>JAENPR010000411.1:0-551583 GCA_018135685.1 Themeda triandra
GAGCCTGGATCATCCACCTTTTAAAGTCAGGACAACAACAAAGCAAAATATGATAGTCTATCTACAAATACAAGAGACCATGGTCCATGCACACCAAAACCACATCCTGTTTCCTGATGACTCTTCTTTTGTAACTTTTTATTGCCAACAAGGCAGGTTTGGGTGCCCCCAGTTTCTTTTGGAATCATATGGAAGCAAATAGATCTCATTTTTCTATCATTGACAATGTTAGTATGGCTACAGTTTCCATAAGGGTGCTCTTGGCCTTCTATGGCTTCTTGAACACAGAATGATGCTGTGTGTCATAGGTCCTAACTATTTATGTGTTGTTTTCTGAATCCAGACCGAGTTGTTTGTGCAATTGCCTGGCTTGATTTATAGTATATATTGTGCTACACTGGCATAGTGAATCTAGAATCTTCATGGCTGCACCTCACAAATCCGTTTACCACAAAACATTTGGCAGCACTATTTTCTTAGGTCAGTGGTTGTTCTTTTTTAGAATTTGAGGGGCTACCGCCCCTGTCATTGCAAGCTTAAAGGACAAAGCGTTTACAACGGTCAGTGGTTGTCTCTCCGAATTAGAAAGCATAAGCAGAAGTCTCTTCTTGGGTTCGCATTATTGGTAGCTATCCAGCTTGAAAATAATGCTGCATCATTCACCCATCTTAAAAGTAAACAACACCGTCCTACTTGCTGATTTCTAACTGTAATAGCTCTTCTCAGTTCTGGACTTGTATCATATTTCCTGTGGGATTTCACTAATTATGACCATCCATCCTTGTGAAATGAGATAGTACCTGTGTTCAATAGCTGACCTTATTGTTGGCTTGATTCAGGTCACTACAGAATAACAGAATATCAGGTGAAATTCCTCCAGAGATTGGGAAGCTTATCAATCTGAATGCTCTTGACCTTTCTAGTAACGAGTTCATTGGTGATATTCCAAATTCATTGGGGCAATTGATTTCGACTAAATTATCTGTGAGTTGATTTCAAAAATATTTCTTAAGTTACAACCTGTATTTTATATTAAAACTGTTGCTTCGTCAATCTCTCAGACGCCTTGATAGGAATAACTTGTCTGGGCCGATCCCCGGCAGATGTTGCTAGGCTTCCTGGTCTCACATTCCTGTATGTTTCTTTCTGCTTTCCTTTCTCTTTTCCACATAAGTGAGTTGTAAACTATTGGCTATTTGGCTTTAAACTGATGAGGTGTTTTGTTTCAGTGACTTATCATTCAACAATTTAAGTGGCCCAGTTCCAAAAATCTATGCACATGATTACAGGTAACTGTTGGGGGTGTATGTATAAGCTCTTATTTCTCTTACTCCATTTTAAGCATATTTTGGTCAAACATCGAGATTTGGGAGACCATGAACACAGAGGACACTAGGAGATGACCATTGACCATGGTATCCATGATGTTAATGTCTGGGAAATAACGTATGTAATAATTTGTGGGTTGTTTATTAGAAAATGTTGAAGAGAAGGAGTGAGAATAAATAAGGGAATCAAGAGAAAGGGTAATTTGCATGTGTGCTTTATATGTCAAAGTAAGATTACAAATTCTGTAGGCCATGTATTTTTGAAATAGATGGAGTACTGTTTTACTCCATTTTCTCATCCAAAATCTTGTCGGTTGCAATGAATGATTATTTGCTTCCCACCTTACATTGCGTAAGCTGAGACTGAGCATGCACATTCTTTTCTGAAAGTTTTGACATTTCACTGAAGATATCTTTTTACTTTGTTTCAGTCTTGCGGGAAATCGGTTCCTTTGCAATTCCTCAGCTATACATGGTTGTTCGGATCTGACAACAATGGCTAATGGTAATTGCTTTCCCAGATGGCATGTCTTTTACATATCAATTCTTTAGAAACTGGAACTTAACTGTGTTAATGGCAGGGACAATGTCAAGACAGGTCCAAAAGGCCAAGAACCATCATCAACTAGCTCTGGCAATTTCTTTAAGTGTCACCTGTTCCACAATATTAGTTTTGTTGTTTGTGTATTGGCTAAGCTATTGCAGATGGCGCTTGCCTTTTGCTTCTGCTGGTAATTATCCAAGCCTATGCGATATTCGCTCTTTACAGGTTAAATATACATGATTTGATGTTTTTTCCTTTTTGTAGATCAAGATCTAGAATTTGAATTGGGTCATTTGAAGCATTTCTCATTTCATGACCTGCAAAGTGCAACAGACAATTTTAACTCGAAGAATATATTAGGTCAAGGAGGTTTTGGCATTGTGTATAAAGGCTGTTTGAGAAATGGAACTTTAGTGGCAGTGAAGAGATTAAAAGATCCTGATGTTACCGGTGAAGTCCAATTTCAAACAGAAGTTGAATTGATTGGCCTTGCTGTGCACAGGAATCTCTTGCGTTTGTATGGATTTTGCATGACCTCGAAAGAACGGTTGCTTGTATATCCATATATGCCAAATGGCAGTGTTGCTGACTGAGAGGTAACTCAACTGTCTTATTTAAGTCTATAATTGGCATTCTGTGCAAATCCTTTGCATTTCCTTCTAAATATTTTACTTTATATGTGTTTTGGTTGGTTCTTTGTGACGGTCATATCATCTACTTATATACCCTTATCTCTTTGTAATATATGGGGTTGCACTTTTCAGATTACCGTAATGGAAAACCATCTCTTGATTGGAATAAACGCATGCGTATTGCTCTTGGTGCTGCCAGGGGGTTACTCTACCTTCATGAACAATGCAATCCTAAGATCATTCACAGGGATGTCAAAGCTGCAAACATATTGCTTGATGAAAGTTTTGAAGCAATCGTTGGGGATTTTGGATTGGCGAAACTGCTTGACCGTCAGGAATCACATGTTACTACTGCAGTTCGGGGCACTATTGGGCATATTGCTCCTGAGCATCTCTCAACTGGACAGTCCTCATGAAAAAAGACTGATGTTTATGGGTTTGGTATTCTCCTGTTGGAACTGATTACTGGTCCTAAAACCTTGAGCAATGGACATGGGCAGTCTCAAAAAGGCATGATCCTAGATTGGGTAAGCATCTGTGCACTTATCTTACATACTATTAATTAACTGTATTTCAGCTCTATGCTTCAGAGATTTGACACATGTTCCTCTTCAGGTTAGAGAGCTAAAGGAGGAAAAGAAACTGGATAAGCTGGTCATGGACAGGGATCTCAGAGATTCATTTGATATTCTCGAGCTGGAATGTTCAGTTGATGATCATCCAATGTACACAGACAAACCCTATACTGCGGCCTAAGATGTCCGAAGTTCTGCACGCTCTTGAAGCTAACGTCACGCTGGCGGAAAGCAGCATCGAGTTGAATAGGGAACCTCTTCCTAATGGCGTGCCTTACAGTTTCTCTATAAGACATGAGGACCCACATGATTCCTGGTCCTTCATAATAGAACCAATTGAGCTCTCTGGTCCCAGATGATAGCTGGTGTCGGTCTGGTTGGGACCTAAAAGAAACAGAAAAAAAAACCATGAAATTGTACAAAACATGTATATCCTGGATGTAGTTCTACTTGGAAAGAGTTTGTTGGGTGTTAACCACTTTACAGATCATTTTGAACAAGGAGCTTGGGTGATCATGATGTTTATTTTGTTGCATGATCCATCAAGTTCAAAGCTAGTATACCTTTACCCCCTAGCTTTGTTTTTACATCGCACCTGGCAACCATAAGCCGGTCATCGTGCCGTGATATGTTCAAAATTTTCATGGAGATGGTTTAATTTCTCCAAAAAATGCTTCCACTGTGACAAGTATAGAGTTTTCATTCCACAATTTGGTAATATATTTCCACCAGTAAATTGCTGGGAAAATTTGGTACAATATATATAAAAATATAAAAAATACATCAGTTCTAAGTTCTCATTTCCAGTTGCAGTAACTTTTATAGTGCTGTCATCTTGAGGCAACTCCTGTTTCTGAGTCTGGCCGCGACCGTGAGAGACGGATCTGCTTGCGACATCCCCTCAGTTCGTCAGGCCCTCATCGTAAGAGATGATTTAACTTCTCCAACAAGCATTTTCACCGTGACAAGTGTAAACAATTTTTTAGCTACGTTGAGATCCACAGAGTTTCCATTTCATAATTTGTAATATTTCCACCAAGAAATTGCTGGGAAAAAATGGTACACTATATATATAAAAAAAAATACATCGGTTCTAAGTTCTCACTGCCAGTTGCATTCACTTGATCTCCAGTTTATAGTGCTGTCATCTTGAGGCAACTCCTGTTTCTTCTCTGAGAAATTGCTGAGAGACGGACCTGCTTGAGACGTGCACCCTCTCAGTTCGTCAGGCCCTCACCGTGAAGGACAGAGTCTCGCAACCTCTACGGCCGTTTTACAGTAACGCCCCATGAGACTACAAACCTGGGCCGGCATACGAGGGCCGAAACATGTCAGCGCAAACGGAATCAGCATTGGGCCCAAACAAGCGCGCCGCGCGCACCGGAAGCGCCACCGCCAGACCACGAGGATAGTAGAGGCGGTGCAGCTGTTTTAGTCCACATCGCCTGCTGAGCCGCGGAGGCGCGCGAGGCGCCCTACAAAGGCGAGGGTGCCCGGCCACAACTCATACCTTTCATGGTCTTTTGGCTAAGATCAAGTGTAGTATCTGTTTTTATCAGTTTAATACCTGATATGTGGGGGTAATGTGCTTATTTTGATATTAATTAATAATTTTTTTGTTCGGCGGTGAAGAGGCTGTGAATTCACAGTTGATGTAGACGTTTGTTGACAGATGATTTACCATGTCACTTGTGAACATGTGCACAAATTATTTGTCGGCAACATCTGCATCGGTTATTGAATTTACATGTACTATGCAACTGCAGTGCGAGCTTTATTGCTTGGGCGTTGCACTACAGCCACCCCAACCAAAGCTAATCTAAATTTAAATAGAAAAATCAAAAGTGATTGGCACCCATGTGAATTAGTGCTAAAGACTTATGTTTGTGTCTTGTCTCAAAGACCAGAAAATAGGAACAGGATCACATGAGTTTTACATTTTCCTATAGCCTTTTGCAGCTGGTGTAATAATTGTCATGACAAGACCAGGAACAGAAAATAGAAGGAACAGGAGCCGCATGTAGCTATCAAAACTGAAGTTTTACATCTCTGAGTGCATGTGCGACCAGGAGACTGAAACTTATTTCTCAGAACAACCATGTTATTATGTCAGGAACGAAAAAAACGGCGCTTCAAATCCTCATTTCATCGGCCAAAGGTAGGATCCTAACTCAGTTTGGTTTGGTAACCTCATGAATCGCATTTGCCAAGTAAGCAACGTTTCCTGTTGTTACACCAGCCATGCTGAAATTGGCACGGGAATGAAGTTAGATTCATTATTAGGAAGGTATGAAGAAATAGATCAATGAATTGACATGATGATGTAAAAAAAGATTCTGGAAGTGCTATACCTTATCCCTCCCATTGCGGGTCATGTAAATATGGTATTCATTTGTTAAACAGTCAACTTGTTCAGGTGTCATCCCACTGTAGCAGAACATTCCAATCTGTACAAAGACACATACCCTTTGCTCAGATACAAATTCACCACATACTACTAATAATAATACCTTGCACAAGGTTTAAATTAAGTCTCACCTAATAAAAAGAGTACTGAAACAAAAATGCAGTGGCACAGGGAAAAGACATGTTGCAAGAGATCTATTGATATCCAGTAAAGGTATCAGCAACAAAATCTGAGATTGGTCTGGTTAGTAACTCTATACACTTAGAATATGATTGTCTGATGTACTGGCTTTTCATTTGGAATTTCAAAGTTTGGATATAGTCCTTCCACTTGTTTCCCAGAATATCGAACTCAACATTTTGATAGCTATTATGAATGAACAATTTTTGGGTTCATGAAAATAGCAGTAACTGATTCCTCTTAATTCTTAAAAATACTTATGTATCATCACAATTGCCACACATTATGCTAGATGTCACCAAAAATCAATGATCAAAGGGTACATCTCAGACTATCTATGTTCAAAGCATTAAGTAAACAAGACACTGATGCCCTTGTTTGTCATTATCTATTCCCAGCTGTTAGTCCCAAGGTTGGCTAGCTCAAAGGGCATTGTATTTTTTATTTACTAATCCAAACCCACGCACCAAGCTGAACTCCAACAACATTAGGATACAAACCAGACAACCTCAGCCTCGGGATAACCAGCTACTGGTCACTGTTGTAAGCCAGAGAATATACCCCAAATATCAATAACTTTTTTCCACAACAGTAAACACCGAATTCATTACCGAGGCAACAAAATTACACAGGTTCCAAGTTCATCTAACCCAGATAGTCACGGTGAGGACGATAAACGACAGATAAATGCTCGCCCACGAGCAACGGCTGGACATACAGCCACAGCTAAACAAACAACTACCCAAAGTTGTGACCAGATAACAAGCACTAATGAACAGCACAAGATATTATTAGCCTAACAATCAAGAGGCCACCAAAAAGACAGAACATCAACAACTTGACAATCTTCTCATCCGGCAAACGGCACCACCAAATATCAACTATATTCAGATTTCAGAAACATGGAAATGATATCTCTCATAGTTGTATTACCTGATTAGTGATATGATCCCATGACAAAGGTGAACCTAGCTTTTCAAGATTTTCCTTAAGTGCCTTCCGCATGCCAATGATACGATCAGCCATACCCTGAAACAATCAATAGGGTGTTGATAAAATTCTTATTTATTCTAACAATAGATTTAACCATATCGCCATTAAAAAAAATGTACTAATGTAGGATTCAAAATTTACCTTGACTTCTTTTAACCATAAACTCTTCAATTCTGGATCATTGAGGATTATAGAAACAACTAGTGCACCATGAACAGGTGGATTGCTGTACATTGGTCTCGCGATCTGTTGCAGTTGGCTCTTGACAGCAACTGCTTGCATCTCATCCTCACACAGAATACTGCAATATTGGTAACAAGCACACAATATAGTGATTAGTGCACTACCATTATCTAAAAAGTAAAATTAATCACACTATAGTCACCATTTGATCAAAAGTTTAAACAATGGAGCACCTATTATATTTAATATCATCCACTTAGCTACAGAGAGAATGCAATAAGGTGCACTCAAATTGGGGGGAAAACAAGTCTTTCATTAGGTCAAGTCTGCCACCTTCCCCCTTTCTTTAGATTTTAGAAATATCGTAAAAATGCAACAATTCTATCTCTCAGAAGCATAGAAAACCCCAATGAAGAATACTAAGAAGTCCAACAGCTGTTATATTAGAAAACTAGACACATATCATTTCAAAAAATCATGCATGTCGGTATACTAAGAAGTACAGCAGGTGACAATGATATAAGTAGTAAACAATAGCTAGGCACTGGTCAACCAAATACCTCAGGCATCCTGCTCTCTGTCCATAAAGTCCCATGTTCTTTGCATATGACTGAGCACACATCCAATTTGGTGTCCATCTTCAAGGAAAATTCGGATTGCCTTGGCATCTCTCTGGATCACCACTGGCAAACCCTTGGTATGCCATGTCAAAGAATGGAAAATGCTTTTTCACCTATAGAGGAACAAAGAGTGAGATTTGATAGGTGTGGCTTGTAGGAGTTCACAGGAAATACTGTAACTTTTCTGTTCCCCAGTTCAGTTCGCCTTACCTTGAACTGATGGGAGATTCTCTCCATTGTTCCTCGGTAGGATCTACACCAGTAGGATTATGAGCACATGCATGAAGCAAAAAGAATGAGCCATCTGGAGCATTCTGCAGGTTACAGAAAAAACATAAACAAAAGGAATTTCAGACAAATTCTCAGTACTCAGCAGAACAGAACAGATTCACTGAGCAGAAAACAGTCTCTCAGGGTTCCATTCCCAAATTTCAACTGACTGTGTATCTGTATTGTACCAAGAGAACTATAAACGCACACAATAACTCTCAATTAGAGAGGACAAATTGTTAACAAGCGTTTAAGCTAAATTTGTAGCTGGCAGACCACGAGATCTAATAATAAATCCATAAAAAGCTTAATACATACAGGAAGTAGAAAGAATGGAAGAAGCAAAAAGAAACAATGTTGAACGTGTTAAAATGTTAAAGAAATGAACCACCTTGATGTCATTCATCAATCCTGAGAAATCAAGCCCTCTGACTCTGGATGGTAGTATGTGAATGTCTTCTGTGGCACTTGAGCATCCCTCCAAATATTGTGATGGCTGTAGAAGTCCCCACATTATGAGCCCATATAAATATAAAGTGACAATGAAAGGTCAAATGTTAACTCTGTAAAGAATCCTAGATGGCTAGTTGGCTACCATAGTCCATACTCCTAGATGGCTAGTTGGCTACCATAGTCCATACTCCTAGGTACATAGCAGGTAAAAGTAAGTTGAGATTAACTCTTTGCCAAACGAATTGCAAGGGAGTGCAGTGCAAACTCATCTCCATAGCACTACTACTTCATTCGCTTTTTTCCCCCAGTGGAGTGAAGTAAACAAAATAACATTCAGCATCAACTCACTTGGACCACGTTGGTGTTGGTATGTAGATCTGCGAATCCGGCAAGAAACGCTTCTGGAAATCAGCAAAGAGCCGGCATGCACCAGTGCCTGAAAGTGCCTGCACCGCTGCTATCCTCTTATCTTTGATGAAGCCAGAATCCTCTCCGTACGCCAGCTTGAGTGACTCTTCAATCATCTTGATACTGCCTCCCATCGGAAGGTACTCCCTGAATTGCAAATTTAGCGAATATAATATAAATGGTGAGAACCCACGGCATCCTTACATTAAACCTGAAGACTGCTTAGCATTAGCATGCCTAGGATGAGCAAAATTCAATTTCACGGTAATGGGGAAGCGGCCGTGCAAAAATTTGATACTAATGAGTAAAGCTGAAGCCAAGCTACGCGGTGAATCGAATCGAGCAATAACACGCAGAATCCTTCCAAATACGTCATTTTTCGCCGGATCGCATGGAAATGGGGAGAACAAAGAAGAAAGCGAGGGGGAGGGGAGATGTCTCACATGTTGAGGTTGCCCGCGATCCGGCGCTCGGCCTCGCGCACGCAGCCGAGCACGACGGGCTGGCCGTTGTCGTCCCGGTATGCGCCCTGCGGCAAACAAAGGCACCGGTCCCGGCCGTTCCATTTCGTCAGGATTCAGGGAAACGGAGTTTGAGGACAAACTAGAAAGCAAGATTCCGCACGACAGCGATCGACCGCGGGGGAAAGGGAAGGGAGGGGAAGAGAGGATCAGAGGTTCGCGGGGAGGATTACGTACGACGCCGACGTTGACTTTGTCGGGCGAGGGGTCGGCGAGGAACGCCTCGGTGACGCCGAGGATGGGGTCCTTGGGCGCCGGCTCGACGTGGCCGAAGAGCGACGCCGACGACGAGGCCGCCATCGCCCGCGCCGCCAGCAGCCTCGCCGGCAGCAGCGCCGCGCGGGAGAGCGTCGCCGCCATGCCGGGGCCGGGACGGGACAGGCGGGCAGGGCGGCTACCGGCGGCCGGCGGCGGAGAGGGAGACGGGCGGGGAGGAAAGCTGGGGGCGAACGGCTGAGGCTGTGGGCTTTTGTTTTGTCACTGACTGCGCCGCTGGTTTTGCTTTGCGTCACTGCACTAGATTAGGAGCGGTCGTTGGCGTGCTGCGACGGTTCGCTGCTGCTGCTGCGGCTGCGGCCACTCGGCACCGCCCGTCTCGCCACTTGCCTCAATCAAACACGCCAGGTCGCATCGCCTCGAAGCGAGAGAGCCGCCATTTCGGCCCTGGCCATGCCCCGGTTGCCCGCCGCAAACCGTACTCCTCGCTCATCATATTTTAATACAAAAAAAACTAGCTATTAATCAAAAGCTAAGCTCTTCGACTATTTCAAGATTACAAGTGAGAGGGTCATACAAAGACTACCTATGTAGCGTCTAAGAGTTTGCCATCTTTACTTGACATCCATCTATTTTTGTAAGAAAGCGAGAAAAAATCTCCTCCAACGAGTTTCACATCCAATTTGGCAAATTTTAGCGAGTTGCCAAATTTCCCCTCCACGCGCATATATGCGCGCGTGAAGAGGGTTGCCACCGCGTTGCCATCGCGCATGCAACCACTTGATTTTCGCCATCACGCATGCAACCACTTGATTTTTGTGATCGGTTGCAAGTGGGCATACTATTTTGATTTTTGCCAAGCCAAAATGGCAAACTATTGGAGATGCTACAATATTTCACTTGCCATATGTTTTTAGCCACTTGCCAATTTTAGCAAACTCTTAGAGATGCTTCTTATATGCTAACAATTAATATTATTGAAGAAGTTATCTTAGTAACTAGCTCAAACCATTGCGGGTATCTAGTACATTGACCGTCATACTGACATATTAATTGGCTAGGTGAGTGAGATGAACAAGATTATCGTTCTTGTTGTTTATAGGATTTACATACGTTCTAAGGGGTCCGTCAAATTTACTCCACGTGCCCTGACCTCATATCTCTCAGATGAAGTGGGACGGCGTGGGAACACACGCCTTAACTCCCCCCCGCCAGGTGGAGTGACCTAGACATCATCAACGGCCTGCTATAGCCAAGTCACACATATTTTACTACCTCATATCTATTCTCCAAGTAAGATCCAACACTCCTAAGCACCTTGTCAAGAAAATGGCTCCCAAACAAAAGTAACTAGAAATAGCCACCTCACATCAAGAAAATGGCTCGAGTGATTAGTCTTCACTTGCGTCCACTTTGTCACTCTGTCGCCCTTAGTTCTTAGGACAACGAGCCCCTTGCGAGAGGAGACGAGCCGACGAGCCGCCCTTTACTACCACTAAGAGCAATTCCGCAAGTCCAAGTCCTCAAATTAGGCCCCTAAAACTCTATTTGCGGTTTGTACTAAAAAAAGTAGGGACCCAAAATTGCATCCAACTCCGGCCCAACACCCTATCCTTTCCCGAGTGGAGCACCCCGCTCCCAGCGACGTCGGCGCCCCGCCACTCCGGGCCGCCGGCTTGCCCCGCGCACCGCCTTGCCCCGCGGCCTTGCCCCTGCAGCGTGGACGCCTCAGTCGCCACCCCACCTCCTTGCTCCTTCCCTTGCCTTGTCACCCCTGCCTCCGCCCGCCGCCCTCCGCCCCTCTCCCGCTGCCCATGCCGTCGGCGCGCCCAAGAAGCCCGCGCCCGGAGCTCAAGCAGCTGGAGAAGCCTCTATTCTCCTCGGCAGTAGGAGGCGGTCGGTGAGGGCGGCGATGGATACCGGCGGGGTGGTAGAGATCGCCGGTGGGGTGGAGACCGCGCGTGCACGGCCGCGGTTCGCGCCTCGGCGGCGGGGAGGCGGCTCCGGCGAGGGCGCGACCCTCGCTCCGCACGCCGGACGCGGTGGCCCTGCAGCGGCGGCGGCGGCCCTCGAGCACGGCCCAGCGTCGTGGCTGCATGGGCGGCGTGGCGGCGCGGGCGGCGCTGGAGCGCGGGGCCGGGCGGCGGCGCGGTTCCGCCGTGTGCTACCGCGTGCGGGGCAGTGTGGGGAGGGGGAAAAGTGTGGTGGGTCCCACAGGTAGAGGCCTGCCAGCTGGAGGGCTCAAACTAAAATTTGGGAGGACTTGTAAAACGGCGATTTAAGTAGGACTCCATTGAAGTTGGCTTTTTGTCAAAACCCCTAAAATTTAGGGTATGGGCCTAAGTAGGGACTAGATTGGAGTTGGTCTAAGATGTTGTTAGAAGAAGGTACATGTCCGTGGGAAGCCTGTGACGCTATTGCTCCGTTGATCGATCGTATCCACTGTTGTTTCGTAGTGGCAAAGCTATGAGGGCATTCACAATGCAGACTCTACCACAAAGTCCAAGACCATTTATTACCCTTCTATTTATTATGTTTCTTTGATGTGGCGGTATATTTATTGAAGAGAGAGATAGAAAACCAAGACTCCAAGTCTTATTTAGACTCTATGTCCACAATTTTTGAGGTAAATATCTTATGCGCATCAATGAAAATACTGATAAATAGGGTAATAAATAGTCTTTGGGCTACTGATGATATAGTCTGCGTGGGGCTAGCGCTCGATGTAGGCTTGTGGGTGCACATGCACCCAAAAGTTAGTATTAAAATCACAATCACCATGATTATAAGCTTAATTTTTCATAACTTTTTTGAAAGTTATTTTTTCATAACTACAAAGACGTGCAACACGCCAACACCTTCTGACTTGCTTTAGATTTGCCACTACCGCTTCGTATATTGTATGGACGTCTTGCCATTGTCGTACAGTTGTACTCACAACGTTTTTCTTTGGTAAATAGTTCAAGGACCGGTTGTCTTCACTGTTTATCTAATTTTGTGATTGGTTGTCTTCGCCGTTTATTTATTTTGTACACAAACTGAAACTGTGCCCAATTTTTCGTCCAATAAAGTATAACGTGCAAGCAAAGAGGAGCCACCGGCCAAAAATTTACTAGTGAGATAACTCTGCCACCGACCAACAATTAACTAGTGAGATAATTGCATAAAAATAACTAGTGAGATAACTTTTTTACTACTAAATGGCAGAGCGGCATTTAAACCGGATGGCATTTACTAGTGAGATAATTTGTCTCAAAAAAAAAACCCTAGTGAGATAACTTTTTACTAGTTCCCTGCATGCTGCAGCCTCTCCGGAAACCACCCACCAGGCCACTCGAGTCCGCCGCCGCAATGTCCCATCACGGGGCGAAGCGGCCGTCCGACGGCGCAGCCACGGTGGCATCGCCGGCGGCGAAGCGCGCCCGCGATCAGTCCGCGCCTGCGTTACCCACGAACAATGAAGCCCCCGATCTGCCCGCCAAGACCCGCATCCTCTGCGACATCCTAGCCTCCCTCGCCGCCGACGCCGACGTGGACGCCGCGCTCGACAAGGCCGATGGCATCGGCGCCGTATCCACCGGTGACGTCGAGCAGGTGCTCCGCCAGTCCTACGCGCACCGCGCGCCGCCGCCGCCTTCTTCGACTGGGCGGGGCGGCGGCACCTCGGCGGCGGCGAGCACTCGCCCTACTCGTGGAACCTCGTCGTCGACATCCTCGGCACGAGCCGCCTCTTCGCGCGCATGTGGGAGACCGTCGACGCCATGCACGCGCGGCGGCTGCTCTCGTTCGACACCTTCGCCTCCGTGCTCTCCTCCCTGGCGGCGAGCCCCGGGTGCTCCCCGCTCGACGCGTTCGTGCTCGACATGCCGCGCTACGGCGTGGCACGCGGCACGCCGGCGCTCAACGCGCTCCTCTCCGCGCTCTGTCGGGCCGACCGCCTCGACGACGCCCGCTCCGCGATCCCGGTAGCCCGCGACGGGGCCGGCGCGCCCCGGATGGCGACTCCTACGCCATCCTCCTGGAGTGCTGCGAGGCCGCCGCCGACCCGGGGGCTGCGCGCGACGTGTTCGACGAAATGATTCGCGCCGTCGGTTTTGATCCAGACAATGTGCATGCCTATGACGCCTTCCTCACCACGATTGTTTCAAGCGGCTCCTCCACGGCGCTACCGGAAGCAATGTACTACCTAGATTTCTTGAACACTCGCGGCTGTTCGCCGGGAGCAGGAGAGAGGTTCTTCCGTGCCGCTCTCGCCGCACACCTCGAGGCGGGAGAACTGCGCGGCGCCACTTATCTCTGGGATAAGTTTGTTCGGCGTGGAGGACTCGTCCCAGACATGGAAATGTACAACACAATGATCATGCTGCAGGGCAGTCTTGGGAATCCTGAAGTGATAGTGGATTATCTCGACGACATGATCTTCAATGGAGTGTTTCCTGATACCCACACATACAATGTGGTTCTGGAACTTTTGCTGAAGGGAAGGAAGCTCCGCGAGGCAGCGGCAATATTTGGCGAGATGATTAAGAACGAATGTTGGCCAAACGTGGGAAATTGTTCACTTGCACTTAGCTTGTTTTTGGATGCAAACTATTTGGAGACTGGGATCAAAGTCTGGAGCTGCGTGGTGGAGAATGGCTTGCCACCTTTAGAGGAGTGTGGGAACATCCTTGTATCAAAGCTGAAAGATAAGAGGCTACCTCAGGCATGCAAGTATGCAGAAGACATGGCTGATCGGGGTATCAAGTTGAGTTCGTCGACGCTGTCCCAGCTGGAGCAGTGCCTGCAGAAGATTCAGAAAGGAGACATCTATGATGACCTACTTAGAAAATGGAAGGCGCATTAGTTTGTTGATCTCTCTGGTATTGTTGACAGAGAGGTTGAACCTTTTGTCACTTTGGAACTTTTCAAACAACAGTTAGAGGTCCCAACTCCATTATCATCTTTCAAGCGTGTTTGATGGGATCTCACCTAGTTTGAATGGAGTTTTAGAGTTCGTCAGGTAAGGAGCTACATGTCTGGTGTTTAGCTAGGGCTCAAGAGGTTTCACATCTCCTCGCCTTTAGGTCCAACGTTAGTTTAGTTTGTTGTCGAGATTGTTTGGTGCCTATAGTCTTTGGCACCTATGATCCTACTTAGAAAATGGAAGGCACACTATTTTGTTGAGCTCTCTTGTATTGGTAACCTGATTAAATACAAGTGAGATATCTTAGTGTTGACACAGAAGTTGAACCTTATATCACTTTAGAACGTTTCAAACAAGAGTCAGAGGTCTTAAATCCATTATCATCCTTCGAGCATGGGCAATTTGGAATCTCCACAATCGATGTGTAGGGCATGGCAAAGCCGCTGGTTTTCTAGTTTGTTCCATGTCAACCTCCACTGTACAGTTTCAGTGTTGTTTTTGTACATGCCCTGCTAGTGTTGGTTTTGTTACTTTATCTTTCTCCGTCTCAAATGTAAGTCACTCAACAATTTTGGAGAGTCAAAGCATCTCAACTTTAACCAAAATTTATACGATAAGATAATAATATTTTGATACCACCTAAGCATCATTAGATTCTTCATTAACTATATTTTCATAATATACTTAGTTGATATTAATTTTTTCTATAATTTTAGTCAAACTTAAGATACTTTAAGATTTTTGAAATGACTTATAATTTGAGATGGAAGAAGTAAATAGCATAGGCACGAATACTGCTCCCCTCGCAATATCAGCAACGCCACACTGAAATGTTTAAACTATAGCAGCAGGATTCCACACTGAAATTGCCCTGGCGCCCTTCGTGTACCAGCAACAGGATTCCACATCATCAACCAAAACAAATCCAGGGCTTCAGGCCCATTCTCACATTGGGTCCAGCTTCACTTTCCAAGTCAGTTAAACCCAAGGATCCCCTCAAAAAAAAAAAAAAAAAAAAAAAAAAAAAAGGTTAAACCCCCAGGAGACTGTCGCGTCGTTCCATTCTCGCCGGCGCCGCCACACCGAAGCAACCATGGCCTTGTCCGCCGCCCTCGCCCGGGCCGCCGCGCGACTCCTCCGCGGGAGCCTCCTCCCCCCCGCCGGCTCCGCCGCCACCGCCTCTCCTCTCTCATACCGCGGCCGCCGGCAGCTCTGCGGCACCCCTACCGCGGACGAGCCCGAGCCCTCCGCCGCGGGGCCGTGGGACGAGGCCGAGGCGGAGATCCTCCGCGACGTCGAGCCCGTCGTGGACCTCGTCAAGGACATCCTCCACTCCCGCAGGTCAGCTCCGGTTTCTTTCCAGTGCCTGCCGTTGGCTTGGCTATCTTCTCGGGATCTTCGGGATGATACATGGGATTGCCGTGTATTTTATTAGCATTTCTTTGTTTCGCGAATCTGCCCTTAAGTGATGTGTAGCCTGAACTCTGCACATTGGGATTTGGGAGCTTAATCCTGGACGCGACGCATGGTTCCATGGCATTAAGTGATATGGGTTCTACTTTGTCACCTGATTTGGGGATTCAGCTTTAGTTTATTTGTTCGTATTACAAATTCATATTGAGAAACTCAAGTTTGAGCAAAGTGTGATTTCTGATGGGATGTTGTGCTCGGTGCTGTTTTTGTAGCGATAGTTGTTTTCACTAGTTGGTTCTAGGGCTGAGATGTTCTTTAGTTGATTTAGTTGTTAGATAGTTGCCAGTGCAGTTGTGTTGCTAGTTGGGTCATTTTCAACTAAGTTGGCTCAAGTTTGAGCAAGTAGGACAAAGTCGTTAGGTGTCGGGCGGGTTTCCAAAGTTGGTCTGGATGGGTGGTGCACTCACCCAGTGGGTGGTTTTGGGCCCGATTTCCACTCAAAAAATCGGGCTGAACACTTGTTTTTTTTTTCGTCTAATAAAAGTCAAGGCAAAGCCTTTGCCATCCCTTCTAAAAATAATTGAGAAACTCCTAGTGGTATTGGACACATTCACATGTAGCTGAGTCCTGAGGTTTCTGTTATTGTCAGACTTGTGGTTCTTCCTTCGTTTTCAGATGGGGATAATATGGATATCATTGGGAAAGCTTTTGAAATCTTGTGAGACTAGAAACACTTGTGAAAAAGAACGAATCTACTGCTATTGGGGAAGATTAATTCAGGGAAAATATTGAATGAGCTTGCCCTTGTTTCTTGTGTAAATGCTCATGTTTGTGATAAAGTAGCCCATTCTTCTTGGAATCTTATTTCCTGTTCCATGGAAATTAGCTGTAATAGAATATTGTTGCCAGATATTGCTACGCTACAACAGTAGAATGTTGTGGTGGGTTATTGCTTGAGAGGTGAGAGGTAGGGGTGTAAGGCCTCAGCGATGGCGACCCACAGCAGCGGGCGGTCCCAGCCTCTTTTGACACTAGCTTATCCTTGAGCTGGATGTGAAGACATACAATCAGCTATTATGCTGCCTGCATGGTAGAGTTCCTCAGCATCCAATATTTTTTTTTTCTCGAACACGCATGAGAGCTGCGTATCTTTGTATTAAGAAGAAAAAGGGGCCAAGAGCCCTTACAACACGCACCCACACACTCCTAAGCCCTTAGACAAACACACACGCCTTTTACTAAGAAAGGAAACGACTACACCTCCACAAAAGGATCCTGCGGCTATCTACATGCTCAAGAGAAGGGATGGAGCTTCCCTGAGCCTATGCTCAAGAGAAGGGATGGAGCTTCCCTGAGCCTTTGCATTATTCCAGTAGCATTGTTCCTCACTTGCGAGCAGCAATGCTCTGTAAGACATAATCTGCTGATCCTCCACTCTTTCTCCCTAGAGTATGGTCAAGGGCAGGTACAAGGTCAGCTCATGGCTGTCCAAAGTCCATGATCATGTAGAAGTATGACAATAGGCCACTAGGAGTAGATAGAAGTTTACATCAGCCATGCTTGGCTGATTTCAGCATAGTACTAGAGTAGTTGGGGGTTGTACCAGCCATGCCCTTGTACCTTAGAGTAGGTAGCTTAGTACTTGTATAGATATGCAATGCAATGCAATGGAAAAGGCAGCTTCTTTGCCACCAATTCACTGGGTTCAGTTTCAGCCACTGCTGAAACCGTGATGTGTGTGTGTGGGAAGTGAGCTCGGCTCATCTTCTTCCTTGGAGCGGGGAGAAGGAGAGGGGAGGAGAGCAGAGCTGCTCACCTCGGCTTGGAGAGAAGCCAACACGTGAAGGTGGAGCATCCCGTGTGTTTGGCGGCGGTGTGCACAGGCGGCATGGGCGCGGGCATGGCCGATTTGGCCACCCGAGCCGAAGCTCGGGCCGCCTCGGCAAGATGGTGACCGGATTTGTCGGAGATCAAGCACACCGGCGAGCTTTGCGGCCGCCTCGGGCGGGGAAGCGAGGCGGCCGCTGCCGTTCCTAATGCGGCCGCTACCGTGCGGCGGATCCGCTCAGCTGGTCCATGGGGATCTTTGCGGGCCGATCACGCCGGTGACGCACGGTGGCCGGAGGTACTTCCTCCTGCTGATGGACGACTGCAACCGCTATATGTGGCTACAGCTCCTGAGCAGCAAGGGCGATGTGGCAGACGCCATCAAGGCATTCAAGGCCCGGGCGGAGGCGGAGTCGGAGTCGGGGAAGTGGCTTCGGGTGCTCAGGACGGACCGCAACGGTGAATTCATGGCGGTGGAGTTCGCCACGTACTTCGCCGAGGAGGGAGTGGGGCACCATCTCACCGCGCCTCGCCGCGGCGGGAATGACGTGGTGGAGCGGCGCGCCCGGACCATCATTGGCATGGTGCGCTCCATGATGAAGGCCAAGGGAATGCCGACGGCGTTTTGGGGCGAGGCCGTGACGACGGCCGTCTTCATCCTCAACCGCGCGCCCACGAAGGCCCTGAAGGGGCGAACTCAAGCCGAACGTGGCGTTCATGCGCACGTTCGGGTGCGTCGGCCATGTCAAGGCCACTAAGCCCGGCCTCGGCAAGGTTGGAGGATAGGAGCACGAAGGCCGTGTTCCTCGGCTACGAGGATGGATCGAAAGCCTTCCGTTGTATGATCCGGCGAGGGCAAGGTGGTGGTGTCCGGGGATGTCATCTTCGACGAGGCGGCGGCGTGGGATTGGAACGCGGAGGAGTTGGGGGTGGAGCAAGGCGGCGGGCTCGACGACACATTTGTCGTGGATCGTCTTGTGGTGCACGGCCACGGCGAGGCCGCGCGGGTTCCGCCGGCCGCGAAGCGGAAAGCGGGGCCCGGCGGCCGGGGAAGCGAGGAGCTGCGGCGCGAGGTGGTGGAGCCACCAACCCGCTGGGCGAGGGCACCATGGCTCGCCGAGGCGATGATGGACACCTCCGTGTTTTGCGAGAACGGGGACGCCCGGAGCATTGATGGTGGAGTGCGCCACTCCGCCGTCAAACATTTCCGAGTTCGTGGACGCGTTCCATGAAGGAGAAGAGGTCCGTTCCGCCGCATGGCCAATGTGGTCGGGGATGCGGCGGTGTCGGGGTTAGTGAAGTGCGGAGGAGCCAACCACGTTTGCGGTTGCGGAGCGCGACGCGGCGTGGCGGAAGGCGACGCTGGAGGAGATGAAGGCGATCGAGGAGAACAAGACCTCAGACTTGGTTGATCCGCTGTCGGGCTGCCGGCCGATCGGACTCAAGTGGGTCTTCAAGGTGAAGCGGGACGAGCGCGGTGCAGTGGTGAAGCACAAGGCGCGGCTCGTTGCTTGCGGGTTTGTGCAGCGCGAGGGGATCGACTTCGAGGAGGTCTTCGCCCCCGTCGCGCGCATGGAGTCCGTGCGGCTTCTACTCGCGCTCGCCGCGGCCAAGGAGTGGCAGGTCCACCACCTCGACGTCAAGTCGGCGTTCCTCAACGGGGACCTGGCTGAGACGGTCTTCGTCAAGCAGGCGCCTGGCTTCGTCGTCCCGGGCGCAGAGAAGAGGGGAGCAGGGGAGAAGGAGAGGGGAGGAGAGCAGGAGCTGCTCACCTCGGCTTGGAGAGAAGCCAACACGCTCCAGCCAAGTTAGGAGGAGTACCATAAAAAACACACCAGTTGCGATGGTTCCAAATTGTCCATGCCCCAAGGATGATAGCGAGTTGAGTCCTTTTTTATGAGAAGCATCCATTCTGGACTCTGCTTTGGCCCACCATTCATCAAAAACACACCGAATGTCATATTATTGTGTGAAGATTGCTGATGATAAGAAATGATGGTGCATTCGGGGACTCATGTTCTTTATGGCTGTCAAGCTGAAAGTCACAGCCAATATTTTCCAACTCATCCCTTCATATTAAAGAATCATTGAATTAGGTTTTACATGCTATGAATTGCATGCATGATATATGAAGCCCTAGTAATGACATTATGTTTTGCCCCTAGTCCACAAGAGCTGTCGATGCTTCTTCCCCATGGTGCGGCAGCTTCATTGTAGGATACTAATGTTCGCTGAACAGAGATGTCAAATTGTCAATGCTGTAACTCCATTATCGTTGATAGTTGTGTTGTTGAGTACCTCTATGTGAAAGAGATGCTTGCTGAGTTGCAGTGATGACCCTTGCTAACTGCTCACCAAAATATTGAGCCAGTGATATGTTGCCATCCCTTTAGCAGTCGAGTGCTAGAATGCATGCTTCATACAAGGATTCTTGGTGGGAGAATGCTGCTAGATCGTATTTGTAATAAGTTGACACCTAACATAAATTGTTTGTTCTAGGAAAACATTTGGTCCAGTTGTATTTTCTATATTTCTAGTTAAACTTTTAAAAGTTTAACTCTTAGTGGGATGTGCATTTATTTTGGGAAAGAGGGAGTATATGCTACCAAATTAATACTAAGCTGAAAGAGAAACTTCAGTAGCATTGCTTTATGCTCTGGTTAACAACACTCCACAAAACACCCCAATGTTGAACTGTATTAAATTGTTTTTATGCTGGAGTACTTCAAGTTTGTGAAGATCTACCGATTTACACCTTGCATTAATAGTTCCTTCTGTTCTAACTCTGTTGTCCCTATAACAGGTATAGAAATGGTGGAATTCTAAGCCCAGATGATGAAAAGGTTGTAACAGAAAAGCTTCTTTCCCATCATCCTCGTGCAGAAGAAAAGATTGGTTGTGGGCTTGATGGTATAATGGTGAGCATGATTACCTAACCTATTTACCAAAAAATAGATGTCCTCAAACAAGTTTGTTCCTTGTCTTCTGTTATCATCCAGACTTTTCCCCTTTTTTTGCCCAAAACCTTTATGATTAACTGTGTTTTACTCAGGATTTTTGTTATTTGTTTGCTGTTAAAACTACTACAAAAGCTAACTACTTTCTAGGTACATAGCTTTTGCTATGTATCTTGACATAACCTATATCTAAGTGCGTAGCAAAAGCTATGTTCCTAGAAAGCCAAGACCTAACACCCATATAGTCATGGTCATATGCTAAGGTGCCCTTCGGCTCCCACCATACACCACAATTTGGCATCATCCCTGATATCCTGCGTTATGGTATTCAAACGGGGCAGACATCCTTTTTTTTTTTTTTTTTTAAAGATCCGGTTGGCCGGTTTTGACTAAATAAGGAGGAGCATAACATCCGTTTACATGCGCGGCGGTGCTCCCGGCACAGCCTAGGCCGCATGGGGTATTTCTACTAAGCTAATTACTCACTAACTACATTAGCAACCATGAGGAGCCTTAGGCCTTTGCATCCCGCCATGGACCATTGATTCGCCACATCTTTAATTGCGCTGCCATGTTCGCCTTTGAAAACGATCGCGTTCCGTCGGTTCCAAATGTTCCATAGCGTTAGGATCGCCAAAGTGTGCTCTTTCTTCCCTCCTGTCCTTAAAACTTGCCCGAAGCAATCTTCGAGCTCGGTATTCACGGTGAATGCCTCGCATCACTGAGATCCACAGCTATCAGCTCATCTGCATCCATCCAACTGTATTCACGGTGACGCACATGGACACCACGTACTCCATCTCCCTCATGCCTGGCCACTGTGCTTCTGCGCCACAAGCAGCTACCTTGCCTTGACGCGCAGTCTCCTCAGGCATCCCAGCAACTGCTGCTTGCTTCCTAGCCTTCCTGGCCCTGCATCATCTCTCCTCACACTCCTTCACCTGTTTTCCCTAAGGGCCTGTTTGGATCCCCGGAATTCCTGGAATTGAATTTATATTATAAACTATAGTTGTAGAAGAAGAATTTGAGATTCCACAACTTTCCAAAGTTCACATATAAGCCTATCTCAAACTCATAGGCTGGAAGATGGGAAATGGATTCCATGGATTTCTTCGTCTCCCCAACTTAAGTAATGTAGACTTTATTTAACAGATTCTATGAATTCTTCTTCCACAACAATAATTTATACTACAAATTCAATTCCGGAAATTCTGGTCATCCAAACGGGCCCCGAAGGATATTGGCAGAGGAGAAGCAGAAGAGAGGGTGACTAGATTGGACTTGGAAAATTATGAACAAGTCAAGGGTGTTCGTGACTTCATGCCTCAGCAGAGGCTATCTAGTGCAACGAACAATTTAAAGTCCATGGCCGTCTGGGAGCAGGTGCACGGTGTGGGTTTTGCCTGCCGTTGTCACTGCCGTCCTTGTGAGCGTGTCAAGGATGAGGAGTGTTTGGGGCCTCCTTTGCGTCCGAGAGAGGGAGATGATGGGTGGGTGTAGAGAGGGGAGGCATGGGGACCTGAGGAGTTGGAGGCCGCAGTGGGGTATGATTGGGACATTGGGAGCAGTGTGGCCACACAGGAGGGTGTGGAGAGTTGAGGCTGGTGCCTCGAGGAGGTGATGGCCATGGTGGCGTTGGCACTTGCACCCATGGGAATGTGATGCACAGGTGGGGTTGCGGAGCTGCATGATGTATCCATCATGGCGAACCATAACAGCGCGCCATGTTGGTCTAGACCCTATTGGACCATGAATGAGATCCATATCGAAGTCAGTGACTCAATTCTGCATTTTGGGAGACATTTGCATCCACTCAATGCCATTGCATTCTCTTGCTAAGCCATTCATAATCAATTAAAAAGCAAACACACTTGGGCGTTGTTAATGAGAATTCGGAGACCTATTGAGTGTAACAGATCACATATTTATGTTGGTCATTTTTAGTGCCTTATTTATTGGGGAAAAAAACAAGAGTTAATCTTTTGCTCTTGTTTATCTGCTACTATTGGGATTGGTCAGCAATCATTGCTGACCCACTAGCAGTAACACTGTCTGTTTTTTCTCTCAATGCCAGTTTGTAGTGCTGATTTCTCGTAGCAACACAAAAGGCATATAATGTGTTGTCAGTCCATAGAATTGGGTTTGGTCCAGGTGTTACACTTCTGTTCTGACCTAATGGTCTTGCAGGTGAGCACAATGCTGAGAAATTCCATAATGTTAAGGGCTTTAGGTAAAAATAGGATTGAAAAGTGGAATGTAGGATTTAGTAAGTGAGACAGATCATTCTTACATCATGGATACCAATAAGTTAGGATGAAAACTGTGGTGAAGCAGCTCTTGATTTTCTGTGTAGGACATGTGATACTTCTCTTGCATACTGCATTCATGGCAATGGCATGTTCTCCTGTGCGCTCTTCATACAGAAACTGCTGTGTTTCTCTAACCACTGTTTTGAAAAGGTTGACAGGCACCCTAAGTTCAATTCAAGATGTCTCTTTGTCGTTAGAACCAATGGCGATTTGGAGGATTTCTCATACCGCAAGTGTCTCCGGGGATACCTTCAAGAGAAGTATCCATCCTATGCAGACAACTTTCTGAAGAAACTTGTTTATAAGCACTCCAAACTTCCCCCTGTTCAGAAGAAGACCACGATGGATTCTTTGCCTGTTGAGTAGTTGCCAGGATCTTAGGTTTCCCTGCTTATGATGATGCTATTGTTAGGACTGGCGAGCAATCTACGTTTTTTTATGTGAGCAGTTTAGCCTCTATAGCCGACCTGTCAAGTCAAAGGCTCGTTTCTCCTGTCTTTGATGATGGGCTTAGAAGTGCTGTATGGTCTTTTGTGAACAGATTTAACGTTTTTTTCGGATAAATAAAAATCAGATTAGTTATGACCATTGCCCAAATACATATTTGGGTCTGGGATCGTAAGGATGTTGAATGGTTGATTGCAAGGGACGATGTTATGCATGGATCGTGTAGATCCTTGGTGCTGCATGATTTGCCCACCTTTGGTTCTGCACGATTTACCAATCTAGGTACAGCATGATTTACCAAACACTGCTGATTTTCACCCGTCCTATTTTTGCAATCGCTGTACCCGTCGCTGTACATCTCCAAGAGGGTGGATGCCTGACAGCTTAGATTTCTTGGCTTTGTTCTCGGAGGTGAGGTACAAAACATATAAATAAATATACGTTTTATAAGTTGTTGGGTTTCTCCCCTATCAATCTGGAATCTGCCATGTGTTCATCATGCCCTGCTGCATTTCCTTGGCCATTGGGATGACCATTTGAGTTTTTATAGAATCCGTGCAAAAATCAGCTGCTGTGGTAGTCGAATTTGTTCAAACGTAAAGGTGTAGCAAACCCATCGGGTGCACTTCTAATCAATTTTTATGTATAAAAAATACAATACATGAGAAGACGTGTACGTATAGGCACTTACTACGCCTTACTTTTGTGAATGTCTCCAAAAGCTTTTGGCCACCCAACGATCCGTCCTCGCTCACCATTTCCTGCTCTTGTGCGAGATCATAAGTGTACATACATGGGCTAAGAGCTTCTTGTTCATCACAACCATGTGTACCTTGTGCCTTCTATCGTCTTCCTCGCGCATGCCTGTCAAAACTAAATTCATGCACACCATGGCAATGGATGATCCCTCGCTCGTGTCAGATGCATGACATTGATGCATGTGGTGCCATAGTGGCCTAGCCCATGCACTATCTTTTTTCTTAAAATTATGCCGTATTACATGAACATCCATAATATACGCACACTCATCCTACCTCTATGAGCATCATCTCCAAAGGACTAAGTAGCCGCTCTAGATCTTGCAGTGAGTTATGCTCCTTGCCTAGCTAACTGTCCTTTTGTTATGTTACATTATATTCGGTAAAAATTATATCTTATCATTTCAAATTAGGGAAAATCATTTTATTTTTTGGTATTTTTTTTTTATATATATCTAGATACATAATAAAATAGGTGTAAAAATACATAGTAAAACAAGTGTAAAAATATCAAAAACGACTTATAATTTGGAATAGAAACAGTATGTACGATAGATACATCATTGTCGTAGTAAGGTACACTATACATCATTGGCTATTGGCACTGACAAGCACATCACGTTGAGCTCACTCATCATCAACTGTCCGAAAGCAGCTCACTCTCATCAACTGTCCGAAAGCAGCCCACTCTGAGTGCGCCGTTCCCCTGTCGTCTCCTGAAACAGGGGAGGGATGCTCTGCTCGCTCCAGAACACCTGCTCCGGATCCACCTCCGCCTTCACCATGGCGAGCCGCCGGAAGTTGCCCCTGAAGTACATCTCCCCCCACGCCCTGGCCGCCTCGTACGTCGTCTCCGCCTCCACGTTCCGCCCCAGGTCCAGGTCCCGGAAGTTGACGTACGCCGCCCGCGGCCGCGCGCTCGCGTACGGCGTCATCCACCGGTGCACTCCCCGCACCCACGCCAGGTGCGCGTCCTCCTCCTCCTCGTCGCCGCCGCCGCCGGCCCACTTGACGAAGTACTGCACGTTGTACAGGTACCCTCGCCGGTGCGCGTACGGCGTGGCGGACTCCGGCGTCGCGCCTATCGCGCCGCCCTGCGGGTCCACGTCGACGGACCCGCCGCTGTCCTCCACCACCCTGGCCAGCAGCCCCGCCAGCCCGGCCGCCGGGATCGGCGACGTCACGTAGTCCAGCTTCACCTTGTAGTACTCCTTGGGCTGCAGGCTCCGGTCCAGCAGCACCTCGGCGGCGACCTCCTCCCCGATCGTGTTCGTGTACCCGTAGAAGTAGAGCATCGACTGGACCCAGCTCATGTCTCGGCACTCGCCCGCCGTCACGCCGAGCTCCGGCAGGTGCGCGCTCATCTCCGCCACCATCCCGCTGCAGTTGCCCAGGAACAGCGACTTGAACGTCACCTCCGGGTACCTCTCGCCGGATGCGGCGTCGAACTTCGGCTCCATGGCCGCCTTCACGAACAGGTCGTCGGGGAGCGCGTGCGCCACGCGCTGCCACTTGGCGAGGAGCCGGACCGCCGCCCGGGTCCCCCGCGGCGGCGCACGGTGAAGGCGGAGACGACGCGCGGGACGGGGACCAGCCGCACCGTCCAGGACACCACCACGCCGAAGCTCCCGCCGCCGCCGCCGCGGATCGCCCAGAAGTGGGCCTCGCCCATGGCGGCGCGGTCGAGGAGCCTCCCTCGGCGTCCACCACCTCGGCGTCCGCCACGTTGTCCGCGCCCAGCCCGTGCTTCCGCATCATGGGGCCGAACCCGCCGCCGCTGAGGTGTCCGCCCACGCACACCGTCGGGCAGATCCCCGCGGGGAACCCCAGCGCCCCGCCGCTGTCTCGCGCCGCGGAGTAGTAGAGCTCCCCGAGCGTGGCGCCCGGCCCGACCCGCGCCACGCGCCGCGCCGCGTCGACGCGGACGTCGCGGAGGGCCGCGACGTCGACCACCGCGAAGGGCCGGGAAGCGCCAGCGTCGGGCACCGAGCGGTAGGAGAGGCCCTCGTAGTCGTGGCCGCCGCTTCGGACGCGCACCGTGAGGCCGTGGCGCCGGCAGCAGGCGACGCAGGCCTGCACCTCGGCGACGGTCGCGGGCGTCAGCAGCAGCGCCGGGCGCGGCGTCTGGGGGGAGGCGAAGCGGAGGTTCTGGATGGTGGCGTTGAGAAGGGACGGGTAGGACGCTGCCGACGGCGCGTGGACGAGCCGCGACGGGTCGGCGGTCGCCGGCGAGAGGCGCGCCACGCAGCGGACGAAGCTCCCGTGGAGGGCAACGCCGCCGTCTTGCTCCTGCGGGGAGCAACGCGGGGCGAGGAGGAGCAGGAACAGGAAGAGGAGAGGGAGGTGCGCCGATCTTGGTCGCACCACCGCCGCCGTCGTCTTGCTCGTCATGTCTTGCACTCTTGCCCCTGGTCTCGCCCTCTCCTCTTCTTCTACCTACACCTACTCTGCTCGTGGAGCTCGTGGAGTGTGTGGCTAAGCAAGAATGGATTAGCTAGTAATTATTACGTTGGTGATAATTCAAAGAAGTTGGTGACACCCTTTGAAAAAAAATAAGAAAACATAGTGACAAAAAAAATATAGTTCTACTGTAAAAACTCAAAAGGCTTCAGTGAAAGGTTTCCTCACGTTTCTGTTCTTTGAAATACAGTAATTTTACAAAAAATCACTGAAACCACTGAACCAGGCATAAAACAATCGATGGAGGCGGGCCAGATTGGCGGCTCTAGTGAGCAGGGCCGAGCACGGCAGATGCACTCGCGGCAGCAGGTGGGGGAAGGTCGGAAGGAGTGATGGAAATGGCGTCAGAGAGGATCGGTCGCCGTTGCGCCGTCGTTTTCAGGTAACGCCGGCTTTCAACGTTAGCTCACTGTCACTGGTGTCGTTTCCTACCCATGAGCGAGAGTGCTCAAGGACCTGTGTTTCATGAAAACGATGGTAGCTGGGAGCTCTGCAGCCATGTATAGGCATGCTCTAGCGAAGAAAAGGTGAAATCAGACATTTGTATCCGAACAAAAACACAGCAGGAGCCAAACTTAATACAGATGAACTGTCTGCTGTTCAGGAATGTTCGCTTGAACTTGTCGGTCAGACTTATCAGCCATACTATAGTGTTTCTCTCTCAAAACAAAACACAACTTCAGTCAGCTTATCAATCACACAAATCATCATCAGTTTACTAGACCTGTTTCGTACCATTGTTTCATACTCCCTGATGGCTTGATGACAGGAACTTTGCACTCACCATATAGAATTTCACCACCCTTTGGAAGAAAAATCAGTAGAGACCGCAATCAATAAAGAAATGTTAGCACTGTGCCAGTACTTCAAATACAAACACAAGAAACCTTCCCTTCAACTTTCCAGATCGGGGACACAGTAAATCGTCAACAAAACTTAAACGTAGGTAGCAGAGCAATGTAATCAAAGAAGAGCCAGATCACAAGCTGTGCTCCTTGTTAATCACTGCCTGATGGCTTGATGACAGCTGACAGGAACTTGTATGCACCAACAGAATTTTACAACCCTTTTTAAGTTCTGTAGAGACCACAACCAGATACCCAAATCCAAACACTAGAAACTATCCCTCAGACAGCTTCAATTTTCCAAACCGGGCTAATAGTAATTCGTCAACAAAAACTTAAACAAGTGGCAGATAAAGCATGTAACCACAGAAAAGCCAGATCACAAGCTGTGCTAGGATATCAGACTAACATGTTTTCAAGCAAAAGCACAGAGTATGATACGGGCACAGGGAATAATTCATAAGTCGATTTTTAGCTCTGCTAGTAGACTAAACATCAGGCCAGAGAATACAAACTGAACAAAAACCTTGCAAGGTGATCTTGCGTTCGCATGGAGCTGAGACAAACAGCTGTTTTGCCCACAGGTAAGGTGAGGTTTACAACGTGTTGGCCTGAGCCTTGTTGAGGATGACACCTTCGTACTTGACCTGGAACCACTTCATGGAGTCCTCCTTGGTCACCCTGTGCTGAATCCCAACACGGGCCTTGCACCTCCTGCGGCGCGCAACACGGTAGCCAGCACGCTCAAGCACGACATAGAAGTCCATTCCATAGATGCCTGTTGATGGATCATACCTGCACAATGCAGAAGACATGGCTCAGGGAATCTGGGGAGAATACATACAACTAAAAACAGGACATATTGAAAGTATGCGCCTCTGATGACAGAATTAAAATTTGCATTGCTGTCGTGGCTCAGGGAATCTGGGGAGAATACATACAACTAAAAACAGGACATGTTGAAAGTATGCGCCTCTTGACAACAGAATTAAAATTTGCATTGCTGTGTGGCCTGTTAACAGTTCACAAGGTATAAAGCTTGATTCATGTTAGCAATGCACAGCTGACCAGCTAACATTTGAGGTCATTAAATGGCTATTGGATCAAATCTCTCAAATACTAATGTAAAGGCTCATCAGAAAAAAAAAATGGAAAGAAGATAAACTGCCAATTAAATTATATATATGGAGCACATTTCAGTTTTAACAGCAAAACCAGATAAACTCTGTGCAGATGAGAAAACTCAAGAACTGCATTGTACCAACAATGCACACGAACTAAACTAACTTCCATTGAAGTGGCATTTCACGGACAGAAGAAACATTATCCACTTGTATGACAATTAACTATGCAATATCTGCAGAATGAGTTGTGATTTCCTCATCAGTTTTAAAGTTGTCTATTATACTAATAACGTTTTCTATTACCTCAGCCTTAAAAAACAAACACCTAAAACAAAGTTTAAATCGATTTTAAAAACATGCTAATAGTGAACTAAAGCATCTATCATGTTCAGAAACAATTACTGGGCGTGGAGCTAATGGACAAAGCGAACAGAAAACAAGCCAAGGATCTACTAGCATCAGATTATCATTGCAAACACTGGTGTCGAGATGACCGAATTTTTGAAGCTTCTAACAACAGCAGCAACCCATAACTGACATCCCCAAAACAAGAATGTACTGGCACAACATATGGCCTGAATCATTCATAGCTAAGAATTCTGGTAAAGTAAGACGGAGCCGTACTTGATGCCAAGGTCGATGTGCTCCTGGATGCCGAATCCGAAGCAGCCGGTGTCGCTGAAGTTCCTCCTGAGCAGCTCGTACTCCTTGACCTTGAGGCCGCTCTCCAGCAGCTGCATGGCCTTCTCGCCCCTGACGGTGACGTAGCAGGCGATCTTCTCGTTACGCCGGATGCCGAACGACCGCACCGTGTACCTCGCTGCAAGACCAACCACCAACGCACGCACGCATCCATCGTCAGCGAAAGGCAAGAAACGGAGCCGCTAAGACCTCGGTAGCCAGTGCTGCTCACTCACCCTTGGAGAAGACGGGGGTCTGGCCGCTGAGCTGCTCGAGCACCTTGGCGGCGCGGGTGAGGCGGTCGCCGCTCTCCCCGACGGAGATGTTGAGCACCAGCTTCTGCACCTTGATGTCCCGCATCGGGTTCGACTGCTTCTTCTCGGACGCCTGCGGGACGCCAAGCGAGTTAGCGTCACATGTCACGGGCGGGACGGGGAAGAGGAAGATGGGGGGATGGGAATGGGAGCACGAGGACGGAGAATGGGGGCGGTACCATGGGGGCGAGGAGATGGCCGGATCCTCTTTCTCCTTCGGCGGCGGCGGCGGCGGCGGGTGGAGGAGGAGATGGGCGTCGAGAGATGAAGGGGGTGGCGGCGCGAGGTTAAAGGGAGCAACCCTAGGTGGGGTGGTGGTGGGAGCTGGGAGCCTGGGATAGGCTTTTCATGGGCCTGTTTGGGCTTTTGGGGACCATATGATGGGCTTGGGCTTTGTTCAACCCAGGCCGAATATTGGGCTCTAGTATCGTGGGCCGAAGAAAGGCCGAATGTAGCAGGCCACCGGTTGGATGCCCGTCTTCTTCTACCTTTGAGCTGGAGATAGAGACAAAACAAGAAAAGTGTGTGCAGGCGCATCGCCGGGCAAATCCCCTTTGGCAGGTAGGGGTTCGTGTTCGTCGCACCTGCCAACGGAGGGTTGCCCTGCAATGGACCTCCACATTCCACAAACACATGCTTCAATGATAGATAGATATGGTGAAGGTTGAAGGTGGGCAGGCATGCCCGTTTTGGGGTGTGTTGCCGTGTTGGTGAGAAGCGGAGGAACGGCGGCGTCGCCTACTTATACCATGCCGGAAAGGGGCATATCCGGCAGGACATGCGCCGTCCTCCTTTCGCCGCGACGATAAAGCAAGGTCAATCAGCCGGAGAAATCAAAAGAAAAGATATATACTCCAACGTGCCAACAAAAGCAAGCTAGAATCCATGGCTTTATTCTGATGGAGATAGGCCACATGCATACCTGTTACGCGACGAAAGGCCGCCGGCTTTTATGATCGAGGACGAGGAGCCTCGCTGAAAAAAAGATCGCAAATTAATTAAGGAATGTGGATTTGGCTGTTGCTTTAAGCTTAATCGAGTGTGAACTGCAACAGAGGTCCCTAAACTAAACCTTTTTTAATACTAAACTCGCAAAAAAACTAAACCTTTTTGTATACTGTACTGTAGGTAGACGCTCTGCAGCGTTTTTTTCCACGATCATGCACATAGCACGGTTTTCATTAAGTAGGACTGTAGTGCGAACTGTAGTTGTATGATACCTGCTCGATGAGACAATGCATCAATAAACGATCAGTAAGGAATTCAGGATGTGACCAGTACGGGCAGGCGGCTCTTGGGAGCCCCAACAGCTGCTTAGCCCCTTTCGCTTGACGGCATTGCAGCACAATCTCACACAAAATGGAGAGAGAGAGATTTCATGGCGACACATTGGAGAAGATCCATGCGAATGTCCATCTCGGCAACGCACGCAACTGTCACACACTTGGAAGAAAAGGTATAGCTCAATCATGTTTCTCTTTCCCCTTGACGAGATGCGATTATCCATGCTTGGTCCACATGATAGGATTAATTCCATGTGCGTGCATGGCCTCCAGCAACTGCAAGTACCACTTGTGCTGCTCTGCTCGCTGCATCCCCGCCGCTCGATCATATGATATCTTATCGTATTCGTATCCTAAGCCTAGCTGGGCAAGCCACAGCATCATTGTACTACACTTTGTTGAACTGCAATTGCAGCTGCTATTATATCTTTTAATCTGAGCAGCGACGTCCGTTAGACAAAGATCTAAAATAAATAAAAAATTAATTAACTAAGCTTAGCTAGGAGGGATAGGGACAAGCGCCATGGATTCTGGATGATGACACCATGGTCCATGCCCAACACATAGAGAGGAAGGATAGAGAGGAAGGATGAATTGGAGGGAGGACAGTCGAGGAGAACCACGCAACATGCATGTGCTGCTTTCTATGCATGGCAGCAAGAGCCATGGTTTTTTTTACCGACCGGTCGGCGGAAACCGCCGGGGTCCGGTAACGGTAAACCGGTCTGGTTTACCGGTAACCGACCGGTAGCCGACCGAATTTAAATTTGAATTCAAAGCCCTTTGTCGTTCGGTTCGAGCCCGGTTTACCGCCCGGTTTGGAGCGGTAACCGGCCGTTTGAGCGGTTTACCGCTCGGTTTGAGCGGTTTTTTTTCAAAATTCAAATTTAATTTTTTTTTTTTTTTAAAAATACTTCATGATTTGTAGAATCCAATGATGTCAAAATTACTCAAATTTGAGCGTGTTTAGTATGTTTTTCGACCTTCATGATTTAATGTGCCTTAACGGGCCTATTTGTGTATTTTTTCTTTTTCTTTTTTTCTAAACTTCTAAACGTCTAAGTAAATACTAAACGAACTCAAATTTGAATAATTTTGACACAATTGGGTTCTATAAATCATGAACTATTTTAGAATTTTTTTTTAGCATTTTTTTCAAAGTTGAAATTTGAATTTGGGACTTACCGAACCGGTCCGAACCGGAACCGGAACCGGACGGTCCGATAAGTCCGATAACCGCGGTTTACCGCGGTAAACCGGGCGGTAAAAAAAACCTTGGCAAGAGCGGCACATATGCATGCAATGCAACAACGGTGGGTTGTTACCATTTGAGCATCGATGTGGGTTGTAATTTGAACTTTCTCCTGTTTAATGAGAGGGAGAATTGATTGTGGGACATCCTGAAAGACATAAATTAGCTAGTGCACACATCTTATTTTGATATTTGCTAGAAGACACCGCGGTTTTGTGTAATTAGGTCAATGGACATCAAGCATAATCAAATATTATTACATAATAGATATAAAATAATACAAGTGCCAGAAAATTATACTACAAAATCTTCTATACTCTACATGATGAGAACTACATAGCAAAAATATTGTTTTGCACTAAAATAACAATTTTGCCCCTCTTCATAAATAGACAAATATAACCATGATTAATTTGCTAATATCCTTCCAGGGCACTAAAAATCTTGAAAAAAAAAATCAAAGAATGCGTACATCAACAAATATTGACAATGCTAAAAATATGAGCTCAAAATAATAAAGTTTATCGATATATTTAGCATTACCGAGTTATAGATTTATCTGGTGTGAAGCTTAATTGATATGTTAAACTTTGTTATTTTGATCTGATATTTTTACCATAGACATGATTTAATGATGTAGGCACTTTATGATTTTTCTAGTATTTTTAGTATCTTACAAACATATTTAACTAATTAACCATGGTTATCTTTCTCTACTTATGAAGAGGGGCAAAATGGTCATTTCAGTGCAAAACAATATTTTTATTCTATAGCTCATCATGTAGATTGTAGAAGATTTTATAGTATAATTTTTGGGCACTTACATGATTTTATATTTATTTAGTAATAATGTTTGGTTAGGCTTGATGTCCATTGGTCCAATTGCACGAAACCGTGGTGTCTTCTGGCAAATATCGAAAGTAAATGTGTGCACTGGCCAATTTACACCTTTAATAATGTCCCACAACCAATTCTCCCTTAATGAAAAACATGCAACAGCTTGGCCTCGAAAAAAAAAATTCAACAACGTTCAAGCCCAGACAGGTGAAAGAGAGAAGAGAAGCTTCCCTGGAATGGTTCCGATTATGAGCACATGCCGAGCATATCCAGATTTCGTCTTCAGATTCTCCCTCTCTGCTGGTTGCAGCGTACGTGTGTGCGTATGTATAGGCAGATGGTGGGAACCAGAGGAAAAGGGCATGCATAGCTAGGTGAGGGAGAGAGAAGAGAAGGAAACAGAGGAAAGACCAATGGCAACAAGCAGAGCAGAGGATGGTGTCATGACCATGAGCATGTCCTTGTGTGAAGAGGGCAGTGCGGTTCTCCTCTGGCATGAACGAAGGCTGCAGAAGCATGCCATGGCTAGGCCACGGCCCTTCCTTGCCAAAGGAGAATTGCCCTGCCATTCAGAACACTACTATAGTTTTAGATGTTCAGAGGCTCTGCTTCACTCTAGTTGGAAGCTTTGGCATTACTTTTTATTTTAGTACTTCACACTAACAGTAATAGGCTGATCGGGGGCTTTGCCCGAGTTTTGAACTTCTTTTCGCATAAGGTTTTTAGTTTTCCAAGTAATAATTTTTTAAAAATAGAAGCTATAATTTACTTCGATGATGGCCGAACCGGAATTTCATTACCATGACGATAAAGTACTAAATCTTACCCCTTCAAAGAAAAAGTACTAAATCTTAACAATGGTGAAGTTAGAGCAGATCCGAGGGGAGATGCGGCTCTCTTATAGATGCACGGGTTTAAGTCATAATCATGGTGAAAAATTTAACTCTATTCACTGATATTCAAAATTCCATGGGTGCATCCACATCCGCCACAATACATGTAGCTTCGCCACTGAATCTTAATGTTTTTAGTCTACCTAATTACTGCCAATTGCCCGGTTGTTACCATCTATTACAACTGGAACATAAAAGAGCAAAAACTTGAAGAAACACATGCGCGCTATGAACTGATCCACAGCAAGCGGACGCGAGTCGTCCCCTCCCTGCCCCAGGGAGAGCAGCAGCTGCCGCTGCGTCCACCACCACTGATCCCCTCTCTTTCCTCTCTGGCTTCTCGTTGGAGGGCGGAGAGAGTGAGGATCCATTGCTTTAATAAGTTTTTAGTAGAACAAGTTCTTTAGGGTTAAGATCTCTCCATGCAAAGTTTTTTTTTTGGTATTTGGGATTTATCTTCTCCTCCTTCCCGACTACGATGAGGGGTTAGCGTGGATTCATTTTCTTAATGGTGGCTCTGCTGAAGATGAGGGTGATAATTACGGTGTCAACAACTTTCTTCGTATGACAACATTGAGACTTAGCTTTTCGAATGGCGACATCAAAGCGAGCTGTCTTGGAATGATTTTTTCTGGTCTCTTCTATGCTTTGTTGTGTTTACATCTTATCACGATGAACGACTAGAGAGGATAAGTTTCAGATCAGTCTTCGTTATTCTTTGGTGATGGAAAGAAGAAATTTCTCCACTCCACTTGCATGAATGTTGGCCACCATTCGTTGGGCATATGCTCTTAGGCCTTTTGATGAGTATTTGCAATCAATTATCCATACAAAACGTCGTACATGTTTGATGTTGAGATTTGAAGCTGTACAAGGCGTGGCACTATATAGATGAAGATCAGTTTTTGTATAGATGCAGAGTGCTGTAATGCGATGATGTACTCAACTATAATTTTAAATATAATTCTTCTTTCATCTTAAGAAAGAACACAAGAGATGCAGGGTTAATTCTGAATGGCAGGGCAATTCTTCGTTGGCAGGGATAGCAGTAGGCCAGTAGCATTGTTGGTAGAGAAAATGTTAATAAATTATATCTAATATCCATTTCGTCGCCCCATAGCTACGACCGTGCCAGAGGAGAATTACGCTGGCCTTCTCACCCTTATTCTCTTGTAGTTGTACCGTCTTCAAATCTTCTTCTAGCCCGGTTTTTTTTCTGGCTTTGTGTTGTTTTCTACCGATTATATGTATATATAGAGAGAAATAGCAGGAATTAAGATAAAGGATGTGGATATGCTGTCTGGATATGTTTCCTAGTAAGGACTGTCTTCAAGTTGCACATGAAAATCAGACTAGTCCCTATTCTCATCTGATCCAAAAAGGCACCCTTTTTCAACATATATTCTTCTCCCTTTGATATTGTTGCTAGTACAACATATACTCCCTCCATATGAAAAATGAAGTTGTTTTGGACAGCGATACAGTTTTTGAAGTACAACTTTAACCTATTATTTTTGTACAAATATTTATCAAAAAGTGATATATGTATACTTTATGAAAGCATTTTCCAAGACAAACCTATTTATATAATTTTTACATTTTCAAACTCAATAATTTGAAACTTATTTATGATTTATATTCTCAATGTTTCACCTAAATCTTGTCTAAAACAACTTCCTTTTCAATATGGAGGGAGTATAAACACTAACATAACACACTAGCACATGATTATTTTCCAAATCCTTTGCATTTTGCATAGACATGCAATTGGTAAACCATTATGATTAGTTTATTCCTCTTCATGTGAAGATGTCCCGTTGAAATTTTCCCTAAAAACGTGTCTCTAATATTATACTTCAACAACGAACATCTCAGTGCATGCCCTTTCAATCTGTCAATAACCTGATGTGCATCTGGTTCTTTTAAGAAGTACCAAAGTGCCAAAAAACCATGTAAACTTGAGCTCATCAGTGCCAAAAAACCATGTAAATTTGAGGCACTACAATACTTCATGCCTTTGACCAAATCCTGCTTAATATGCGTTAGATGCTACAGAGTCAATGTAAATTTCCTCTGTCCATTTTTTTCTGGTGGATAGATGATACTGATTTGCAAATATATAGTACTCAGTTTCAGCTTGTTTAATCTCCAAAAATCTATCAACTCTTTTACTCGACAATTCATCAACCATACTGCCACAAATCACAAAACCCCCAGTGCCCCATTTCTGCCATGCATGCGACCACACCAAATACAGCTCAGTTGGTGCACAAGTAAGCAACCATGGCAATGTTGAATTTTGATATGTTTACTGCATACATAAGGGGGAAATATTGTGAATGAATGTGGAAGTATGCATTTCTTTTTTGCAAAACAAAAAATGGCACTTTGCATTTTTCTTCGTCACTATGCCCAAACTATATGACCTACTGATAGATGTTACAGGGGTTACTCACACGCAAATGGCAATGGCATCAAAGCATGCAATGTTTTCAAGCAATTTAAAAGCATGACATGATCATTTCACGAACAAACAAGAATTAAGTTCATTAAAAATTCTCAATGACTTGCTGAGTGACAAGCTTTTACTTTGGTCGGTTAATGAGAAAAATTGTATTCTAAATAGGCTGAACATTCATTAGGGGTGAGTGTGCATGCGTGTTAGACGTCTGTGTAGTACTGTGTATTTTTTTTTAAAATCATTTAATCTGACTAAATGTACGCTTCACATGGTCTTTCAAGATCGAAATAAAAGCCCTTCAACCTGCATGCAAAGTTGTTGCTATCACTTTTCTTAAAAGAATCAGATACATTCTAGATTTATCAAAGGAAGATCCATAAGAATGTCCCACGACAAAGCATAACATCCTTAGGATCTTGAAAAGGACATGTCTCACGCATGCTTCATTGGATGCATGCTTATGTTAATAACGACCTCCTTTTCTAATGCAAGAAGAGCTATAAGCATGTCATCTCCAATCAAATGGCAATGAGGGAAATTCTTTCTAAATTAACCAAACTCAAAAGTGATAGTTAGTTAGCTTCTAGAACATGGTCCTAATTTGGGCATATGCGAAGGGATATCCAGATTTCGGCAGCAGAGCTTTGTGGTATATATAGGCTCTGGAAACCTGAACAGGCATCAACGGAAGGCAGTTGATGGAGGTCAAGAGAAGTTGCTCATCAGGGTGAGAATCACAGTGCAGCTCTCCTCTGGCATGAAAGCTGCGAGAGGCATGAATAGTTTTCTGGCCTTGCCCTGCCAAAGGAGAGCTGCCCTGCCATTCATTAGCCCTGCAAATAAATAAAGCGCGCACACACACAGTTTCATGATACTATTAATGTACTGTTTTTTCAGTGGATCATTGTTGAGTTTACTGCGCGAAGGTATATATGTCCATGGATGTATTTTTTATATATTTCTCTGTGCATCTTTCTCGTTGGTGTGAAGCAGGGAATAATTCTTGTTCTTATTGTTTATAGTTCTCGAAACACATTTCTCAAGCAAAGCTGGTGGTATGAAACACAATTCTCATCTCATCATTGGTGGTTTTCAATTGATTGATCATTCATATTGAGGGAATCAACATAGCTTTTGCTATGTTCCTTGCATATATCTATTAATATGTGAACCAATTATTATTAGTCGACAAGTGATACAGATTTTTGGAAAGATGGAAGGTAAGTAGAATTTTACTACCTGCAAACAGGTTGCTGACACAAGCCCTCACTATTTTTCACAGAAATCAAAATGGTTATATTCTTGCTAAAAAGCAGGGTTACTTTTATTTTTCCAAAACAAAGGAAACTGTTACGTTTTTGTTAGGAGCAGGACAATTCAAGATAGTTTGGTTTGATCCTACTAGTAATATCTACATGAACGCCATCATTCAGAGGAGGAATTACTTATTATTAGCTTTTGGAAATGTTTTTGACATGACCGAGCATCAAGTTACCACAAGCATGCTAGGATATATAATTGGGCCTCACAAAGAATAATTTGCATTCAATTAGTAGGCTAGTACATGCCTGCAGATAAAATGGATTTTTTTTTAAAAATTTAATCCTTTTTTAAACAAATAATCAAAAAAATCCCCACTGGAAAACTATTTGCATTGTATATCCCTTTTGGTCGCGCCCGATCCGCCGGCGCGACAAATACACCGTATGTCGCGCCGGAATATTTGGCGCGACTGACTTTACACGTAGACTGGGGGCGGTTGACCGTGGCTGTCGGGGCCCACACAGTCACGCCGCATGCATTGGCGCGACTGGTGAGCCTAGGGTTTGTATTGGGCCGGCCCATTTAGAGGCCCACCACCGGATCGCGCCGGTTAGTATGGCGCGACTGGTTCATTTAGGGCACGCCCGGACCGGGGCTCAATCATTTGCTCCAAGTCTCCCTCATCCTCTCGACCCCGCCGCCGCCTCCATCGATCCGCCGCCGCCGCCGTTCCCCGGCGCCTTGCGCCGCCGCCTGGGACCCCCCGCCTCTCTCAGCTGCTCCTCGGCCGCCAACGAGGAGGGCGCCGGCCTCCTGCTCAGCTTGCCGCGGCGAGGGCACGGAGGCAGGCAGAGCGGCCGCCCGCCGCTACACCGGGCTGTGGCGGCGCGACCGCCGCCGGCGGTGTACTCGGCGCCGCCGCCTGGCCTCCTCCTCCGTTTCCTCTGCTACCCCTCCTCCTCCCCTATCGCTGCTGCTTGGGCCGGCGTGGCGCCGCCCCTCCTCTGGTCGCCCCGGCGGGTAGGAAGGCCGGGGTAGGCCGCCCTCCTCTGTTCTGGGCGGCGCGGCGCCGCCGCCCCGCCGTGTCCAGGTCTTCCCCAACCTCTCTCTCGCCTTTTAGGCAGCAGCAAGGTGAGCCTAAATCTTCTCCCGTCCTCTATTTCTTGTGTTGCATATCTAGGGTTATAAATTAGGAAATTGTGAGAGGTTGAATCGTTTGTTGTTACAATGTAGTTCGTAGATTCGAAAGAGGTATGAGTGTTGTTATGGATTTGCCCTAAACTACGTGTTGCATGGACGTACTTCCTTCACACATGGACGATTTGGCTGAAGTGGTATAGTAGGATATGTGAATGAGATTGATTTGGTTAGGAGATGTCAACGAGTTGAGTATGATTTGGGTAGTAGATTTCAATAAGTTGAATTTGGTTAGGAGATAGTGTTGTATGTTAGTATTGTTTTATCCTTTTTGATATGGTATTATATGTAATTATCTATGGTCCCCTATGGTTGTTGATGGAAGCCTATATATTTTGTAGATGGAACGGTTAGTTTGTTGCTATTATGGTGGCAAAGTGAAAGAAAATGGGGAGTTTGAATGCATGAACAAACATGTTGAGTTCTTTAGTGGGCCACCAACATTTGATGCATTGGTTAAGAAATTTGGATGTCGGTTAGTTTGCAAGGCAGATTTGATCGTGGCAAGGAACGACCACACTATGTGTTGATGCCACTCTCTTGTGAGGATGAATGGAAGGACTACGTGGACGTTGTGAAGAGTAGCAACGTTAGGTGCCTAGAAGTTGTTGCCTATAAGGGGCGTGGGGCTCCGGTTGATGGTGAGGATGAATGTGTTGATGTGGAGGTTGTTGAGAACCTTACCCAAGAGGTAGAGTTCGAACAAAGTCCGATTAGAGAAGGTGACGTAGTTAGTGAAGACGGTGCAATCGGTGATGACTTTGACGAAGAAGGGTATTATGAGGAGGATGCTATGTATGACACTATATCCGAGGGATCGGAGGATGAGGTTGAGGTGGTTCTTGGTGAAGTGGAAGGTGATGTCACGTCATACGATGGTATGTCGGATGATTTGTCTGATGATTTGTTGATGGGTGGTGACAATGGGTCGGACGATGGTAGTGAGGACGAAACCGAATGCCGTCAGGCAGGGTTTCATGAGTCCTTACAAGCCCCGGGGGACGGGTCATTGAGAATGGAGTTGAATGACGCGGAGAGAAGGATGTTGAGGGCCGTCCATGTTGAGGTACCTTCGGTTCCGAATTACATGGACCTTAGTATGGTGGATGAGGCAGTATGTGACACCGGGTTGTCCATGCTGGAAGATGAGGTGCCTGAGAGTGAGGATATGGAGATCAAGAAGGGAATGGTGTTTGACACGCTCGAGCATGTCAAGTATTTTCTGCAGGACTACGCCGTGAGGGTTCACAGGCCTTACCGTGTGACTCACTGCGATAAGGCGAAGCGGTACACGGTCCTGTGCAAGTCTCGTTGTGGTTGGGGAGTGTGGGTTCGAAAGCTGAGGAACGAGAAATGGAGGATTCGCAATGTCGGGCCACCCCACAGTTGTCGGTCTTTGAAGGTAAAGAATGTGCATTCACAGAACACAGCTAGTTATCTCGGCCGTCGTATTGTTGCTGTGGTGAGGGCCGATAGTGACACATCTGTTTCGTCGCTCATTGAGACTATACGGGGCTTCACTGGTTACAGAGTGAAGTACTCAAAGGCATGGCGTGCAAAGCAACACGCTATACAGTTGTTGTGGGGTGATTGGAAGGAGGCGTACAACCAAGTGCCTCGAATTCTAAGTGCCATGAAACACTTCAATCCAGGCCTTAGATGGTATTGCCATGTTGGAGGAATAGTGGATGACGTTGATGGTATTCCGAAGTCAATTTTGCAGAGGGTGTTCTGGTGTTTTCCGCAGTCAGTTGAGGCGTTCAAGCATTGCCGGCCCGTACTCCTTGTTGATGGCACATTTCTCACAGGCAAGTACCGTGGGGTCCTGATGATTGCAGTTGGAGTTGACCCGAACAATCAGATTGTCCCATTAGCGTTTGGTTTGGCCGAGAGTGAGAATGATGATAGTTGGTCTTGGTTTTTGAAGAAAGTGCGGCAGAATGTCGTCCGTACCTCTCGCAGAATTTGTATGATCTCTGACCGACATCATGGTTTGCTTAAAGCTGCGAGAGAGGAATTAGATGGACGGCCTCCACTTGAGCATCGGTGGTGCATGAGGCACTTTGCTGCCAACATATGGAGTCGGCAGAAGAAAAAGGAAGTTGTGCAGAAGTTGAAGTCTCTTTGTTGTTGTCGTACGAAGGAGAAGTTTGACATGAAACTTGCTGAGTTGGATAAGCTCCTGGAGGACAGGGCTTATTATTGGTTAAAGGATCAGTTGCCGCAGAGGGAGAAGTGGGCTCTAGCATTCGATAAAGGTGGCATTAGGTACGGCCTGATGACCACCAATTCTTCGGAGTCCTTCAACAAAGTGTTTAAAGGCATCCGTGCAGTTCCTGTTTCTGGAATTGTGGAGTACTCGTTCAGGAAATGCAAGGAGTACTTTGTCAATCGATGGAACAAAGCCAACCGGTGCAAAGAAACGTGGGGCAAAGTAGGAAGCATCTTCAGATCGCGGAGATGATATCTACCAACCAAGTGGGTGATGTGTATGGGCCATCAAGAATGGTATACAATATATACTCAGCTGGACGGACTACTCCTGGTGGAGAGAAACACGGGGGTAGGAATTACAAGGTGGACCTTGAGAAGGTCGAATGCAGCTGTAACATTCCTCAACTTTATCATGCCCCCTGCTCTCATGTCATCACCGCTTGCACATATAGGGGAATAGACCATGAAGATGAGAAGTTCATGTCTCCATTTTATCTCATGTCACACACTCTGAAAGTGTGGGTGTCTAGCTTCGAGCCATACCTAGATCCTACAAGGTGGCCACCGTACGTTGGGTTGGATTATGTTCCGGACCCAGAGCTTATAAGGACAAAGAAGGGTAGGAGAAAAAAAAAGAGGCTCCGAGGAGAGATGGACGAATCCAATGGCTACGGCGACGATAAGTATGGCTATGGAGATTTTAATGAGGCAGCCGGTCAGGTTCAATGCTCCAAATGCCATAGAAGTGGTCATACTGCCACCACTCATGAGAGAGCCATGAAGGCGCAAAAAGTAGGTGGAGGTAGAGCACCACTTAGGTATTAGTGGTTAGCAAGGTAATTCTTAGATTTGCAATATTTGTTCATACTTTGTAATTTCTACTATCTTTAATCACTTACATGTAATAATTTTATGTATGATCTAACCTTGTTTTTTTCTTTTGTGATTTGCGGGATGGCGGCACCCCATCCACGTTACCCCTTCTTGACCGGAACATCGACAAGGACCATCGAGGGCACTTGCTTGCGGACCAGGGAAAGGTAACTTTGTAAGATGATGTCAGTTGTCCATGTATTTTGTTCTACTTGCTTGTACCTTCCATAATTGTGCTTATTGTTGAAACGTTTGTTTGCAGGACTTGACACCTCTTCGAGCCCGCACCCACAAGCCGATGAAGTGGGACGACCACTACGCTCCCTATCTGGAGGTGGCGGGGTTTCTTCCTCTGGCCCGTTCGATCGTGAAGGGTCTACCAGAGATGGACGGAGCACTCCTCACTGCCTTCGTGGACCGCTGGCGTCCAGAGACCCACACCTTCCACCTGCCTTGTGGAGAGATGGCGCCGCTGCTTGAAGATGTGGGCATCATTCTTGCGCTTCGTGTGAGCGGGACAGTGGTGAGCGGGACCATTGACACCGATGGTTGGAAGGAGTTGGTGCACGAATTCACCGGGCTTGTACCCACCACCCCCTTCGCCGGGAAAGAGATGGCACAAGACATCGGTGTGAGCTCAAAGTGGTGAAGGACAACTTCAACGTGTGCCCAAACAACGCACCTCCGGATGTGGTCCGAGGCATGCCAAGGTATGGTTGTGGCACATGGTGGCTTGTTTCTGTTTCGATGGTTCGGGAAACACGGTCTCTGGATGGTGCTCCCACAGTTGATGGAGGATTGGGCCCAGATAGCCACGTACAGTTGGGGGTCCGCGACCCTTGCGTGGTTGTATCGTCAGCTTTGTATGGCTTGTGTGAGGTCCAAAGAGGATTCAAACCTAGGTGGCTGCGCCTACTTGCTTCAGATTTGGATTTGGGAGCACATCCCCATTGGGCGGTCACGTAGAATGGCATTAAAGGAGGTAAGTACATTGTGTACATTGGGATCTACATTGTCTCAAATATTATCATTTTTGTGTGCTAATGTTGCTTGTTCGCAGCCATGGAACGCCGTTGACTGCCGCCCCCCCTTGTGCTTCCTGTGGAGCGAGAACAAGTGCGTGAAGGGTGAGTTGCCACGACGCTACAAAAAGTACCGCAATGATCTGGACGTCCTTCTAGCGGATCAGGTTGGCAGTTGTACCCATTGTATTCTTCAATGCTGAAACTTCTTATCATGTACTTATGTGTGAGCTACATGTACGCAGGTTGATTGGACACCATATGACGAGAGATGAGGTGGACAACATGGATCTTCCACCTATAGTTCAAGCGGACGGGATCTTTGTGGCGATCTAAGCGCCCCATGATCTTCTATTACGTGGTGGAGCACCATCGGCCCGGAGGTGCAAGAGGCGGTTTGGGAAGCGCGGGGACCGGCCGCTCGTTGGTTTCGAGCACACAACACCAGATTTGCACGGGTACGTACCTTCTTCCTTTTAACTTGTGTTCCGTAGATATGTTGATATTGTAACCAAACATTTACTTATGTGTTGTCTTACTTGCAGGGAATCGAGGAGGAAAAGGTTTGGTGCCACCACCAACAACTTCCTCCAGAAGCATGCTAGATACGTGGACCAGTGGATGAACAAAGAGATGGTGGAACCGCATGCAGGTCCCCGGGTTACAAGGGCTGCGTTCAATGAGTACCTCAAGTACCTCCACGCCAACACAAGAGTCAAGGTGTGCCCACCGTCGTCGACCATTCCAATTCTAGAAGATGATAGCGACAAAGAAGACCCCTATGATGAGATAACTAGGAGGGCGGTAGAACCACAACAGGCTCCTGTACAGAACTACATGGTAAGCATTCAGATGCACACAAACCTTAGCAAATGTCAACACTGAACCTGCATCGTAACCCCATTTGTTGAACAGGCCACTCAACTTACTTGGCTTTCAAACGAAGCTGGATACTACCTTGGAGCCGCAGGGGGCAACGACAACAGTTTGCTTGGGGAATTCGCAGAGGTAACTACAAAGAACTTGCTTGCCCACTTAGTGCCATGAACACTTAAATGTATCTACTTTGCATGGCATGTTCGCAGAAAGTGATGAAGTTCAGCCGGCGCATGGCTCGCAAGGTGAGCTGCATGCACGCCGATGACGTGCAAGGAGGGCCTACTCACAGAGGAGAGACCTCCCATTCCAGGCACGCCACGGCAGTTGAGACGGGGGGGAGCTCTCGTGGTAGGCCTTGTGGAGGAGACACAACAAGTGATGATGAAGAAAGAGATCCAACATATGGGCAGGAGGAAATTGGGGCTTCACGGCTTGAGGATGCTCCTCATCCCACACGAAGTGCGTTCCGTTTGCAAAGCTTTTGTGAATCAAGATGAATGAAGTGACGACAACTCCTAACTCCATTCCTTTTGCAGGTGACGCCACCGCCTAGGCAACGCCGACGCACCAACAGGCGTGGCCCCAGCGAGGTTGGCACAGCCAATGTTCTTCCAACAGAGCCGGGGCGTCAGCGGCGTGCCAAGAAACCCTACACACCAGCCACAACAAGGAGGAAGTAAGTGTGATGTGAAACATGTCGTCGGACATGCTTGTCTAAAACATGTCGTCGAACGGGCTTGTGTGAAACATGGTTGTGTATGCTTTTGTGGGGTTATGGAGTGGAACTATGTGTATGCTTCTGTGAAACATGTCGCTTGTGGAACTATGTTTATCTCGTGGAACTATGTGTATGGAGTGGAACATGGTTTCTGTGAAATGTATTATGTCGCTTGTGGGTGCTTGTGTATGTATTATGTTTGTGTGAACATGTTTTGTTTGTGCTTCGTGAAATTCTGTGTTTATGTTACAAAAAACTGAAATTTTCGGTGTTTTCAAAATGTATTAAAAAAAAAAACATCAGTAGCCGTCGCGCCAAAGCTTCTGGCGCGACAAGTCGCGCCAAACTGAAGCCAAGACCAGGGATGGCCAGGGGAAAATGAAAGCAGTTTGTCGCGCCAAATCGGCCGGCGCGACTATCTCTCGCGCCAAAACCGCCGGCGCGACTGGGCCTCGTCGAAAGCCCCCCCCTTGGAAAAATTCGGCCAAAATATTGAGTTTTGGCCAGTCGCGCCAGAAGATGTGGCGCGACTGGCCAAAACTCAATATTTTGGCCGAATTTTTCAGGGGGCTTTCGACGAGGCCCAGTCGCGCCGGTAGCTTTGGCGCGACAGAGCTGTATTTTTCTTTTCCTTTCTCTCCTTCAAGCTCTTCTTCGCCATTCCAACAAAAATGCAAAGTGACAACCAAGCATACATGAAAACATAAAATTGAGCATCTCCAAGGTCTTCTTCCCCATTACATCTTACAACAAACAACTGTTCTCAGATTAGTCTTACAACAACATCGATCATGAATTTAGTCTTACAAGCACAAACAACTAAGGGTTCGAAAGCTCCATTCCTAAAACAACATAGAAGTCATTGCCATCGAGATTACTTGCAAAAGCGAACAAGCAACACCACAACACATCATACCACCACGCCTACTGTCCTGCCCCGGGCCACCCGGGCCAGTAGGGCAAATTCTCCCACACAGGTGGGCTCGGCGGGCCACGCTCCGTCCAATCGTCGTAAGGCCCATCAAAGTCGGGATGTAGAGGTTTATCAGGGTCGGAGTTGCACTCGTACTCGCCCTCCTCCTCCTCCTCCTCCTCCTCCTCCTCCTCCATAGGAGCTGGGAGATGACCGTCGTTTGGTGGTGAAGGAGGTACTACAAAAATATAGCAACTGTTATTTCAAATCAGTGCAAGACGAACAAACAACTACAAATAGAAGTTTTTTCAATGCAAGTACTTACGGGCCATGCGATATAAGTAATCCGGGATCTCCTTTATGGCCTTCCCATTCTTCTCACGCCATTTGTTCTCGCCCTCCATCTTCTTAATGTCCGCTTTGCCTTACGCCTTGCGGCATGCCTTTGCGGCTCGCCTAACCTCGTCCCAATGATCGTAGCGTTCCTTGTTTTGACGCCAAAAACGGATGATGTTCTCTTCCATCACAAGAGAAAAGCGTGCCCTCCTGAACTTCAACTCGCCCATCTCCTCCTTCAAAATCCGCTCATAGTCACCTAGAACATGGTTCCATGTATCGGGACCTAGGAGGCGAACACGGTACAACTGCCGGGTTTTGGCCTTAAAGGCATGCAGTTTCTCCTTGAACTGCCGCATCTCCTCTGGTGTCCGTTTAATGCATTTATCTAGCTTTAGGAACCTCTTTATCTCTTGGGAATCTTTGAAAGACTCCCAACTGCATGTCTTCCCCCCTTTGAAAACATACGAAGACGAGTGAGCAAACAAAACAAGTTGGTGACATCATCAAAACTAATGCTTGTCCACTAACATGGAACTCATTGGGCCCTCCATAAGCATTGCCACAATATAAGCCAAAACCTAGCTCTGAAGGAACCACTCCTTCATTAGCAACGATGCCACACTTGCACTTTTGGGGCGGCTTCGACAAGCATGGATATGGAAGCTCGCCTAAGCAGAACTTTTTAATCTCTTCTCCAGAAGGCCACGTGTCTTTTGGTCCATAGATGAACTCATCAAATTCACAACGGGGAAACCCACCCTACAAAAGACCATGTTCAAATGAAATTGCAAAAATGTAACCAACGTACATGATATCGCAAAATATAACTCAAACGAATACTTACACGACCAATTTGATCACAACGGAAGAAAGGAACAAACCGATTCGGTTCGCTAGGTTCTTGGAGTCGCGCAACCTCGCCACAGTAGCATCTAGGAGGATTTTTTACCCGCTCCGATGCAGCCAATATCTTGTCAACATTGTTCATCTCATGAAACTTGCGTGGAGCAACCCATGGAACATAGTCGGATGGGGGAACACTCTTCCATGGGTCGTATGGAAAGAACATGATACGACGATCCCACTTGTCAGAACCATCGATCCAACGGTAGAAGTCGCATCCGGTGCCAGGGCCACTCCGATATAAACAACAGAAAAAGGCACGACCGGAGGAATGAACTTGTCTTGACTGCTTCACCCATGCCGGCACACCGCAATAACATTTTGGTGGCGGTTCATCCGGAGGGTGCAAATCGTGATCACCGTGATTGGGGGGATGGTGCACAAAAGGATCGTCCATGAAACCTAAAATAGAGTCAAATAGATACGAGCTCAATGCAAATGACACAAATAGAGTCAATTATTATAACAAACCAATAAATTCTCACATTATACCCTAAATGACAAACCTAGAGAAATTGAATTACAAGAACATATCCTTAATAACATTACAATCCATATAACTTATAACATTTTTTATCCATTCTAAACTAACCATACAACACATGAACACTAACATTGTCCATCCATTTTCACCAAACCCCGGAACAAGCACCCACAAGTACACTTCAAACCCTTTTCCATTCATGATTCTCAAAAGGAATACAACCATTTCACATCCCTATACATGAAACCCTAGAACACTTCCATCCAAAAGGAATACAAGCACTACATGATGACAAAATGTATACAAAGGTCATATGAGAGCATTGCATAACTAACACTTTGCTTCAATCACTAAATCCAACCACAAATCACCAAATCACCAACTAAGCAATGTACAAATAATGACTAAAAATCTTGCAACCAAAGTGTAGATCGGGTAACCATACCTCAAGCACTTGAAGATCAGCAACAAATCCCCACACCAAACCTAGATGCAATCAAAGATTTTTATGGGGACAAAAAAGAAGCCAAATAGCAGAGAAGAACTGAAGTTCGCGGGAGAAGAGAAGCTGCAGAGGGAGTGGGTGGAGAGGGAGAAGATGGAGTGAATGAGCCTGGAGGCTGCATTTATATCGCTGTGTCGCGCCAAACCTGGCGGCGCGACGGGGGTGTGGGCCCCGCGGCAAAACCCAAATTGGGCCGGCCCATTATGCCGCCTCGTCACGCCAAAAGAGACGGCGCGGACTGTCGGTCGCGCCGTTGCATGTGGCGCGATCGGGCGGGGATGGAGCACGGTCAAACAGTTTGCCGTCTACGTGGAAAGCCGGTCGCGCCAAACCGGCGGCGCGACACGGTGTATTTGTCGCGCCGGCGGTTTCGGCGCGACCAAAAGGGATATGGATTGGAAATAATTTTTCGGGGGGATATTTTTGATTATTTCTTTAAAAAAGGATTAAATTTTAAAAAAAATCCGGATAAAATTGTTGAAAGCATTGGAATCCAGCCATCTAGGTGGTTAATTTTGCACGGGATCCGGCGGAGCTACTTGGTCCAAACAACGAATCTAGACCGTCAATTTCGGCTTGGGGTCCGATGCGGTTGCCGGGTCCAAATTGCCATCCAAAATCATGAGCACATAGATTTGAACACCGATCAATGAGTGGTGTAAAATCATGAGCTCTCGGGTTTACATTCAGGTATCCATGTAAACCGAAAATTTAAGGGATCACAATCACACGTTTCAATTCGTGTGCTCCTCTTATTAGAGTATTATAACGCAGCCAGCCAGTGTTCGCCGGTCAGTAAGATTTTTTACAGCCCTCTTTTGGCCCACCCATATATAGTGGTTATCTTTTCATAATTAATTAAGGGTCCATCCGTCTCTCTTATAGAGTTCCTTGTTTCCTGTGCTGTCGATTACGGATAACCGGCAGTCCACCACGGGGTATCCCACGGCGGTGAGTTTCGGCAAGGGCGTGTTACGATCTACGATCTAGACGTTCGAGAAACAAGACAAACCGAGGACAACGGGGTTTACCCGAGGTTCGGGCCGCTCGGAAGCGTAATACCCTACGTCCCGCTTCTCGTGTTATGCCGGACGATCAAGTGTCGGATTACAATGAAGCGCTAAGCTCTCTAGGTTAGGATGCCGAGAATAGCCTCGCCTTCTAGGGGGTCCTTGGCCGCTTTATATAGCCGAGCAGCCAAGGGTACACGGGATGTGGTCGGTTACATCAAGTCGTGCCCTAGGAGGACTCTATCTGACCTAACCGACTAAGTCTACTTGCGGGACAAGCATCCTTGTGCGCGATCCGCGTCCTGGTCGGTTGCGGACCACGAAATCGTCTTGGAGTCCAGCCCACCAGCCTGGTCGATAATGGGCTGGGTCTTGTATGGTCTGGGCCGTCTTGCCGAGCAGCCCTGGAACTGTCCATGGTGGTATACCGGATTTATACCCCCCACGGCTAGTCCCGAGCACCATGTATCTTGAGGAAAGTCCATCGTCTTGACTGTGCCGAGCAAGTATAGATGCGAGACCACATTGAGCGCTGGTGATGAGGTGCTGAGCACGCAGTACCGACCACTCACTGTAGTGCCGACCACGTACGGTGCTGTCCACACATGGTGCCGACCTCGTGTGGTGCGGACCACACGTGGTGCCGACCACGTGCAGTGCTGAGCAGGTTTCCCGAGCAGTCTATGTCCGACCACTGCTTATGTCAAGGAAGTTGATCTTGTCGAAAGATGCATGGTGCTCAAAAAGAAAAAGAATTTTTTCTTTTTAATTGTCTGAGACGTGGGCCCACGTTGACACATGACGAAATGTCGGGCGGCGCAACGTAAGCCGGGGAAGAAAAATCAACCGAAGCGGTTTCGAAACAATTAGGCCCTAAGTCACCGCGAGGTGACGTGGGCCCACGTAGTCCCCAAGTTCGATGGAAGATAGTATATGTTCTATTGAACTTTTTAAGAAAAAAGTCCAAACAGAATACCTACGGCCCTCTGCTTAGGAAACAGAACAGGAAAAATTCCAAGGACCAAGGACATAGGCGTTCATTAAAAAGGACTACCAGGGAGCTGACTGGGCAGTCCCCGGGGTAAAAAATGAGGCCCACGTGCAGCGCCAAGGGAACTGGGCCTGTAAAATATTTTACCGAAATAGTAAAAGATTTGTCGGCTGCACGTGTACTGTACGGCCCATGGGACCGCGGCCCACTAGGGTAAAAAATGGGGCGGTCCACTTGAGTCAGAGGGGGTCCAACCCTAGAAGTCAACCGGACGTCATCCGGAGAATATAAATAACGGGCGCCGCCAGGGGTAGACGGTTCCGCACTCATTGCACTCGCACTCGGCGGTTTCTCGAGCTCTCCGCATTCCCGCGCTCCCGAGAGAAAAACCGCCGCCGCCGCCGCCCATTTCGCCGCCAGATCCACCGCGCATCCAGCACCAGCAGGGGCAACCGACGAGATCCGGTCGCCTGCACTTGCGCCGGGGCCGCTGCGGTAGTTAGATCTAGCCACCACCATCCCGCATCCCGCTAGGGTTTCGCCGCCACCGCATCGAGCCGTCGCCGCCGGAGACGATGACGAAGCGGGCGACTGTAGGTATTTGTTAAGTGCAACTAAAATAAGAAGGATTCCGCAAGCGCACTTAACATACCATTGCAGCATTTTACCGGGAGTATCCAGGTATCGTTATTTATATTTTACTACGGGAAGCAAGGGTTAAAGAATCGATAACTCACCATCATGCATCTACTAACTTAGTAAACCAACTAGTCTAAAGCGGGGGTAAATGATATATGATAGGATATAAGAATAAAAGCACACATGAGAATTCTATATATATATATGAGTAGCTAGCTAGAGTGAGAGAACAACGGGAGAGATCAAGGTTCTAAATACTTCTCTAATACTCTGGGTTCTATGATAACGGGGAATGGTTAGATATAGCGATCACACAATAGCACTTTGGAGCAACAAGTACCTTTCCGACTCTCGAAGAAGACCGGGTAAAGAGTAGTCGGGGAAGGCTGCCAAAAAGCTCTACGAAACACCAACCCGAACGTGGTGGAATACAAAGGCCCGACGTAGCCGTCACCTCCGGGGCTACCACAACTATCCGTGGGATTGGCGCAACCTCGGGTAACCTATAGTCTAGACACCATGCCTATACTATCGATTACTACTCTAGCTATGCGCAATAACTAGAGCACTCAATACGAGCAAAGATCCCATGCTAAGATGCAACAACTATACTAAGCAAACATATGAAAGGCATAAAGTAGATAGAGAAGAATAAATATATTAAAGCATAAGTCTTGTAAAGAATAGATACAAAGGCATACCAAATCTCCGAAGACTTCTCGAGAACCGGAGCGCAGCTCCGCTCTCCTAACTCTCATCTAGATCTAATCTACTACATTGGAATGTCTAGCTCTAATTCTCTAGAGAGGAGAAGTCATCCATTCAAGGGACGCCTCTACAACTCGATCCCGCCGGGAGATAATGAATTAGGGTTTAAGGGATGCCTCCTCCGGGGGCCGAGGGCCCCGCTTATATAGCCCTCTAGGATGCACCACAGCCCTCGGATCAAACCGACCTAAACGGACGATTATTATTCATCCTCAAAGGCGGTGGAACGGGGATCCGCGAGGCCGATGCCGATTGGTCCAGTGGGCGGTCGGCCGACCCAAGGAGGGAGTCGGCCGACCCACCACCGAGCCCGTTCGGGCTCCCGTTTGGTCCGAGCCTTCTCGAACCTTCCAGATTACAGAATTTTCACCGGTTCCCGATTATCTCTATGTAAACCCGACATGTGGGCCTTCCTTGGGTATTTTGGTGACACCCTGCGAAACGGACATTCACCAAACTCGTGGAATTCGTCAAGTATAACCCCTATATCTAGTTGGTGAACATATTTTAGTCCTTTCTCATGTTTAGTTGACGGTAAAAATTGGCACTTAACGACCGTCAACAACTCCCCCAAGCTTTCCTTTTGCTCGTCCCCGAGCAAAGATAAACTCGGTGTGGATCGGGAGTTGCTACAATGCTTTCACGCCTCAAAAGTACACATGCGTTCAAACAAGAACTCTCCTCCGGATTAGAGTGAACTATTTCGACTCAAAACTTACTCATATTACCTTTCACCATGGGGCTTGTAACCGTCACTTGGGTCTTGAGCGGTTGAAAGACGAACGGTCAAGTCAAGCGCTATGTTTCTCGCTCTTTGATCAACTATTATTCGGGAGTTTTTGCAAGATTTTCAAATAAAAACTCGAGTTCCTTGTATGAACCTTTCGAGATCTCTCATTTGTGGTATTTCCGGATCCTCTCCAAGGCATGAGTAGTGTATGCCTTCTCTCTTCTCTCAAAATATGTGGTATTTGTGGAACTAAGGCATAGTGGAAAGTGCCTTCTCTCTCTCACCCTACTTTCTAATAGGCTTATGTGGAGCTCATAGGTGGGGAGACACTCAAACTCACTTGCATATATTGCACGCTTAAACCATGGATCCAATAGGAACTAAAATAATAATAAAGTCATATGTGCATGTGAATGAGGGAATGGAATGAATGATAAGATGATGATGATAAGGAAATGATTATGAGGGGTGATCACTTGGCGAACATCTACTTCTACACTTGCTCCTTTGGGGATAACATGACTCCCTTTATTCGGAAACCTTGAAACTTCTTGAAAGGAAGGACTTGGCTACTCTTTCTTTCTCTTTTTTTTTTCTTTTTTTCTTCTCTTTTTTTTTCTTTTCTTTCTTTCTTTTTTTTTTAATAGAGCAACCAATCCTCTGGAAATGAAACTTTAACAACGAGGAGTGTATAACTTGAAATGATAATGACTGGAGCTTTTATGTAGGCAATTGGAACGGCGATGATTATTTCTAGATGTTCACTCCCAGGATAGGAGTAGAACCTTTTCTGGATGAAGTGAAATGAATGGCGTATGTATATGTGGATGGATGGATGGATGGATGGATGCGTACTCCCAGGGTAGGAGCAGCATATGTGCGTATCTCCAGGGTAGAGACAGCACAATAAATGGGGAAATGCGTACTCCCAGGGTAGGAGCAGCATAGGTGCGTATCTCCAGGGTAGAGATAGCACAATATATGGTGGATATGGATCTATATGTAGGTGGTACTTCTAGGGATTTAAGTAGCACGGGAATGAATGTAGTATTTATAAAATAGGTGCGTGCTTCGAGGACGAAGTAGCATAGATCAATGGATGGAGAGCACATAGTATTGACTTTAACCGCATGATGATTCCTTATGGGTCCACAGCATAACCACACTCAATGCCTATAAAGACTACACTCAATGCCTACAAAAATGATCTATATAAATAGATGGGTTTTCCGATCTAGTAAGCATGAATATATGGTTTGTGGTAGGAATTTAAACTCTCATCATAAAGGAACTCATCATGCAGGAATTTAATATTTTCAAAGATAAATTCTCCGAACTCTAGTATCTCTAGGAACAAGATGGACAAGCTCAAAACCTTCCCATATCATATCCACTAACTACCTAGACTTAGATCAAGCATTCGCTACCCACAAGTTTCGGGTTCGAGCAAATCTCAAATCTAAACAAGTTGTGTCTAAAACTCGGGAGAGTGCAAGGTTGAAAACTAGGTACTTGAAAGGAATTACAGCAGAGCAACTATTCATCATCTCCATGTAGAGTTTATTCCAGGGATTACTTAAAGACAGATTAATAAGAGCTCTCCAAAAGTAGAAAAGATAAATAAGGAAATCTTTCTGGGTTTCTATGGTTATGCATCTTTTTAGTTGTTTTAACAAAGCACACTCTAACAAAGCATAAATAGATAAGTTGGAAACACTTAGCTTGATACACGGGGATGCTCTCCCCAAGCCGGATGTTGACATAGTCTCGCGATGTTGCCGATGGGCAATGAAGACGTTCTAGTCCTCCCGAGTGTCGTAGATAGTTGCCGTTGGAGACAAAGCATTTGAATGTTGCGGACAAAGACTCCGACAGAGACTGGACATCCTTTCTGTCTGTTAGCTCTTCTCGATCCTTTATGTTCTCAGGAAGCTCAAATAGACAACAAAGCTTGTGGAACTAATTAAGCGTTAGTGATAAGAACCTCTAAGTCTTGGTTGTCTAGAACTTTCTTAACTTAAACTTATTCTAACGGGATCTCAAGAAATATTTTTATCTTTTTATAATAAAGGAATGCAAACGAGAGAAAATAGATATGCTGAAAAAAAAAATATTTTTATGCCACCACAATGAATGATTATTCACATGGGGCTTAGTAGTTTTCTCGGATGCAAATGCACAACATCTTTATTTTCTTTTTCTAATGCGGGGATAGTTAAGCAAAGATACAATTAAGATGCATGTAGAGAAAATAAATATGCTTAAAGGAAAATGCAATGCTAAAAAATGGAAATATCTTGATAAATACCAAGTTACCTCCTTGGCGAGGGTTTGGTGATTTAAGTCCTCTGAACAGGACTTCTTGTCATGTTCACTCCTTCGGTGCATCATTTGATCCCGATGGTAGAGACCTTGTGATGAAGAGTAGATGCTTCTAATGGTCCTTTGCCTTGCTTGATTGACCTCTCTCCTTGAGCATCTTGTCTTCTAAAATTTCACTCTCTTTTTTTTTTCTTCCTCTTTTTTTTTCTTATGCCTAGACCTTGTGCTCCACTCATTGTTTCTTCTCGGCGTGCTAGAGCGACGGGGCTTGAAAAGAGGAAGAGCATTGCCGGATCAATGTTTGAAGAGTCATCGGCCTTCCTCCCCCAAGCTTGACCTTGTTGTCGCCGCCACGTGAAACCAAATACGAGTGTTGAGTCATCCCTCGAGTGTGTTGTACTCCTATGTCCTCGCATTAATCGTTTGTCCTTTGTTTGTAAGCCTTCATGTATCTGAGAGGGACTTCTGATTATAGGTCCATTGAGCAAAGATCTTTCCCTTGCATCCTGCCTTTGTTTGTACTGTCCAATCCAGGATGAGCGTACAGACAGTTGCATGATCTTCTTTCGTCAACCATTCTTGATTTTCATTGAGTCTTGGTTGACGCATTGATGTTCGTTGGAGATGTAGACTCGAGTTCTTCCTTGATGGTCTTTGTCTTCTAGCAAAGCATGGCGAAGAGTTGTACGCCATCCGTCTTGATGATCAAGGAAGGAGCTTCTTTAGTATTTGTATATGCGGGCTTCATCTCCAATGGCTTAGGGACATCATTTTGCAACCATAGTCATGGTCCTTCAAGGCTTGGTCGGTGGTCAACCCTTGATGATGATTGGTTGACACAAGGATGCATGCCATTCCATCCTTGTCCTTGCCGCCGACATGCAAGATAGTGTCTTCGGAGTTGCTCATAGCTTGTCGCCTTAATCCACTTCTTTGAGTGAGTTCAAGATGTTGATGCTTCTTGTGGCACTCTTGTCTTTCTCTTTGTTCCATTCTTGAAGTGGCAAATTCGCGGGTGATGCCAATCCACAAATAGGCGAGATCATAAGTTCTTTCCCGCAAAATGTTAGGGGACACATACCCGAAGGATTGCAACAATTTCAAACTATGGGCTATTATCCACTATCTATTTTAGAATTTCATCTATGCTAATAAAGAGATGGTTTTTGAGTTACTTTAGCATAGACTTTATTTATCATGTTTTCTAATGGCTCTTTTTTATGGCACGCTAACATGGTTCAAGGCAAAGTTAACTTGCAACAAAAGACAATGTGAATGATATTTGATACTTACAATTCTTCCTTGAACAATGGATGAGTTGTGTCTTTTGTGTGAAGTTGTTGGAATTCATCATATGCCTTGCTTCATCTCTCGAAGTGTGTTCATCTCTTGACTTACCCAAATTGGATTTGAGAGTTTTCTCGGGGGTTAGTCCAACAAAATAACCAATATCTACTAAAGCACATTTTAGTTCAATAACCAAACTAGACTCCATGTCTAATTTAATTAAGGAAGGTATTTAACCTAAGCACCACGCTTAATTTAAAAACCTTTGGAGGTATGCGCAACACTTCCAAACCAAGGCATACTGTAGCAAACAAAGGTGACATGAAAGCACTATAGAGATTTACTCAAATGGAGATGAAAAAGCATGATCATTGGTGAGGGTTTTTTTTTAGATGCAAAACACATGGATGAATCTAAGAAACAAAACATGCAATGGATAAGCGAACATAAACAAGCTAAACGGTAGTGGATGCATGAATTGTTAAAAGTAAACATGTAGGGAGATGCACGAATTTAAAAGATAACTACTCACTAATTTTAAAGTCCATGAGCAAGACTGTCTCACCATTCTTGATCACACTTACCATAACTCAGATGATGAAATTTGTGAGTGGTGCAGCATCTATGTTCGTCACTTGAGATGTGATTCGAAATTCTTGTGACGATGATCTTTTCTACATTCTGTGAGGTGGCAGGGTTCCAATGTTGATGAATGTTGAATGTTGGGGGACCCCGGGCTCTTCATTGTCTTGTGGAACTTATCGAAGGTCGAACGACATCTTTTGTCCCGTCTATTCCACAACTCAACAACAAGGGGTAATCCTACTAAAGCTAGTGATACACTAAATTAGCGAGACATCAAGATCACTATCAAAAACTTAACACCGATTGCTTCCCGCAAGCAACGGCGCCAAAAATGCTTGTAGGTATTTGTTAAGTGCAACTAAAATAAGAAGGATTCCGCAAGCGCACAGAACATACCATTGCAGCATTTTACCGGGAGTATCCAGGTATCGTTATTTATATTTTACCACGGGGAAGCAAGGGTTAAAGAATCGATAACTCACCATCATGCATCTACTAACTTAGTAAACCAACTAGTCTAAAGCGGGGGTAAATGATATATGATAGGATATAAGAATAAAAGCACACATGAGAATTCTATATATATATGAGTAGCTAGCTAGAGTGAGAGAACAACGGGAGAGATCAAGGTTCTAAATACTTCTCTAATACTCGGGTTCTATGATAACAGGGAATGGTTAGATATAGCGATCACACAATAGCACTTTGGAGCAACGCATACCTTTCCGACTCTCGAAGAAGACCGGGTAAAGAGTAGTCGGGGAAGGCTGCCAAAAAGCTCTACGAAACACCAACCCGAACGTGGTGGAATACAAAGGCCCGACGTAGCCGTCACCTGCGGGGCTACCACAACTATCCGTGGGATTGGGCGCAACCTCAGGTAACCTATAGTCTAGACACCATGCCTATACTATCGATTACTACTCTAGCTATGCGCAATAACTAGAGCACTCAATACGAGCAAAGATCCCATGCTAAGATGCAACAACTATACTAAGCAAACATATGAAAGGCATAAAGTAGATAGAGAAGAATAAATATATTAAAGCATAAGTCTTGTAAAGAATAGATACAAAGGCATACCAAATCTCTGAAGACTTCTCCAGAACCGGAGCGCAGCTCCGCTCTCCCTAACTCTCATCTAGATCTAATCTACTACATTGGAATGTCTAGCTCTAATTCTCTAGAGAGGAGAAGTCATCCATTCAAGGGACGCCTCTACAACTCTGATCCCGCTGGGAGATAATGAATTAGGGTTTAAGGGATGCCTCCTCCAGGGGCCGAGGGCCCTGCTTATATAGCCCTCTAGGATGCACCACAGCCCTCGGATCAAACCGACCTAAACGGACGATTATTATTCATCCTCAAAGGCGGTGGAACAGGGATCCGCGAGGCTGATGCTGATTGGTCCAGGTGGGCAGTCGGCCGACCCAAGGAGGGAGTCGGCCGACCCACCACTGAGCCCGTTCGGGCTCCCGTTTGGTCCAGAGCCTTCTCGAACCTTCCAGATTACAGAATTTTCACCGGTTCCCGATTATCTCTATGTAAACCTGACATGTGGGCCTTCCTTGGGTATTTTCAGCTGACACCCTGCAGAAACAGACATTCACCAAAACTCGTGGAATTCTGTCAGTATAACCCCTATATCTAGTTGGTGAACATATTTTAGTCCTTTCTCATGTTTAGTTGACGGTAAAAATTGGCACTTAACGACCGTCAACAGCGACCAAGAAGGGCGCGAAGGGGGCGGAGCCGGTGAGGTGCGGCCCGGAGTGGGCCCAATCCATCTCAACCCGGGAGTCGCTCGGAGCGCTGGCGGACGGGGGGTTCCTGCCGCCGCGGGAGATGGAAGTTTGGAGGGAGCCACGCGGCGAGGACGAGCCGAAGCCTCAGGCAGGTGAGTTCGTCGTCTTTGAGGACCAGGTTGTTCGCGGGTTGGGGCAACCAGTGCACTGGTTCCTCCGGGATCTTTGCATATGGTGGGCTATCTCCATATGCAACTTGGACCCCAACTCCGTTTTCACCGTGTCCATTTTCATCGCGTATTGCGAAATGTTCTTGGGCATCCCCCCCATTTCAATTTGTTCCGCCACTTCTTCGTGGTTCGGAAGAAGGGGGTAGAAACTGGGGGGTCCTAAGTGGCTGGGGGATGCTACATCCGGCTTCGGGATGGGATGGCCGCATCTTGGTTGGGTAGCAAATTCGCGTCGGCCCCCAAGAAATGGAACAGAAGCTGGTTCTATATGAGCCAGGATGTTTCCATTGGGAGAAACGTGCCGTGCGATGTCCACCAAATCCCGGAAGCCAATCCCAGGTGGGGAGAAGGGCCACCCGTTGGGGATGTCCAAGTTGCGGAGCTGCTGGAGTTGATTGACAATCAGAAGGTGAACGGGGCGCTTGTGGCTGGAATGTGGCTGGTCCGCCGTGTCCAACCTTGCAAGGAGAGGGCCAACCCACTGTGGTTGTACAGTGGTGTGAATGATCCAGCACAGGACACAAACAAGAAGGCCGACGAAGCTGCCGTACACCATCTGCTGTCGGTCTTGTTTGAGAAGTACAATATCAATACTTTCTCGCCGACCACCAGCGGTTGCCCTATCGTCTCAGCAACCCACCACCAGAGGTAATGCAACAAAAAGTTTTACTTTCTGTGCAATGTGGTGCTGTGTCTGACCAGTGATGCTTTGCTGAGCACTTGGACTATCTTGTGTGCAGGGACGAAGTGAGCAATATTTTTCAGCTGTACCAGTTGAGAACTGGCCGGAGGGCGATGCCCTTCGTGGTCAGCGGCGTCCGTCGAGGACTGCCGACCAGGGCGATGTCGAGGACCTTAGCCCTTCTGATGATGATGAAGATGAAATTATTGTGGGAGTAACCACCAGGGGGCAGCGGCGCGCGGCTAAGAAGCAGCTGGCCAGTGCAGCCCCTGAGGAGAAGGAGAAGCCGGCCAACCTTGGCACCGGGGGTAGTTTAAACCTCGGCAAGGAGGCCGGTGTCGAGGTCGGCAGCAAGAGGCCGTCCCCGGACAGCCCGGTGTCGTCGGACTCCGACGACACCATCACCTTAGCCGAGCACCGGCGCAAGCGCCAGGCGTGTGCCGGGGATGGCAGTGGCGGCTCTAAGTCGCCCCAACCAGTGCCGCGGCGGTCGCCGCGAAACGTCGGGCCGACCCCCGTTCCGCCAAAGCCAAAGCCCGCCGCCGCCCCCTCTACGCCAACCGCAGGGGCGGCTGCCCAGGAGGGAGCCGAGCAGTCTCCGGGTGGGCGGCAGGTCCCGCCCAAGGCAGTCCCCAAGCCCAGTGCTGGGTCTGGGGGCGGGGCCCCAAGAAGCGGCGGCGTGCCCCAGTTCAAGGGCGGTTTTTGCCGGTAAGTGGTTGTATACTTTGCAATTTGGATTGCTTGCTATGGAATCAGCTGCGTGTTCATGCCGTGAGATTTTTTATGTAGTCGGCCAAGTACCGGCCCCACCCAGAGCTCGACCGGGACTGCTGCCACGCCACCACCAGCAGCTGCGGCGTCGGGCGCGGAGCCCCAGCAAGGCAAGGCGGATGCCACCAGTGCTCCGTCGCATGTGGAAACGCCACGGGCCAAAGAGCCGGTGGAACAAGAGATGGTCCCGTCGTCGGAGCCCGTCCGTCGTCCCGCCAAGCCGAGTCCGGAGCCGGTGCGGGCCACGCCAGGGGCGACCACGCAGGCTTCGCCGGAGCCAGCAGCCCAGCAGGAGCCCGAGGCGACTGCCCAGCCCAGTCCCCTGTCCTCTCCTGTGGAAGAGATCCACAGGGAGCCCCCTCAGGCACCCGCCGCCTCCATTCCTCCGAACCGTATCATGATTTCGAGGATGGTGGGGAAGGAGTGGGTCTCGTATGACGAGGTGCCGGAGGAGGTGATGGAGGAGGGCATTAGGGAGGCCCTGGAGACTCTCACCTCCCGGATCCAGGTATGGTTGTTTTGGTATTTGTGATAAATAGTTGTGCGGAGCACATGCTTGACTGCGTTGTTATCTATAGACCCTGCAGACCACCAATGCTCAGCGTGCGCGGACCATTCAACGGTTCGCGCCGATTGATGAGGAATGCAGGGCTCTCCGGGAGGAGAAGGCCAACATGCTGGCGCAAGCACAGGTCTATGAGACCCGGCTTACCGAGAAGGAGGCTGCTCGGCTGGCGCTGGAGCAACAGGTGGAGGCGCTGGAGGAAGGCCGACAAGGTATGTGACCGTATCCTTTGAAACCAGGCTGAGCACGGTTCGGTTGCTATAAAAATGTGATAACTTCTGCCTCTGCATCAGGGCTGGAGGAGAAGACTGCGGCCTTGGAGTGGGAGAAAGCCACTCTGGCCAAGCAGTTGGAAGCCGCCCAGGAGCAGGCCAAGGCGGATGCTGCGCAGATTGCGGAGCTGACCGGTAAGTTGCACAACTTAGGTCGATTGTATAGGTTGTCTGCCATGTACTGGATCTAACAGCACATGCTAACCACGTTGTTGTCGGCTGCAGATATTAAGGATCGGCACACGGCGCAGTTCCAATGCCTGCGGGAGACCTGCGCCTATCTCCAAAAGAAGATGGATCGGAGGACCGAGCAAATCAAGCCGGTTCTCCGTGCAGTCTTCCCGGAGGAGGTGCACCCAGCGGACCCGGTTGGCGAAGACAGGGTGGTCGGAGACCAGTATCCACGTCTGTGGCCGGCGTTGCAGGACCTCGTCTCGCGGGCGGGCACATATGCGGTGTCCACAGCGCTGGCGGTGGTCCGCTCGAGGGTGGCAGCGGCGGATCCGGCCACCGTCGCGCTCGGGATTGCGCCAGAACTCAGCGATGCTGACGCCGAGGAGCTCCGGGCCACCTTCGTCCCTGTTGCAGAGCAGCTGGTCGACGATATGACGCTCATCGAGGACCCTGCAGCGGAGAATGGTGGTCAGTAGGGCCTTTGTTTTAAACTTGTGTATTTAAAACTTGTATATAAGTGGTCCTGAGCACGGGGTGCTCGAAACAAAACTTAAGGCCGTGTTAAGATGCAGACAAAGTAGGCATACTTAAGCGGGTGATAAGTATTTTGCCGTTTGTTTAATTAGATCGTTATGCATAACTCGATGCAAAACATTTTTTAGAAAAATTATGTCGATAAATAAGTTTTGCGCCCACTCTCGAAGCAATTAGCTCTGTCAAGGTGACAAAGGGACGCACTAGTGAACAGCGTGGTACGCCGGGATCACTGTTGGCGTTTCTTAGCGTGTGCAGCCAAATCCGCAAGCGCACGGAAATCACCGTTATAGCACTTCACCCGGTGAGTAATCGGGTATCGTATTTCTTTCACGAAGAACAGCTTGTGAGTTAATTCTAACCAGAGGTTGCCCAGAGATGGAGTAGGATAGCTTAGGTAATGAGGTTTTCTAGGGTAATGGGCCTAGGAGATGGCTAAACTCATTGCTAAACTTCTTACTTCGGGCACCGGATCGCACGGGTCCGCCAAGTGATGCCGGCACGTAGCTCTACGCCGTAGCCGGACGTGGGGATTACAAGGGACGGACGGGGTTGTCACCACCCGCCGCCTACCACCTCAACCGTGGACTACGAGGCAAACGAAGGTAGGTCCTAGCCTAGACACCACGTCTATGCCGGTTGCTACAACTCTAGCGGTGGCCGGGAGCTCCCGTCTCTATCGGGGTCCTCTTACTAGAGCTTCCGTCACGGGGACGAACGACGAACCCGCAAGAAGATAACAAGCAAGAATAACTTACTCAAAGGTATTACCGAAAGATAAACACGATGTCTTACTTCAAGTAGCAAGACGCCGTAGAGGTACAAGCGAGGAGGGAGCCGACAAGTCCGGCACTCCGCCCCGTGGAAGACTAGCTTCCCGAGAGCTCTCTTGAAGAGATGCTCTACTCTTGCTCCTCTCTCACTCCTTACTTCTATTCTAGCTAGGCTAGGTAGAGTGGCTCTACTCTCTCTATTGTACACTTGTGGAATGGAGGTATGGTGAAGAGTGAGAACTAAAATGAATAATGAATTGTTGTTGAAGGGGAGGCTTGCCCATGCTTATATAGAAATGGGATGGTCGGTTTCCGTAGGGCAAATGTCGAAAACACCCCGAACCGACCACGAGGCGGCAAACAAACCGACCAACCGGCTGGGCCCGGCCGCGCTCGGACGGGCGCGCGCGCGCCTCAGCGCGCTCGCGCCCGGGCCGGGCCCCGCCGGCCTTCGGCTTTGGTCGGTTGCCTCCTTGTTGGGCCCCCGGTCGGCCCATGCCGGTTATTCGGGTTGGGTGGCCTCGAAATTGGATTTCCCTTCTTTTTCTCTTGTTTTGCTTGGACCAAAATAAAAGATGTTTTCCCCATGTATTTTTCTTCATGTCTTGGTCCATTTTAGGTGAAAATTAAGTATGTCCCGCAAAACAAAGATTCTCGCACCACACCGTGGAAATAGTTAGAGTAGAGGCCTATTCTAGGTGAAAATTAGTGTTGCCTAGACTAGAGTTGGCGGGGTTAGAAATGAGTTTAAGTACCGCCAACAACTCCCCCACACTTAGCTCTTTGCTCGTCCTCGAGTAAAGGATGAAGAACTAGGTGGTTGTATTCTCCCAAGAGTTGACCTGCATACAGATTATTCCAAACTTTTCCTGTATTTGTGAACATTCATGGTGGCTACCAAGTTATCTTATTGCTATTGAAGGAGGAATAGCTTGAAATCAAGTCAACTCACACTACCCATGCTTTGAGACTTGGGGTTTTAGAATTTTCGCAAAAGTTAGCCTTAGCTCCTCATGTGATACTCTCAAGTCTCTCTTTTTCAGGTGGCTAGTCCTATCCAGGTGTTCTTGATCATCCTACCACTACAGGCTGATATGTGGAGTTTTGGGTATGGATGATAAACAGAGTCTCAATGTCAAGCCAGCTGGATGTCATGAAGAGAAAGCCATATCCCTAGATGATGCAAGTGCAAGTGCAAGTGTAGAAAATATTTGTGGACTCCTGATCATGTTTCTCTCTTGATTGAATGAAAATGCAAGAAGGTATGGACTTTGAAGAACAATTCTAAGACTTGCGTTATTTATTTTTTTTTTTTTCTTTTTTTCTCTCTCTTTTTTTTTATCTCAAGACCTTGGAGAAAAAGAACTCTTCCTTATTCACGAACCAAGCTTCTCTTTGTAGGATTTTCTAATAACAGTCCATACTTTTCTTGAATGAATGATGGAGAGAGAGAGATGCATGACTTGTTGACAGGAGTATTTTGGTGGAAGAGGGAGAAAATGTGGAAAATATGTGCTCAATTCTCGGTGTAAGAATTTGAGCGTTTTTGGTGGAATGGTGGATGAAATGAGTGCGCGACTTTCACTGTGAGAGTCGGCATATTTATTTGGCGGGCGAATGCGGCTCTCAATGTGAGAGTCGGCATATTTATTTGGTGGGTGAATGCAATGATCTTGGGGATAAGGCCATCTCTAGCAAGAATCTCAAGACTTGACATTGCTATAAGTGGCTAAACAGGTTTTGTAAGTGTAAGCGTAGATGTTTGGCTCTGGTAGGACATAACACTTATCACATGAGGATCATTTGCTAAAAAGTTTTTGAATTTTTGCATAAAAATACCCAAGTCCATTGCACGAGTTGGTAAGTATCATATCATTCTACTATATCTCACCTGCCAATAACTTAGATAAAACATGGGGTCCCTATTGCACAAGTTGTTCACACAATCAAGATAGCATGGAATAAAAAGTATGCGAGTCGTTCTCAATTGGTGAAAATAGGAGATGGAGTTTGCAACATCTTTAGTTTTATTTATTTTATTTTCAGCAATAAAGGGTGTTAGCAGGGAGAGAGAGGACGCGCAAACTTGTGTTTTTTGTCGTGTCGAAAATCTTTGCGCGTCAAGGAGCGAGGTGCCTCCCCCACACTTGTTTTTGTACCTGTCTTTTTTCTTAAAATGCACACCAAAACAAGTGGAGACAAGACACAATAGATATATATATAATAAATATTTCATTGATAATCCGAACTTGATACAAGAGGCACACTTTTTAGGGAATTTAAAATTTGAAAAGGGAAATGATTAAAAGGGAAAGAGCGCGTGTGTGCCTAGTTGCAAGTGGGAACTCTACTGCGGTGGGTTGCGCGCATATTTGTTCTGGAGTGCGCGAACTACCCTGTCGAGTTTAGTGGAGAAACTATGGCGCAAGTCCCTCACTTCTTTGACTAAGTCAAGGTGCCTGAGGTCCTAGTTCCTATTTCTGATTGCATCTCAGCCGCAATGTCATAGAGCCCGTTTTGGCGACTATTGAGGAAAGCTATAGTGGGAACTCTTGGCTGAGGTTCGCCACTCTTGTCCTCAGTAGGAGCTTTTCCAAGGTTTTTCCTAGGGATTCGTGGAGAGGGACCTGAGGATGCTCCTACCGGCCTAGGTGTGGTCCTTTTGCGGGGTTTGGAATGACCCCTTTCCCACGGCCACCGTTAGGCGGGTCTATTCCTACTGCAATTTTTGAAGGGCCGCTAGCAGCCGTACGGTAGGATGAAGTGCCATTGGAGAGTGGTCTTGATGAAGGCTTGCTTGATGCTCCCATTTTGGAGAGGTTGGACTTGAGGCGGATTGCCCCCATGGTCGGCCTTCTTGTTGGTGCGGCCTTCACCTTGGCACCGGGCGGAGGTCTTGATCTTGCTGTTGACCTCATGCTGTCCCCATGGCTGGACCCGCCGCTCCATGGTGCTAGCGTGGCTATAGGTTCGACAGCCATGGCCTCTCTCTCTAGGTCCTCTTGAGTGAAGGAAGGAGCCTCACTATTGGGAGTGCGAGCGGAGTTGTAGAGGGCTAGAATATGGCTCGCCATTGGCACCCTTGCTGGTGTGGAGAGGGAGAGAGAGGTAGAAGACAAGGTTTGTCTTGGTGTGAAGAGAATGAGAGGAGGAGGGTGGTATTTATAGGAGAGAATGAGCCATCCTCGCATCTCTTGCGCATCGGGATCGAATCACCATGATCATCGGACGCCAGACACGGGAAAGAGATGGGAGAAAATCGGGCACCGAGGGCGCGCCAGCGCGCGCGCGCCCGAGGCGCGAGCGCGCCCGGGTGCCGCTCGGGCCCGGTTTTCTTCCATCTCAGGCTGATGCTGTTTGATTCTCGAATTTGTTGGTGATTTTGATTCTAATGGCGCGAAAATTTGATTGTGACTGAAAATCTAGAAGATTTTTGATATTTTGAAAAAAAAAAAAAAAAATATTTTTGTGTGGGAAAAAAAATCCTAGAGAAAAGATTAGAGAGAACTACGGGGTTCCCACACAAAATAACATAAAAATAAATTTTTTTTAATAAATAGACGCAAGAGAAAATAGAATAAAAGAAGGTCATGCCTTGAATTTAATCGAGGAATTATCCGGCATGACTAAATCTATTCTATCAATTTCTTGGTCTAACTTTGCACGATAAGAAGGCTCAAGGAAAGGTTTTAAGCGATGGCCATTTACCTTTGAGATGTTACCGTTGTCGTCCTGGATTGTGATTGCGCCATGAAACGATGTGTCGACGACGGTATATGGCCCCCCTCCACTTGCTTCTAAGCTTTCCTTCACCGAACAATTTTACCTTGGAGTTGAATAGTAGGACCTTGTCGCCTTGTTGAAACTCCTTGGTCTTTATCCGGTTGTCGTGCCACCTCTTTGTTCGCTCTTTGTAGAGCTTGGCACTGTGGTATGCCTTCTCTCGCCATTCCTCAAGCTCGGAGATTTGCCTTTGGCGGTTTCTTCCGGCTAGCTTGAGGTCCATGTTCCAGCTTCTTAATTGCCCCGAGGCTCGATGTTCGAGTTCTATCGGCAAATGGCAGCTCTTCCCATACACGAGCCGGAACGGTGACATGCCAATGGGGGTTTTGTAAGCGATCCCGTATGCCCGAGTGCATCGAAGCTTACTTTTCCATCCTTTCCCATGTCATCGACGGTCTTCGTAGGATGTTCTTGATCTCGCTTGTTCGAGGTCTTAGCTTGGCCACCGGTTTGTGGGTGGTAAGGTGTGGCGATGTTGTGTTTGGCCCCCGGCTCTCTCGGGAATGCTCTGAAGGTTCGATCAACGAAATGTGATCCTCCATCGCTGATCACCATGCGTGGTGTACCAAAGCGAGGGAAGATTATTTCATGGAACATCCTTCGAGCATGCTTTGCGTCAGCTGCTCGTTATGGCATGGCCTCCACCCATTTGGAGACGTAGTCGACAGCAACAAGGATGTACTCGCAGTCTTGGGACTTCTGGAAGGGCCCCATGAAATCAATGCCCCACACATCAAATATTTCTATTTGAAGGTTGAAGTGGAGGGGCATTGCATTGCGAGCTGTGATGCCACCTTGGAACTGGCACTTCCGACACCTCCGAATGAATTCTTTGGTGTCAGCATACATCGTTGGCCAGAAGAATCCGCACTGCCAGATTTTTGCTTGAGTGCGGAATACTCCATAGTGGCCTCCGTATGGTGCCGAGTGACAACTTTCAATGATCTGCATCCCTTTTGCTGTCGGCACACATCTTCTTAGTATGCCATTTGAGCACACTCGATACAGGTACGGGTCATCCCACAGATGACGACGGCTCTCAACCTCCTAGCTTTTTCCTCGCTTTCGCTAGGTGGTACATGACCCGCAACCATGTAATTCACAATGTTTGCATACCGGGGTTGGAGTCCGTCACGCCAATAGCATGTCGTCGCGAAGGAAGTCATTGATGGGCAGATCCCGCATGTTAGTGACTTGCAAACGCGACAAATGATCTCGCTACGGTATTCTCTACTCCTTTCTTATCTTTTATTTCTAGATCGAACTCTTGGAGTAAAAGAATCCAAATGGATCAAGCGTGGTTTCGCATCTTTCTTAGTGAGCAAGAATTTCGTGGCAGCGTGATCGTGTAAACGATCACTTTCGCGCCTACTAAGTAAGATCGAAACTTGTCGATAGCGAATACTATAGCAAGAAGCTCTTTTTTCGTCGTGGCATAATTGAGCTGAGCTCCCGTTAGAGTCTTGTTGGCATAAGCTATCGCGTGATGCTTTTTATCTTTGGTTTGGCCTAAGACCGCACCAACAAAGATAATCGCTTGCATCACACATGATCTCAAAAGGTAGAGACCAATCGGGAGGTTGGATGATAGGTGCGAGATGAGTGCTTGCTTGAGAGTGTTAAATGCTTTCAAGCACTCATCGGTAAACTCAAAAGGAGCATCTTTAGCTAATAGGTTCGTGAGGGGTCTAGAGATTTGTGAAAAATCCTTGATGAATCTTCGATAGAACCCCGCATGACCTAAGAAGCTACGGATTCCCTTTACGTTTACCGGGGGAGGTAGTTGCTCGATAACCTCTATCTTAGCCTTATCTACCTCGATTCCCCTCTCGGACACTAAGTGCCCCAGGACAATGCCCTCTCGGACCATGAAATGGCACTTTTCCCAATTAAGTACCAAATCTTTGTCCCGACACCTTTGCAAAACCCCGTCTAGGTTGTTCGACAATGATCAAAAGTTTTTCCATAGACGGTGAAATCGTCCATGAAAACTTCCATGATTTCTTCGATCATGTCCGAAAAGATAGACATCATGCACCGTTGAAATGACGCGGGTGCATTACACAACCCGAACGACATCCTACGGTATGCGTACGTTCCGTAGGGGCATGTGAAGGTCGTTTTGCTTTGATCATCCGGATGGATGGGAATCTGATGATATCCTGAATACCCATCAAGGAAACAAAAGAAGGAGTGTTTCGCTAACCGTTCCAACATTTCATCAATGAAGGGGAGCGGAAAGTGATCCTTCTTTGTTGCCTTGTTAAGTTTTTGGTAATCAATGCGCATTCGCCATCCGGTGACAGTTCGTTGAGGTATGAGTTCGTTTTTAGCGTTCTCAATGACTGTCATTCCTCCCTTTTTGGGAACCACTTGGACTGGGCTAACCCAATCACTGTGTGGTACGGGATAAATTATCCCGGCGTGAAAAAGTTTCAGGACTTCCTTTTTCACGACTTCCCGCATCGCATTGTTCAGCCTACGCTGAGGTTCCTGTGAAGGTATGCTAGAAGGCTCTATGGGGATGCGATGGGTACAGAGAGTTGGGCTTATCCCTTTAAGGTCGTCTAGGCAATACCCGAATACTAACTTATGTTTCTCTAGGACGGCTATGAGTTTGGTCGCCTCCTCATCACTAAGTTGGTCACTTATGATGACAGGAGTTTGGGTGTCGCCGTTCAGGAAAACATAACGTAAGCCTTTGGGTAAGGGCTTAAGCTCAAGCGGAGGTCTAGGTGGTTTCTCCCCTATAGGAAGATCAACTGTCTCCCCGAACTCGTCTTCTTCTTCTACAAAGAATTCCGCATCCTTATCTAAAGACGATTCGGGTGACTCAAACATGTCAACCGCTAGAACCTCTATGGGCATACTAGGGGAGGCTCGTCACCGAGTTCCCGGCTCTAGTGACTTGAATCGGGAATGTTTCTCGCCCTAGTTTCACGTTAATTTCCCCTGTTTTTGACGGATTGTCAAAGAGTGTTTCCTGGGGATGCCCAATAAGTATGTCGAATTCCCGGATGTCAAAGACAATGAAGTCCAGTGGCCATTTCGACATCTCCATGGTGGAGTGTCACGTTATGTACAATCCCTAGTCCTTCTTGAACGGAATCTGGTGTTCTTAAGGACCGTGTTGTTGGGGTAAATGATGTTACTCCTAGACATGTAAGTGCATAGGAGTAGGACATTATATTCGCTCCAACGGTAGGATTGTACAAAACATCCACCCATTCCCGCTGGATTTTGTAGCGGCGGGTAGAAGATGGAGCGTGAATCTGAATTATTTCAGACGCGAGCTCACCTTCTGCCAACCATTCCGAGCTCATAACAGAAGTTAATTCTCTAACGGACTCCTTGAGAAAAAATTCATCAAGGGGTTCGCTAGGAGCAACGGGAATTGGTGGTTTTGCGCGACACTCATATTTCGAGGTATTTCCTAAACTTTCGAAAAGCTCATCCTCGAAAGCCGGAAGATCCATGGGTTCTTCCGTCTTGGGTTCTGGTTCGGGAGAGGGTCTCTCTATGGATTGGGAAGGTTCGGCTGATGCCGAAGAGACATCCTCTTTTATTGGCTCGGGTTCTACACGGATGGGTTCTAAGGGAGGAGCATTCTCTTGGATGCGATCCAAGAGAGCTTGCCCCTCTTCGGTGGTTTTGTGCTGGAACGACCCTCCGGCAGCTACATCGAGTAATAGGGCAGAATTTCTGTCTAATCCTAACCAAAAGTGTTGTAAGAGTACATGGTTAGGAATAGACAGGTCTGGGCCCGATCATGTTAGGATCAAAAAGCGTTCCCAGGCTGCACCTATGGTTTCGTTCTCTTTTTGTTGGAAGCTGAGCACCTCCCGTCAGAGAAGCGACACGAGAAATGGGGTAGAATGTGAAGCAAAAATGCTTACGCAATTCTTCCCAATCTCCGTTTACTTTCCCTACGTTTTGGGTGTACCATTGCTTCGCCTTTTCATGGAGGGAAAAGGGAAACAATTTCCACCGCAATGTATCTTGTGACATGCCCGCAATGGTCGTGCATGCACGAGTTGCTCAAACTCCCGTAGGTGATCATATGGGTTTTCATATTCCAAGCCTGAGAAGGCTTGGTCCCGAACCATGGCTATAAAGCCAGGGCGGAGCTCATACTCGGAAGCTGTGATAGACTTCGAGGATTGGGGTGTTTGAATGAGCTCGCCCTTCGGAGTGGATAGGTTGTAAATGGTTGGTTGCTCCATGAATATTTTTGTTTTCTAAAATAAAACAAAAGAAGTGGAGCAAAGGTAGGTCAAGGTACACGGGCAATCTAGGTTCGAGCTAATTGCGACAACCGTTCCCAAGCAACGGCGCCTTTAAATGCTTGTTGGCGTTTCTTAGCGTGTGCGGCCAAATCCGCAAGCGCACGGAAATCACCGTTATAGCACTTCACCCGGTGAGTAATCGGGTATCGTATTTCTTTCACGAAGAACGGCTTGTGAGTTAATTCTAACCAGAGGTTGCCCAGAGATGGAGTAGGATAGCTTAGGTAATGAGGTTTTCTAGGGTAATGGGCCTAGGAGATGGCTAAACTCGTTGCTAAACTTCTTACTTCGGGCACCGGATCGCACCGGGTCCGCCAAGTGATGCCGGCCGTAGCTCTACGCCGTAGCCGGACGTGGGGATTACAAGGGACGGACGGTGGCTGTCACCACCCGCCGCCTACCACCTCAACCATGGACTACGAGGCAAACGAAGGTAGGTCCTAGCCTAGACACCACGTCTATGCCGTTGCTACAACTCTAGCGGTGGCCGGGAGCTCCCGTCTCTATCGGGGTCCTCTTACTAGAGCTTCCGTCACGGGGACGAACGACGAACCCGCAAGAAGATAACAAGCAAGAATAACTTACTCAAAGGTATTACCGAAAGATAAACACGATGTCTTACTTCAAGTAGCAAGACGCCGTAGAGGTACAAGCGAGGAGGGAGCCGACAAGTCCGGCACTCCGCCCCGTGGAAGACTAGCTTCCCGAGAGCTCTCTTGAAGAGATGCTCTACTCTTGCTCCTCTCTCACTCCTTACTTCTATTCTAGCTAGGCTAGGTAGAGTGGCTCTACTCTCTCTATTGTACACTTGTGGAATGGAGGTATGGTGAAGAGTGAGAACTAAAATGAATAATGAATTGTTGTTGAAGGGGGGAGGCTTGCCCAGGCTTATATAGGAATGGGATGGTCGGTTTCCGTAGGGCAAATGTCGAAAACACCCCGAACCGACCATCGAGGCGGCAAACAAACCGACCAACCGAAGCCGGGCCCGGCCGCGCTCGGGACGGCGCGCGCGCGCCAGCGCGCTCACGCTGGGCCGGGCCCCGCCGGCCTTCGGCTTTGGTCGGTTGCCTCCTTGTTGGGCCCCGGTCGGCCCATGCTGGTTATTTCGGGTTGGGCTGGCCTCGAAATTGGATTTCCTTCTTTTTCTCTTGTTTTGCTTGGACCAAAATAAAAGATGTTTTCCCCCATGTATTTTTCTTCATGTCTTGGTCCATTTTAGGTGAAAATTAAGTATGTCCCGCAAAACAAAGATTCCGCACCACACTGTGGAAATAGTTAGAGTAGAGGCCTATTCTAGGTGAAAATTAGTGTTGCCTAGACTAGAGTTGGCGGGGTTAGAAATGAGTTTAAGTACCGCCAACAATCACTAGGTACGATCCTAAGTACCTATTAGAGGGTGCCTGCCGGATCTCCTAGTGCCATGTAGCGCGGAGCGTAGCACATCGACAGAGGACCGAGACGCATGAGGACCTTATCGAATCGTTCTCGGCGAGTGAAACGCAAAGTTTAGATGTGACTTATGGGCGCATGTATGCAAGGTGGTGCGGAATTTCGAAAAGAAATTGCAACAGACGAAGAAGAGACAAAGAAAAGAGGAACTTTGTTAACGAAAAACCATGAGTACAAGATACATATCTTTATGGGTAAAAGCGTATGAGCATCTCTATGTGCCAAGAATTTGGCTCTTCGACTCCATCTAGTGTCTCCAACCGGTACGATGTTGGGCGTGTTACAGCCTTAATTCTGTACGGTCCTTCCCACCTTGGTGATAACTTGTGGAGGCCGGCCGTGTTTTGGATACGACGGAGCACGTGGTCGCCGACCACGAACAATCGCCCTCGAACGTTGCGGTTGTAGTAGCGTCGTACTGTGGCTAAGTACTTCTCGGTCCGAGCACATGACTCGAGGACCTCGCTCTTCCTTAGAGATTATGTCCACCTCTCGAGCTTCGTCAGAGGTGGTTTCATCGTGGTAGGCTACCCGTGGGGATTGAAAAGCGACCTCGGGCCGGTATGACAGCCTCCGAGCCATACACCATAAAGTATGGTGAGACTCCTGTGTTGCGGCTGGTCTGAGTACGCAGTCCCCAGACCACTGCAGACAACTCCTTGAGCCACCGACCAGGTTTGAGCTTGGTGTCAACCTGGAAGACTCGTTTTTTGAGTGCATCGAGGATCATTCCGTTAGCACGTTCAACTTGTCCGTTAGCTCTAGGGTGAGCGATAGAGACGTACTTGAAGTTGATCAGGCTGTCGTCGCAATAGTTGAAGAATGCATCACTTGTAAATTGCGAGCCTAGATCGGTGATGATGGTGTTCGGGACACCGTATCTGTGGACGACCTCGTCGAGGAACCGGATCGCCTTCTCGGCCGTGGCTTTCTTGACTCGGTTTGTATTCAATCCACTTGGAGAATTTGTCAATAAGCACGAAGACGTTAGTGTGGCCACCAGGAGCTGGTTTGAAAGGGCCGATCATGTCCAGTCCCCAGCATGAGAAGGGCCAAGCAGCTGGGATTGTTTGTAAGTCATGTGCTGGGACATGAATCTGCTTGGCAAACATTTGGCAGTTGACGCACCGCCTTACATAGTCTTCGGCGTCAGTAACGGCAGTTGGCCAGTAGAAACCTGCCCGGTAGGCTTTGCCGACGAGTGTCCGGGACGCTGCATGGTTACCACAAGTGCCTTCGTGGATGGCTTTAAGAAGCTCGATCCCTGCTTCCCGAGTGATACACTTCTGGAAGATGATGGACTTGGGTGCTTTGCGCATCAACTCGCCATTGACCATAGCATAGGCCTTGGCTCTGCGGACCAGCTGTTGGGCAGCAAGTTTGTCCTCCGGGATGAGGTGGTCATTCAGGTATTTGATGAAGGGCTCTCTCCAGTCTTCCTAGGAAGGCGTCGCCTTGTCGGCTGACTCTGTACCCTTATCATCTGCCTGCCGGCTGAGGAGACCGTCATCGTCCTCCACATTGGCGTTACTGAGCAGTGTGGTCAGGTAGCTGACCACCGAAGTGGGTTCTGGTGTATGTTCAACCTGATCGGGGATCGAAGGTTTAACTAGATCTTGCACGAAAACGCCGGGGGTAACTTGGCACGGGATGAGCCCAGCTTGGACAGCTCGTCGGCTCCTACATTCTTTTCGCGGCGAACGTGGATGAATTCCAATCTGTAAATCTTTTTTTCAAGTTTACGAATTTCGGCGACGTAGGCGTCCATCTTTTCGTGGACTGTATCCCAATCTTTGTTGACCTGCTTGATGACTAGAGCAGAGTCCCCATAGACCATGAGTCGCTTGATGCCAAGTTCAACGGCTATACGAAGGCCGTGTAAGGCTGCCTCGTACTCGGCTACGTTGTTGGATGCTTTGAAGTGGATACACAAGACGTATTTTATCGTGTCCTTGGAAGGAGAGATAAAGTAGATACCAGCCCCAGCACCATCGATGTTTAGGGAGCCGTCAAAGTACATTGTCCAGTACTCGGCATTTGAATCGGCGAGGGGTAGGCTGATGTCCGTCCACTCCACGATGAAGTCGGGCAAGGCCTGGGACTTCACCGTCCGTCGGGCGCGAAACTGGAGTGTGTACTCGGACAGTTCTAGCGCGTATTTCACGATCCGACCACTAGCGTCTCGGTTGCGAAGGATGTCGCCGAGTGGTACGTCGGTAACAACCGTGATTTTGAAAGCTTGAAAGTAATGGAGCAGCGTGCGTTTGGTGATCAGGAGTGCGTACAAGAGCTTTTGTACTTGATTGTACCGCTGCTTGGACTCGCTGAGCACTTCGCTTATGTAATATATGGGGCGCTGGACTCCATAGACGTGTCCTTCCTCCTCACGCTCGACTACTAACACGGCCGACCACGTTAGTCGTTGCGGCTATGTATAGGAGCAACTCCTCGTCCCGCTTTGGGGACCGTCGGGAGTGAAGGAGAAGTGAGGTAAGCTTTAAGCTGTTTAAAGGCCTGGTCGGCCTCCTCTGTCCATTCAAACTTTTCTTTGGCTTTGAGCAGTTTGAAAAAGGGGAGTCCTTTTTCACCCATCCGAGAGATGTATCTGCTCAGAGCGGCTAGGCACCCAGTGAGTTTTTGGATGTCCTTGACGCACCGGGGTGGTCGTAATTTCAGGACATCGGCTACCTTCTCGGGATTTGGCTTGATGCCTTCCTGGCTGACCAGGTGGCCGAGAAGGATACCGGACGGTACTCCAAAAACACACTTGTTTGGGTTGAGTTTCCATTGGAACTCGTTGAGTTTCTTGAAGGTGCATTCGAGGTTTGTGATGAGGGCGTCCGCCGTTCTTGATTTTATCACCACGTCATCTACGTAGGCCTCTACAAGATCATCGGCGATCTCTTTTTCGAGGCAGGACTGGATAGCCCGTTGGTACGTAGCTCCAGCGTTTTTGAGACCGAAAGCCATGGTCGTGTAACAAAAAGCACCAAAGGGGGTGATGAAAGCGGTTTTTTCTTGGTCCTCCTTTTTGAGGGCTATCTGGTGATACCCGGAGTAACAGTCAAGAAACGAGAGGAACTCGCAGCCGGCGATAGAGTCTACGACCTCGTCGATTCGAGGAGATTGAATGCCTCGCTTGGGGGCGTGTTTGTTGAGATCTGTATAATCAACGCACATCCTCCACTCTTTATTCTTCTTTTGAACAAGCACCGGATTGGCTAACCAATCCGGGTGGTACACTTCTTTGATAAAGCCAGCAGCTAAAAGCTTGGTTACTTCTATCCTAATGAGCTCCTTGCGGTTGCGGGCGAACCGACGCATCTTCTGTCGGACTGGCTTAGCAGTCGTCTTGACATCGAGGTAATGCTCGGCCTTTTCCCTGGGAACACCAGGCATATCGGAGGGTTTCCACGCGAATATGCTGATGTTTTTCCGAAGGAATTGGACGAGCGCGTCTTCCTATTTGGGGTCAAGCTCAGCTCCGACTTTGGTGACCTTGGAAGGGTCTTCGTCAGAGAGGTGGACCGTCTTTGCGCTCTTCACCTTGTTGGATGGGCGCCGACCAGATCCAACAGGTTGCTCGAGCTCTGCGGGTGGAACGTCGTCGACGCCCAAGCTAGTGTGCTGCAAAGCATGTTGCAGGTCTTGGAATTCTGCCGCGGCGTATGAGGTAGTCTCGCATTCTCGAGCCACGAAGATGTTGCCACGTAGGGAGAGAGTTCCCTGCTCGGTGGGCATCTTCAACACCAAGTAGCCATAGTGGGGGACAGCCATGAACTTGGCGATGCCAGGGCGGCCCAAGATGGCATGGTAGGTCCCTTCGAAGTCGGCCACGATGAAGGTGATGTGCTCGGTACGGAAGTGCTGCTTGGTCCCAAACTGCACGTCGAGGGTGATCTGCCCGAGTGGGTAAGAAGGCTTTCCGGGCATGATGCCCTAGAACGGTGTGTCGTATGGTTGTAGCTGCTCATGCGGTATGCCGAGTGCCTTGAAGGCGGGGTAGAATATGATGTTCAGAGCACTGCCGCCATCGACCAGCACCTTCTCGAAGCGGATGTTGGCTATCACTGGGTCGAGTACCAGTGGAAATCGCCCGGCGTCTGGGATGCGTGCCCACATATCTTTACGACTGAAAGATATGGGCTGCTCGGACCACGCCGGTAGCTTGACATCGGCAACGAGGCCATCGGGCTCTTGCATTGCGATGATGGCGCGAGTCAGCAACTTTCTGTCGTGACTTGTTTCGAGCCCGACTTTGCCACCGAAGATCACGGCAGTGAAGTTCCGCTCGGGTTCCTTGAACGCGTGGCGAGGGTTGACATCTCGTGTCTCGTCCTCTTCTTCTTCTTCTGGCTTGTCGGCGGGCTTGCTTTTGGCCTTGGGGTTGGGTCGAGGCCTCTTGGAAGTGGACTTGATGAGAGCGTCCGTCAAGACTCGGCACTCGCCCATGGTGTGACCTTTACCAGGGTGCCGAGGACAGTCCTGTGCAAAGATTTTGTCGAGCACCTCATCCCCGACTGGATTTTGCCCCTTAACCGCGTTGACAGCGTTATCGTTGCGGTTTCGGTTACGCTTGCCGCCGCCGTAGTTGTCCTGGCCACGTCGCCTGAAGTTAGGTTCGATGTCGCGTGGATCAGGTCCACGGATGAAACGCTGGTTGTTGCGGCGCTCCTTTTGTCGGCGCGGTGGTCGGTCAGCGTCACTTTCGTCGTCGGAATTGTCCCGACGGTAATTGCGGTCTGACGGGCCATCGTCATCCCGATTTAGGCCGTCGTCCAGGAGGGTGTAATCGTGCACGATGGCGAGTAGCTCCTCCATGGTTTTCGGCTGTCTGAGGAGGAGAGCCTTTTGGAGGTCTCGGCCACGTGTTTGGACCAGGCCATCGATGAATGCTTCGATAGCTGTCCCCTGAGAGATCTCTGGTACGCGATTCCACTGGTCCGAGAAACACCGAATAAACTATCGCAGGGACTCCTTTGGACGAAGGCGGACCTGCTTCAAGGCATACTTGGTCCCTGGTTGGACACAAGTAGACTTGAAGTGGTCGACGAAGACTTGGCGGAGCTGCGCCCAGCTGTGGATGGACCCGGGTTGTAGTCGGAGCAGCCAGGTGGTGACTGTATTGCTGAGCACAACGGGAAGATAGTTTGCCATGACGTACTCATCGCCTCCTGCTGCTCGGACGGCCACCTCGTAGAGCATGATCCAGTGGGATGGATCCGCTTTGCCATCGTACGCCCGGATCTCCGAGGTACGGAAATTTTTAGGCCATATGACTGCCTTGAGCTCCTCGGAGAAGGGTGGGATGCCGCCAATGTTTCTGCGTGCTCGGAGGCGCTCATCTATCCGTTCTCGGAGGTCCCGGTGCTCGGGTTGGATTACTTCGTCGTCTTGTCGGCCCTGGTTGCCTTGTTGGCGATTAGGGCATCGACGACTGTTCTGAGGGCGTGCGCGTTGTGGAGCCTTGCCTGGTTGCTCGACACGGTCGTCGTAGTCCCCTCTGTCTTCATAGGCATATCTGCCGTTGTAGGATGAATTGTCCCCTCCACTCTCGACTCGCTGCTCACGTCGATTCCGGTTCTGCCGAGAACGGCGGGATCGGTAAGAGCTGGCCATGGAGCCCATGGAACGAAGGTCGTTCACTTGGTCCTCGGCTGCTGCGAGGAATTCCTAAATCTCGTTGAGTCCAGGGGTCTCGGGGGAAAGCTGCTTCAATTTCTCCATGGCCACAGCAATGTTCGCCGTGGGCGTCTCGTGGACCACTGGGTCGCCAGCACCGTCGAACTCGGGGTTGAGGTTGCGACGCCAGGGTCGGTGCCGTGGTCCGGCGCCTCCGTTGGGACGGCCGTGCTCGGCAATACGTCGTCGGGCACGATCGTTGTTACGTTCTTCCCTTGCCTAACGCTAGGCGTCTGTCTCGTTCGGAGCTGGGGGCTCATCATTGCTAACCATCAAAATTGTTGGTCCGAAACCAGGCGGATACTTAGGAAAGTCCAGCGCACTGCTGGGTGTCTCCGTCCGGTGGTCGGGAGTGATCGGGGTGTCCTCGGTGGTCGGATTGAGTTCCGTATCCATGAGGTAATCCTCGTCTGAGGAGAGGTAATCGGCGTAGTCGGAGGGGTATCCTGCTAGCAGTTCGGAGATGGTTGGTGAGTCCGGGTTGGCGTCCTGAGACGTGTCTAACTCTCGGATCTCCACCATCCCGATCATGTGCACGGGATTCCTCGGGACAACGTCCTGAATCAAGAGCGCATCAAATTGCTGTTGGATGTCTCTTGTGTATGTCGACGCCGCGTTGTTTAGTCCAAAGGACAGATCGGTTGGATCACGTGGTGGAGCAGGTGGATCTGTTGCAGGTAACCTGTTTGGCGGAGCACGGCCTTCTTGGTACTGTCGAGCAGGTGCTCGGCAGTTTTGTCGTGCCTCAATAAATTCGTTCAACCTGCTGAGAGGAGGAACGTTAACCCTGCTCTGGATCTGCTCGGTCGAAGTCAGGCGGCTGTCCTGGTTGGGATCTAACCAACGGGGACTTCTAGCCGACCTGAAGGGAGCTGGTCGGGCAACGGGCTGATTGTCGCCAACAAATTCTGCATTGCTGTGGCGGACAGAACTTCGCCGGCGTGGTCGGACGGGTGTGAAATCAGAAAAGTCTGGTCCCTGGCGGATCAACTCCTGCGTGGCCTCAACTAGTTTCGTGATCTCGGCCAACCCGCGACCCTGTTGGTCAATGAGTTCGATCAGATCTGAGTTGTCGATCGGCTTTCTTTTGTAGCAAGATAGCCGATCCACGAGTGCTCGGAGATCTGTTGTTTCCACCATTGCTGAGGGCAAGGGGGAATCCTGCGCGGCGGGTGCTGCGACCGGCGGTGAGGTGGTCGGCGCTGTGGCCAGGTGAGCGGATGGTGCTGAGACCAACTGCTCGGTGGGCGGTGCTGAGACCGTCTGCCCAGTGGGCGGCGCTGAGACCGGCCCTGATGCTTCCACGGATGCGAGGGGCGCCGCCACCTTGGTGGTCCAGGTAACCGATCCGAAGGTGAAGGCGCTGCTGGCCTCGAGATTCATGGATGCGGGGAAGGAAACCATCTGGATCGCCTCGAGATCGAAAACTCCACCCCCTACCTGGCGCGCAACTGTCGATTACGGATAACCGGCAGTCTACCACGGGGTATCCCACGGCGGTGAGTTTCGGCAAGGGCATGTTACGATCTACGATCTAGACGTTCGAGAAACAAGACAAACCGAGGACAACAGGGTTTACCCAGGTTCAGGCCGCTCGGAAGCGTAATACCCTACGTCCTGCTTCTCGTGTTATGCTGGACGATCAAGTGTCGGATTACAATGAAGCGCTAAGCTCTCTAGGTTTGGATGCCAGAGAATAGCCTGCCTTCTAGGGGGGTCCTTGGCCGCTTTATATAGCCGAGCAGCCAAGGGTACACGGGATGTGGTCGGTTACATCAAGTCGTGCCCTAGGAGGACTCTATCTGACCTAACCGACTAAGTCTACTTGCGGGACAAGCATCCTTGTGCGCGATCCGCCTCCTGGTCGGTTGCAGACCACGAAATCGTCTTGGAGTCCAGCCCACCAGCCTGGTCGATAATGGGCTGGGTCTTGTATGGTCTGGGCCGTCTTGCCGAGCAGCCCTGGAACTGTCCATGGTGGTATACCGGATTTATACCCCCACATGTGCCCAAGCTGGCTGTAAACTTACAACCTGCTTCTCCTCTCTCTTCTCCCTTCTCTCCTACACCTTAGATTTTAGCCGGCTTACAACATGCTATACTACTTGCTCTTAGTTGCTTGTGTATTAGAGCGACTCCATGAATCTTTTAATACAATACTTCCATTTGATAGAAATAAAGATTTTGATGAAAAAAGCCTTTCCATGGTTTTTTATAATAAGCCTTTCATAGTTTCTTCATTCAGATCTACAAATGTTGTCGTTATGTATTTTTTTTGACCAAAGTTGTCGTTATGTATTATAAGCCAAAGATAGAGAGTGGAGAGGACTCTCCAAACTGCATGTCACACACCCCAAAATTTCTAATTTTGGTTTGTGTATATAAAATACTAAATAGAATAAATGATTTTAAAAGATTATCCAACATTTGAGTTATGACAATTACAATTTAATTTGTATAAATGTGTTTTTATTAAATATTTAGAATTAATTTGGTATGTTTTCACGCTGGATGCATAATTTTTATTGTGTGAAAATAGTTTATTAAACATGCTTTAGGTTAACTCAATTTTACTCTATTTATAAATTAAGTAAAGAATTTATAAATTATGAAAACATGTCTCAATTTTATTTTATGAAATCTAGTCTAGTTTCATAAACGATCATGTATATAAATATATATACAAAATTCATTTTTGGGTCAAATTCTTCCTGGCTAATCTTTATACGTCCAATATATAATTACTCTTTTCCTTTCTTTTCTCCACAAAGTTATTGGCCTTTTCGCCACGCATTCTTTGGTGTTTCCTTTTCTTGAGGCACGTCTCTTTCTCTTGCATGCATATAGGGGCTTTGAACTAGCACAAGCCATGCTCGTGACCAAATTGTCATCCAGCCCCCGATCCTGCCGCAAGGACCAGCTCTCCCGCCTCCTCCGCATCGCCAGTCGCAAGCTGCAGCCGCCATCGATGGCCGAGCGAGCTTTGCGTGGCCGCCGTTTACCCTCCTGTTCCTCACCATAAAAATACCTCCTGCGTCGAGTCGTCGACCGAGCAACCCAGAAGACCGAGCACTCCGCATGACTTAGCCTCCGCTCCATCCTCGTGCACTCCCTCCCCGGTCTCTCGTTCCCTGCCGTCTCGCCTTTGTTTAAGGGAAACACTCAGCACCGCAGACGCCCACAGCTTGATCCCGTGACTCCATGCAGCTCGTCAACCTCAGACCGCTTGATCCGTGACTCCATGCAGCTCGTCAACCTCAGTCCGTCTCGATCCGAAGTATGTGGATCATGCCCGCCATGGTGCTCGCAGCCGAGCACCCCTCATCACTCCCTTCCCCTCTATCTAAAGAACAGCCCTAGCAACGCCTCACCGCAGCGCCTCCACCCCAGCAGCTCTGCGCCCTCTCTGTCTCTGCTGCACTGCAGCGCCCGTTTTCTCGCTGCCGCCACCGCCATCACCGAGCTCGGCTTGAGCTCTTGAATTTCCCAGAAGAAGCCCCTTCCACCTCCTCGACTCCTCCTTTGGTTTGCGGTTTAGTGGTGTGAGATGATCAAGCCGTCATCACAACCAACGCGCCGCTGCACGCTTCACGGCCTGGAAGTTTCCCGCACCATGTCATGGCGAGAGATCGATCCAGCCCGATCGCACGTGAAGACCCAAGCGACCTCAAGGTCCATCTGCCACACTCCTATCATTGTCCGGTCGTCAGTGAGCCTCCCTGGATCTCCCCATTGTCTCTCTGACTCACGCCTCATGTTCGTTTTCTGCTCATACGCGCATGCACTACTGCCATGTCGAAGTCAGATGCTGGTTTGCGTGTCGCCTGCTTGCAATAGTTGCCGCTGCTACTGGGAAAAGATGTTGCCTATGACGAATAACGTTGCGAACTGTGAAGCTGCAATACGTGCTCCAAGGGCCAAGGCAGGTCCCTACTATCTTCCATGCTGAATGTTGCTTTCTATCTTCCATGCATCTTGCTTTTCAGCTGTTCTGTTAATTCTCTAAAGTCGTCTGTGTCATGCCGTGTTCTATCTAATACCCCTTGATAATAATAATAGATGATATCATCCTCCTATAGTCCTAACATACATATTTGATCAGACGTTTCATCCTTTTATTTATTATATAAGTAACGTTTTATCATTGTATTAGTAACGTTTCGGTCTGTTCTTATGTGGTGACATCATGACTAATCTCTCATGCTATGGTGATACCGAGCTTCGAATTGGTTTCACACGAGAAAAACATAGAGGCATGGAATTTTTGAGCGATTAAAGTATTTTGGAAAATAATTAGATCTTCATGATCTTGGTTTAGCTTGATAAATATCTATATAATGAATAAAAAACTGTGCTTAATTGATTTCTATATTGAATAAATGCTAACTAATTTGTAATGTTTTTTTCAGACGAGCCACCATTATATGCTGGCTACGTTGTGGATGGAACGGAACATCAGATCGCCGGGTAAACAAGGGGCAAGGACAGGTGATCGAGTTTTGATCCCTAGCAAAGCACCGCCAACATGACATAATATTGGGTTGGTTGCTTCTAGCTTCTCTTGTTTTAATTTCTGCACTGTAATCGGCAGGAGGGATGTTGTAGGTCTCGACATTGCTTCTATTATTTGTAATTAATTATATGCTAATTGGTTTGGGGTGATCGAGTTTTGATCCCTAGCAAAGCACCGCCAACATGACATAATATTGGGTTGGTTGCTTCTTGCTTCTCTTGTTTTAATTTCTGCATTATCATTGGGAGGAGGGATAATGTAGCTCTCGACATTGTTTCTATTATTTGTAATTAATTATATGCTAACTGTTTGGCATTTTAATTATTCAGAGCTGATTTTGTTGAATCTTTGCAACCAGGTGGTTGCTTCAGATGTGAGCTTCCGTTCATAAGGCTACCGAGTGAAGATTGTGATTTGGCGAAAGACCCGTGGCTTATATAATTTTTTAGTATTTGATTTTATGCAAGACACAACTATTCAAAGCAATGTTAATTTGAACATCGTTGAACATGCTAGGCTATGTAGGAGAGATATATATTCTATGTTGTGTTGTCTCAATGGTTTGCGTTATTATTAAAGAAAAAATTTCTTCACAGTTATAGGTAATGTCATCTTGGAAATTTTATGTGAAATTGATATTTCGTCATACCATGATTTGATATATATTAGACTATTAATTAATAAATGTATGATTTTGTAAATTTAAGCTCTAGAATATGCGAACGCAATATGCTAAATACACTTTGAACCAGTGTCTGCAGACTCCGGTTGGAGCTTGTTAATAAGATCCCTACAACCCCAAAAGTGTTTTTGAGAGCACTCAACAGAGGTCAGTACATGTTTTGTTCTATGTTTAGTGGTCCTTTTCATGTGATGTTTCTGGTTTTCTCTCAGCTAATTTCATCATTGTCAATTTAGGTATGAGATCCCTTTGCGACAAGACGAGGTGTTACCCTCCTCACATGGTACAACTTCTGCATCGGCTCCACATAATAGAGGTGCTAATGGGAATCACTAAACTATAATGTTAATCTTTTGCAGCTTGGAGTTTTTATTTTATAAACGCATATACATAATTAGATACATTTTTTTTCCTTTATAGTCCTTTTATGATCCTTGTCTTTATTTATATTCATATGTTCCAATGCACGGGCATAGATTTAGAGAACAAGCTTTGTGTTTACATTTGTGTAATTCCACTATTTGTTTATTAAATTCCATGTTTCTTCCTTTCAGTATATAGATGCAAGGCGTGCCCCTTCTAATCAACCCGTGCGGTACCACCTACTTCCCGGGACCACTCATACAGAAGGCAAGTCCAACTTTTAGTTTTGAATCTACTACGTGTGAACTGTCTGTTATTTTCATCACATAACAAATATAAGCATGAATTACTCGCTATTGATAGGCGAGCATCATTTGTGCACTTGACAAGTAAGTTAAAAAAAATAATTGGTTATCTTTCAGATCCTTGTGAATTAAAATATGCATGTTCCTCTTCTACTGAACTGTATTGAAATTAATTCACTGAACTACAGACCTAGGCAACAATATATACTGTATTTTAGCATAATACATAAATTGTATGTGTATTTATAAGTACATTTGGTCAAGTCTATAGGCCATTTCCTAGTCCCTGATTTAGGTGTCCTGTTTATGACTTAGCCTACCTATTTGGTCTCTTTCTCTCTTTCTTATTCCAATGATAGGGCCAGTAGACCAAAACGGCACTAGAAAATGTAATATCACAGATCCTCAAGAAAGCAATATGATTAATTCTAGGATTAATAAGTAATGCTAGTGAAAACAACACAACTGATCGACTACCTTGACACTATGGCATCATTATACATCACCCGCTAACAAATGCTAGAGACATGCATATCAAGGAAGCAATATGATTAATTCTAGGAACTAATATTCTTCAACCATCACAATGACCAAACCATGGAGGACAACCTAACAAAACCAGCAAAAGCTTCATTCATGGATCCCCATGAGTGATCCTACCACACCGCACCCTTCTTGATTTAGGAGAGACTATGCACTTCATGCATTCTCACTTGGTCCCTCATCTGTAGTAGATGCCGTTCCCAGTGCTGCAGAAACACACATGAAAAAAGATATTAAAACAACATCAGCAGATTGAAAAATGGATTTGCCATCAATCATAACCACAAGGGTGGAGGGCCTACAAGTTGCTGCTAATGTTTAACCAAACAACACTTGCATGGTAAGGTCGGTAAGTTAAGGTAGACTCAAAATCTGGAGAAACACCTCCCTTTATACAATACATATCATCCACACTCTTTATATATTGTTCAGATCATTCTCATAAGTGAACCATTAAGAAATTTGTGCCATGTACCTGGAGTGCAGAAGCTCACGTAGGGAACAACATTGACAAAGTCAGTGCCGTCTACAAGCTTGTCAATCCTGCCAGACTTTTGATCAACGGAGAATACGCCATGAACCGTCCTTACCAAAATCATGCCAAGGCCTTCTGCAAATCCAAGCAAGTCGATGATGCTGAGGTCAATTACTCTTCGTTGTATCCATTCCATTGCCTGGGCACCACCGTTAGGCATAGCCTCCATTGAGCGGAGGCACAGTTTGTTGCCCTCCACTCTTGCGAATCCCAGGCTTCCGTCCTCCGTGGTCGTAAGCAGGGTCGTGGTGCCCCACATGGTCTGTCCAAGGGACGGCGGAGGCAGTCGAATCACAGGCATGTTGGCCATGGCCAGATCGTACTTGAGGATCCTGGTCCTGCTCACGAACAAGAAGTAGAGTGCGTTCCCGATGAGGGCACCACGCACCGCGTCAGCATAGAAAAAAGAAGTACCAAAGTTCTGCTGTGCTGCGTAGGCCGGCTCACTCCACACTGCATGCCCTTCCGAGGAGTAGACGCAAATGAAGGTCCGGTCGCGGAGCCCACAACCAACCAGGACGACGCGGAAGTGTTGGTCGGAGCAGAGCAGTGCGGTGTTCCAGCTGCTCGCGCGCCGTGGCAGGACTGGAACGGGAAGCTCCAGGTGGCCGCGGTCGGCGGTGGTAGAGAGCGGGTCCCAGACGGCGAGACGAATCCCCGGAGAAGCCGCGTCGACACCGTGGGAGTAGAGCAGCATGCCACAGGTGTATGGTTCTTCAACACAGTGGAGGAGGACGCGGCCACCGCGCGCATCAAACGCGATCCAGCCGCGCTGGGCGTGGAGTGGCGGGCAGGACACGGAGGTGCGGACGAAGCGGGTGTACAAGGATCCATTAGGATCGAGGTGGTTGTGGAAGAAGCACAGCATCAGGGCAGCCCGGTGCCGGAGGTGAAAGTCGCGGAAGCGGCAGCGGAAGTCACGGGCCAAGACGAGGCGGCACCAGGGCTTGCAGACGAGCGCAGCGTGGACGAGGAGCGCGGGCTCGTCCGGCGGGGAGCGAAGGAGGATCTCCTCCACGAGGTCGTCCGGCAGCGGTGGCGGAGCGCGCAGCAGCGGCGGCGGCGGCGGATCCTCCTCCTCCATTGGAGTTTTTTTGAGCCAATGAGATGAGCAAAGTGGGGCGTGGCGGCAGCTGACAGAATTCCAATGAGGAATTCTTCTCTTTATAGAACTGGAATGGAATATAGAGGAGCTGCACATGCCACACACAGCGCTTACGATGCGAGGAGTATGCGCGTCCATCCCATGCATCTAGATCGCATGCCATGACCGTGCTTGTGGCTGAGAAGCTCGCGGTTCCTGTCACATTCCGAAGCTCGCGGTTCCACAGCCACGAGGAGGAGGATGACCGGCCGGAGAAGCCAGCCGCGGCGGTACGGGGTGACGGAGATGCGGCGCCCCTTCTACTCCTTCGGCCCCGCAGACCAGGCGCGGCGCTCCAGGTTCGCCACCGGCTCACAGCTACCAGACTGGCACCCCTGTTTCTGTTTGGGGGCGCTGCTCTGCTCTGATTTGTTTGGTTCTGTGTTGTGCCGACTGCCGAGTGTTATGGCCATCATACTCTGCCATGACTATGTCCTTGGCTATGGTGGGCCACATCTATCAGCGCCATGCATCCAGGAGTTTTATGTCCTTTGAATAACAAATCAGCCTGGGATTGAGACAAGTCTGTCTCCCTTGTGCACCCAACATTGTTCCTCGTCTTCCTGTTGTTGTCTAGTTCACCAGCACTGGTAATGGTTGTTGTCCAATTCACCAGCGCCGGTCACCCCCACGCTCGCCGCCGACAGTTCAAACCTCGCCCTCCCATCTCTCACTCCTACAATTTGCTACCCGCCAGTTCATGGTAGGAATCGTATTCCTATTAGCTGGCCAACAAATACACCTTGAACTCTACTCCAATATCTCATCTGTCTACACCTTCAGCTTAAAAATATTATAGCAGCCAATCAAGCAATTATTTTACCAAATGCAAGTAACAATACATAAAATGTGCAACTCCACTACTTTTATATAATAGATCAATCTTTCAATCAAACATTACAAGGATTCAAAATCTTTTACAAAGGTCCAGCTCATGTTTCATTCAGACCTTCAAGGATTCATTGTTCCAACACATCGTTTCATCTCTAATCTTATCTATTATTATTCTTCTTGCTTGTAGCCTCTTCACCTTGCTCCTCTACATCATCTTTCATGATTTCATTTTTCATCTAATTTTATCTCTACTAACATTACATACTTGGTGTACAATATTGTCTTCAAGTAACTACAACCTAGTGGAGCTTTTGTTGACCCATTCGTGCCAAAAGGGGTGGTAACTCTCCGTCCACCAAGCATTCCTACTCATATGACCAAGTTGCATGCTAATAGAATGGATCCCAGTATTTCTTTTTTTTTCTTTTTGGTTACAAATTTTAGTTTACTCATCACAAAACTTCTGAACAAAGCATAACAGAATGAATTCAAGCAATATATCACCTTTTTTCCTCAAATGCTCCCTCGCCAGATGCCTTCTTTGTCCCTCGCATATCTCTTCGTCTACTGTAGTATTGTGTGACCAATTAATTGTATTTCTTTTAAATATACTCCCATTTGTTCCCACCCTTGCCACTTGTATAGGCCTATGTTGTGGCACTAGAATGTGTCAGCGTTCCCCATGTTCCCTATCATCGACAAAGTTTGTTCACTCCATATGACCAGGGCTTTCTATTTTTACACACCACCAATTGACCAACCCTAGCCCATATCTTTTTGCTGGCACACAAAGCCAAATATCTACTTTTGTTTCCCTTGGACCAATCCTTATTCCCTAAAGTTTAGGAGAGGTTATTTCCAAGAATAGGTTCCTTATTTATTCCCTAAAGGCCTAAAGTTTAGGAGAGGTTATTTCCAAGAATAGGTTGTTGCCTAGTTTGTTAGGCCGGCTGGCCTATTTAATCTGTACTCTGGCAAACAATTGAGGGCAAGCAATGAACAATGAAGAAACAATTCTAGTCTTCCTCAATCTCTCAAGCTCTTGGCAAAGCATAAGGCCTAGTTATCCCCCAAATATCCATCTACATAACATCTGGTATCTAGAGTCCAACGATCCTCTTCCGCCTCCACCGATCCTCATCTCATCGCCCGATCTAAAACCTCCAGCCGGCCATTGGTCTGTGCCACCATTCTTCCACCATGGCATCCACCACGCCCATGACTTCTTCTAATCCTTACCTTGGCATGAAAAGCCAACTATGTACTGTTATGCTCACGCCGGACCAAGCTTTTTTTTTTCTGTGCATGCAAATCCATTTCTTCTTGCCCAAGTTCTTCTAATCCTTACCTTGGCATGCAAACCAATTATCTACTGTTACCTTTCCCATGTTCATGATGGACCAAGCAATCTCTTTTAATCCATTTCTCCTTCTATCTGTATTCCTCTTAAGTTTCACCCATCACTTGCAACCTTCCTCACATTTGTATCGCCTTGCCTTTCAACTGTATCCTCGTCCATTTTATCCACAATTCCACCATGTAGAAGCCCCCGATTTGTCTGCCTATGAGGACTTAGACCACTATCAAAACTGTGACGTTTTACATAATCATGGAGTTGAGGATACAACCTCAGCCAATTCTAGTTACACTAGGTGGATTCACACCAATCCAATTATTCCACCACCTAGATCCCATGCATTTCCTTCTCACAATGAGCTAAATAATAACCCTCATATCGCTCCTAGTGACAAATCTTCTAATCCCCCCACCATTGAAAACTTCAACAAAAAGCCCAGAAGGATCAAGGATGATCCTTATGGTGATAATAGTCCTGAAGAACCTCTTTCTCCTGAAGTGTTGGATCCTTACCGTGACAGTCCTCTTGAAGAACCTCTTACCCTGAAGTGTTAGAACCATCTTCTTCTGGCACCAAAGATGAAGATGAAGGTTCCAATGAAGTTTAGGGTCTAGTTGTCATTGCATGTACCAATTTTTCACATGAAGACGTTGGCGACACATCTAAACCGAAAGCCAAGAAGAAGCTCTTTTTCTAGTCTTCATGTTCTTAATCATACTTGTTTTCTTTTACAACAACTTTTGTTGTTCTATAGTTTTTTAAATTAAACTATGTATGCCACTCTCCTTTTTTCACTTCTCATGTGTAAAAAATGCATGCCATTTGTTCATTTTTATTACAAAGGCAAATGAAAATCAACTATATAAACAGATTGAACCCGATTGAAAAACATAACAACTAAATCTCGACCGATTCATACATATATGCTCTCATATTTGTTGTTATGTATTCTTATCATGCTACCATTGAATCTCAACTATTTTAAGACACAAAATCTCGCTAGTCCTCTCATCTATTCCGCTGTGCACCGTTCCTCTCATGCCAAAGCAGATCTCGCATGCCATTTATTCATTTTTATTACAAAGGAAAGTGAAAACGTCAACTATTCTTCTAATGCGACATTCAATTTCCTTTTATCTTGTTGGTCCTCTGATCTATTCTGCCTCAGGCACCATTCTTCTCATGCAGCCATTCAATCTCCTTTCGCCTTGGTGATCCTATCATCTATTTTGCTTCAGGCACCATTCCTTTCTCATGCTAGCTGATCATGCAGCCGCACAGCTCTAGGGCCATGACTTCTTGCCCACAAAACCAATGACTTATCTTTTCATACCTCTTTGTATATTTAGGCCACCTCTGCATGACACAGGTGCACAACACTACTAGGAGAAATGGTAACATCTATTTTTAGAAGGCCTGTCATTCATGTGGTATACAAATACTACAGTGTGGAGAGAAATGGTCAAGCAAGTTGTGCATGGTACACAATAGAGAATTGGTCATGCGTCTTATTTTAGGAATAATATCATGCCTTTCCTTCAATATAAATATTACCTTACCCTAATTACACCAATTAGTATAAGTGATCAATTCCTATTTCAACAATAGCAAACACACCGATTAGTAAAAGCGTAGGATTCCTATTTCGACAATACCAAACATGGCTCCAGCAAGAAAAGGAAAAGGGATCTCTATGTCCATGGAGCTAGAAGGAGCATTCAAGATAGAAGGAACTGTCAAGATGCTTATGGAGATTGAAGGAACGTCGGCTCAAAATTGGATGTAAGTGTCATTGTTTCGCTTTAGTTTACTCGCATAAAGAAATCACCACAAGACGTTGGGCATTCATGCCTGTTTTAATGCCAATGATATCTGTTATAGTAGTGACAATGGAGACAGAGAATGGTGTCATGATTGGTGGAAGGAAATGATAGATGCGTGTCATAGTAGTGACATTGGAGACAAAGAATGGTGTAATGATTGGTGGAAGGAAATGATGGATGTGTACAAAGATGGAAAGATGGGTTCTTAAATAGAACAATATAGTTTTGTATGGTGCCATTTATCTCATTTACTAAATATAACTTAATACCCTAGGTAGTAATTAGTGTAGTCCATGGACAATATAGTATTCTCTATTCATTAGCCTATGCTGTAAATAACTATGAAACACCCTCGATCAACGCGAGTAGTCCACCCAACCTCATTCCCGTGACCATAAAACATTCAATTGAAGTAGTAGATTTTTAATCCTATTTAACTACTCAGTCTACACATCACCAATGAAGACAGTGGACCCGGGGATGGTGTCGCCATGAGACTACATAATTCTCTCTCGCTTTCTCTCATTAATCTCACCTATTTATCTCAGATGCAAACGATGACTCCACATTTTCCTCTTCGGTGCAACGCCATTGTTCACACCATCGGTAGTGACCCTCCATGACTCCCCTCCCCATCAGCGACATCCCTTCCCCTGCCTCCTCCCCATGGGCGGCGTACCCTGCATCGCCCCCACCCCACTGGTGGTGAATTCATACTCGACGCCCCTCGCCTCCCTCCGATGCTGCGACGATAGCAACCTTCATCACCGGGGACGCCGCGAGCAGGTGGTGGCGAACGGGCCAAATGTGACGTTCCTCCCCTGCCTCTAGTGTTCGTGCTGGTGGCAACTCCTCCACAGGTCAAGGCGACGATGCTCCTTCCACTTCATCTGGCCATGACCCAAGTAGCATGGTGGGCGACACAGGCATCGACAAATCCAAATGGGTCCAGTTTGTTACTAATAGAGAGAAACACAACTGCATTGATATGTATTGAGGCCTAGAGGGGAATATATATAGAAGTACATGAAGACACATTACCTCACCCTAGACATAGGAGATTACACTACTACCCTTACTATTATTATACCTTAACACCCCCTCTCAAATGCAACGTGAATGCAATGGGGTTGCATTTGCAGAGTTGGCACTACACACTAGACTTCTTGCATTCACGTTGTAGAAATCCAAAACAAAAGATGTCGTCGAAGCTTGCAACTTTTGATCATCATCGATGTAGAAATGATCTCCTCCACAAGAGGGTATTGCCTTCACACAGGACCGTGCTGTCAGATTTATAGGCCCAGTACAAAGTTCTAAGTGAGGCCTGAATTGAAGTACTACATATAGCACAATTAGAGCATCTCCAACAACTCCCTAAATCAACTTGGTATTCTTATAAACTTGGTAAAAACACAAAAAACCCTCTCCAACAACTTGGTAAATCAACTTGGTATTTTTCCAAACTTGGTAGATTTTTTTAATTAGATGAGATGCGAGTGGAAGAGAAGAAATGAGTTGGTTGAAGCTATTTTTAGATTTTTTTTTTCAATTTGACGTGCATGATACTGTAGTGATTATGTGCGTGCATGGTACTGTTAAACAACTTCGTAGCCGGCAAATCAAGCGTCGCGGCGTGAGGATGCTAGCAGTAGAGGTGCTAGGAGAGAAAAACACACGCTGATTCAGGATCGATACTAGTGGGCCTACTTTTTTTATTTTTACCAAGTTGGAATAAGGAGTTGTTGGAGAGAGGTCTTTTTTTCACTTGCCAAATAAAATAGCAACTTGCTAAAACTCAAGATATACAAAGTGATTTTTACCAAGTTGTTGGAGATGCTCTTAGTGTATATACAACAGAGCAAATGTGATATGTCAAGCATAGTACCTGATGAGGACATCACTCTTAAATACAAGTTCGGGAATCAAACGCAAGAGAGAAAATGTCATGGACATGGTTATTCTGTGGTGCATGCAAAAGCAACGAGTAAATGTCGTGGTCCATCCCTCTCTAGAGACAATGTCGTGGTCAATCCCTAGAGACGCGGTTGTTCTGGGGACTTGTTTATGTCCAGTGGGGAATTCTTGTTCTCTTTCTGAATGCTTATTGTGCGATGCATGTCCAACAGCTAAAAGTAGGTGATAATTCACGGGACAGAAAATGCTTATTCTCTTACTCAAACTCTTCATGACCAGCGATGCATGCTTATTAGCTAAAGATAGCTCGGCTCTTTTCCTCCAAGTTCTTCATGAGCCTCTCCATCGTTCCAAAGTAATAAAACATAATTAGGTAGCAACCTATTCTCGAAATTATGAAAAGAATCACTTAAGAACGAGCTCACCTTTAAGTCTAGTTGGCGTATTCGAGCCCGGGTCATTGGTCCTTGCATAATAGTTGTAGGATCAATGGCTGCATCCGAAGGAGTGATGTCCTCATCAGTACCCTTTGAACTCTTAAATTGCATAATCTTTACTTGAATAAGTTCTTTGAAATAAAATATGCAATAATATGCTCATAATTAATCTTCTCTAGCAATCCACTCTCAAGTGCTATCATAGCCAAACTATTAAGTTAACTCCTCCGAGATTGAGTTAACTCCTCCGAGATTGAGTTAACTTCTCAATTCATTGTTTCTTTGCTTTTGGGAACCGGATTCATATTTTCTAATTTGATTTGATGAATACATGATTTCAAAAAATGAAAATAATAATTTTAAAATTGTACAAGAAGTTCATTTTCATACCATATGTAGAGGGAATTGGAAAAGAAAACAATACCTAAACTCGGGCCTCCTTGGCCCTCTCCTTATCATTGGTGCCTGCTTCTGCTAAGCTGATACGGACGAGTGCCGACGGACACCAGATCAACACGAAGCGTCGCGTCATCGCCGTGAGGGCTACGAACTTGCGGAGGCGAGCAGACAATTGCACAGACTCGACCTATACTCTGGTGTGCTCTGGCCTAACTCCATAGAGCCTACTACTATTGAGTTTATTTTTTGAGGCCCTGTTATTTTGGGGGGCCTGTACGGTCGTACAGGTTGCGCACCCATGGGCACGGCCCTGACTTCACAATACGTACTTCAGTAAGTACCTCAAGTCTTCACAACACAATACATTGACCCTTCAAATATGAACCTTGCTTTGGAGACTTTGAACTCGACGTGAATAGAGATGTGTAAAATCAAGCCAAAGGAAGAATAGAGAGGTCACCGCTGCAAAACATCAATCAGTGAGATAGAATGATAATGACAACAAATAGAAGGCATTGATCATGAAGTGTAGCCAAATGGCTACAAAAGAGACCAAGAGGACATAGTCACATCAATGATGATGTTGATTAGCTAAATCGACGGGGCTCGGCTAACCATGAAACAAAACAAAAAAATGTGGCTGATTTGACAATATTTGTGGACACGCACAACTTGGACGAACTGTAATGGATGGAACTGGATTTGGATGATTGACCGCCGAGAATGAACACATCAGAGTTGATGGACAACCAACGATAGGGTCCGAGGAAGAAGAATAACCAATCACAGTAGACCGCGCGCATCAATAGTAGAATAGGCACAAAACAGAGAAGCCAAAGATAGCAACCAAGGACTACTCGGGTGTGCATTTGCTAGAGCACGAATGGCTTACATGTGCTGGAGAATGAATGGCTGCTATTAGCCACAAAATTAGCAGTGGAAAGTGTCACGAACTAAGCTAGGAAATAAATGGTTGCATGCGAAAGGCAGGAAGGAAAGGCTTATGCCGAGCAGATCGGAGAGGATCATAGGCATGCATGGCAGCAGGAGCACACATGAGCCAAGGGAGGCGCTCGACACCAGGAAAAGCAATGGCATGGCTGCTGCGGTGCCTTCACATGAACGGCGATGAAGGCCGCGGATGGAGCGGATCACATGCGGACTGGGCGGCGATGTGCCAAATCGACCAATCCGCCACAACATCTAGATTGCAAAGGAGAGGAATCATTGTACATGACTTATCTGTTAGTGTTCTTGAGGTTTACAATGAACAAGCTAGAGAACTTCTTGCCACCCCTCCAACTAAAAAGTATGAAACATTATTTATAAGTCCTGTTTTTTTGTTTACAATAAATAGTAGGATGTTGGGTTAAATGAACATTCACTTTTGCGTTGAACCTAGAGATTAGGGAGAGTAACGAAGGACATGACACCCATGGATTAGTGGAGATCAAAACTGCATAAAACAGGTTTCGAGTAGTTTGCAAGATGGAAACAAAGTTAGGGTTGTTGTTGGTTCAAATAATGTTAATGATCACAACAGTTGCTCCCACTGGTTGATCATTGTGTCTATTACATCTTTTTATTTTTGAGAAGATTGATTCATGTCCAAATGGTTCTTCTTTTAATCTTTATAACTTTTCTTTAGCATGCTACTCTTCATGGTGAGGCCTGAGAACATGTTTAATGGAGAATTTACAAAAAAGAAAGGTTTGTCTTGTAGATTTGGCTGGAAGTGAAAGCTTAGCTAAGACTGGTGTGCAAGTTGAACAAACTTGAGGAAGCATAAATTAGCAAATCATTATGTACATTTACACATCAATCTTGTCTAAGCGCTTTTTAGCCAAATCTACAAGCCAAAGCTTAATTTTTATGTATTCTCCTTTAAACAGGTTCTCAGCCCTCAACATGATGTGTAGCATGCTGAAGAAAAGTTATAAAGGTTAAAAAAACCATTTGGATAACAATCAATAGCAAAAACAATGACCAATCCGTCAGAGCGACTGCTATGTTATTAACATTGTTTAGAACAACAACCCTAGCATTTGCTTCCAGTTTGCAAAATGCACCAAACTTGCTTTGTGTCCTCGATTTGGACCTCCACTAATCTAGGGATATTATGTCCTTCGCTGCTCTCCCTGATCTACAACCTAAACACAAAAGCTGAATGTTGATTTAACACAACATCCTACTATTGTAAATAAATAAACATTACTTATATAAATATAAATGATAATGTTTCATCCTTTTTAGATGGAGGCATGGAAAGAAGGTCTTTAATTTGTTCATTGTAAATCTCAAGAACACTAACAAATAAGTAATATATGCGATACTTCCTTTCTCTTTCCTCTCCTTTGCATTCCAGATTTCTTCCGGAGTACTATAGTTAACACCCCCTATTACTCGGTCCCTTCCATGGTATCTCTTTCGTGTTCCTGTTTGTCCATAGGCAAAGATGCATACGTTGTAGCCATCGTGACTAGTGGAGACATGTCATACACAACATCTGCACATTAATTTGAGTTGCACATTGGAAATCATGTAAAAGGATATTGTTAAGTGGAACATAATAATGTCTAGTATTTCTGTTTAGCAAAAAAAAATGAATGCGTAATGTGGTGACAAGATTACAATTCTAAAGAAAGAGGAGTATAGTGGATACATCATTCTTGTTGAAAACTTTATACGCTGATATGTTTTAACATTTTTTAAAATTTTAATTAAATAAATAACAAGACATATTTGTATATTTACAAATTCCTTTTTGTGTATTTTGTAGCAAGTGAGCTTCAGGTACTATGTTTTCGCAATGGGCAATATTACACTTCCGTAAAACATTTCCTCCACCATCTTTAGGTCTCTCGAGCCTATGCTAGCACTAGCACTACAAAAGCTTGGAGTTGACTTCTACTCATATCTATGTAAAACTCAAATCAACAAGGGAAAGTTATAAAAAAAAACTTAGAAAAGGGATATGGGGATGACAAGCTAGCAGCAAGAACAGAAAAAGTCTAAAGCACACCCTGAAGTTTGGCACCCTGGTTGATCTACACCTTGAGGTTTAAAACAGTCTAAACAACACCCTAAATTATCCTAAACCGTTTAACTAGCCCCTGGGTGGTTTTGGAGGGGCTATTTTGCTCAGCTGGACAGTCCACCATGGCAAAGTATGACTTGGTGGCATTAAGCCATTCATTTTGGCAGGAGGGGACCGGTATTTCCCTCGAGGAGCTACATGTTGGAGTTGTGGGAAGCGGGGACAACTCACTACAGGCGAGCAGAAAGCCTTTTCGGCCTAGGTCCACACAATATATTTGGCCTTTGGGCCTAACTCGCCTAAAAGACTAACCCAATAGGTGAGGATTACCTAGCCTTATATGTTGTGCACTCTCAACATCAACTTCCGATGTGGGACTAAACCCAACACTAAATTGTTCACTTATTTTGGTAGCAAATTGACAAACAAGACACAATATCTTTTGACAATTTATACAATGATAGCATATCCATAGGCATTTGTACATGATTTTAGCTAGATTAGTAAGGCTTTGCCTGAACAACTATACATAAAAGGAGACATGTCGACTTAGCATATGCAGAGGCATTTGTTCCAGCTAGATTACTAAAAACTTACATGCCTGACCAGCTATACACAAAAGGAGGCATGTTAGCTGTATACAAAAGCTTGCATTTGTAACCACTATGGTCATTCCTATGCACAAAAGTTGGCACTTGTATGCCCAAAAGGTTGGCATTCGTATGACCTAAAGCTTAGGCCTACATATTCACAACCCAAAGCTTAGTTGTCACCAAACAACAGGTGTTACAAGCGCCCTCCAGTTTAGCTTGTACTAGCTTGAGTTCCTCCCCCTCGTCCCCTTGATACAGCCTAGGTTCCGCCCCTTGTTCCCATTGTTGGAGCCTGGCTTTTCCACCCCTTCCTCCCCTTGTTCGAGCTTGGCTTGATGTTGCTTGACTTGGCCGAGCTTGGTTGGTTGATTCTGCAGGTTACTGCAGCACTCAGGTAATAAAAATGTTGACAAATGCAGTGGGAAGCATGAAGAGGAAATAGGAGGGGCAAAAAAATTGGACGGCAATTATACAAGGTGGTAGCAATATATTGTAGGCTCTCCTATCATTTCTTTTATTCTTTACAGCCTATGCTTCCTACTTCTCAGGAAGGGGGGCAAATGAGAATGTGACCAGGAATGTAATTGCAAGCAATCCTATGTTCATGAAGTGGCTTCTCAGGACAATTATATAACCATTCTTCATCACTAGGACCACATCGCTCTTCCTCATCAGCAGACCATTGAACCTGCATTTCCTGAACTCCTAATTCCTCAATATAAATATCTGCAATTTCAGCATAGCTTGTGACATCTGCCATCAGCTGACATAACACATCATCAATTATTAGAACTAGCCCATTTGACAACTCTTCGCCCGGTTTCAGCCAATGCATCATTACAGTTTTGAAGTGATCCTCTAGGTGCCCTTTGCTCTCAAGTAGTGAAATCTTGTCTAATCCTTTGTGACTCATACCAATGTCTCCACCAACATACAAGATAAGCCCTTCAATGTTCTTGAAAGACCCACCAAAGTGGAACCAAACAACAACATAGTTGTGCACCCTACGACACCTAGAACACATCTATGTAACTTGCATCCTCATTGGAATGCTCCGTTTTGTTTCAGAAAAATAATCCAACAAGCTAGGCGTTATAAAGAACTTCCATCTCGCCAATATATGGAATATTTCCCTACAAAGTTGACCAGCCAATTAGTACGGACAAATCCAAGTTGACCATACACTAATCTGCCACAAAGAAAAGAAAACACACCAACAAGCAATAGCTAATCTAGACTGGTCTACGTCCATCCGCTGCTAGCGCTGCATATCGACAATGAACCATCTTAACCAATTGTAGTGTGCATTTGCCCAAAACCCAAACCCAATTGAGTTATCCCCTTATGTCCCTCCTCAACTACACTGGATCGATAATGATGGATTGGATTAGTCGGCCACCACGCAGAAACACATCAATTCGCATCGCAACAAAAATCAAGTGGGGAAGAGTACGAGTGGCCTCACCTTGACTTACGAGGTGGAGGCAGTGCCCGGCATGTAGGCGGAAGTGGCGCTGTGCCTGGATGCGAGAGGCGGAGCCTGACACATCCTCGAGGTGAGGCCGGCGCGACAGCACCCACCTTCGAAGAGCAACCCTAGGTGGCGCTTGCTTGGAAGCGGAGGCCGGCGCACCGCGGCGTCGAGGCAGAGGCCAGCGTGGCCTGAAGGCAAGGCGGCGCACGGCTTCAAAGCGGAGCCCCAGAGCCCGACGTGGCATGAAGGCTGCAACCTATTTGCGAGCGGGTGGAGAGGGGATTCGACTTTTTGGTCCACGGGTGCTATGACAAGGTCCTACGCACATGGTAAACCACGTTGCCAAAACAGCCCCCCAAACCACCCAGGGGGCTAGTTAAACGGTTTAGGATAGTTTAGGGTGTTGTTTAGACTGTTTTAAACCTCAGGGGGTGGATCAACCAGAGTGCCAAACTTCAGGGTGTTTAGATCTTTTCCCAACAAGAAATGAAGCAACTTGCTAGATCGAGAAAGTGAGAGCAACACTGAACATCGGAGTCACTAGTTGCATCCACAATGGGTCGCTGGCTTACTGCTGCTGAGTGCTCACTCAAAGCAGATTGCAATCAAGCTGTCGTAGGCACAACTCTCCAACGGAGGATGGAGATTGGATGCCAGCATTGCAGCTTCGAAGCTTCGTGTCCCGTGTAAGCAAGCAGTGACACTTCTCCGTGAGAAGTGCACAGAATGATATGTAGAAGCGCTTTTTCTGGATGGAAAGAACAAATATCCATTAGTACATGCCTACATGTTCATTTTTGGGCACTCGGCATGCAGAGATGCTTGTAAGTAGTTTAAGAGGGAACATTGTTTTAGTTAGATGAAACTCCAAGCATGTCACATGCCTCTGATGATCTTTTTTATTTCCACATTATGGTTTGGTTGGGTATCAGAAATTTAGGCTTAACCTATCATTGGCAAGATGAGAAGAAAAAGATCTGGTACTACTAACAAAAAGGGGTTATATGAAATATTGCAATCGGCAACAAGCTCGGCTTCGAATGATGCGGGTAGCGTGAGGAAGGTGGAGACGTCTAACGCTACGAGGTGGGGCGGAGCATGACAGTGAGGCGGAAGGTGCGGGAGATCCGGCGGACCTCTTGGACAGAAAACTAGCCTTGACCATGGACATGATCTCCTTCAGATTGGCTTGTAATCATTCATTTGCACGTCTTCCAGGATCGTGGCGGCAGTGGTGGCGAGGAGCGGAACTACCTGACTAGGGGATGGTTTTGTGGCGTGGTGGCAGATCAGTGAGAAGTTGCAGGGAGAGGAAATCAGAGCAGAGGGGGAGGGGAGATCGACATGGGTACACACGAGCGCAGGGGTAGGTTCGCGTACATAAAAAACGGAGTGGAGGAGAGATCAGTGACCGACCACCATAACTAAGTAAGGTCCTTTTCGCCTTGGATCCATTTGTTAGATTTATATCAAGCGAGACGTCTATGCCTGAGGTAGTTTTTACTGGTTCTTACATTAAGTCAGCTCACATGTGGTAGGATAAGTGGCTGCGAGGAACGTCATCATTGCGAGAGCTTTTGCAGGTTGGTAAAATATATTCAAGTCTTTATTTATATTTTAATACCTGAATCTTCAATTGGAGTTGATGCACAGTCAGTATGTTTTTCTTCTACCTTTTCATTTACCATGCTTATATAATTATATGCCCCTGCAGGTCATTGTCGATTTTGTTGGCGTAGTGGATGATGATTGGTTATACAAATGTTACCAAAGTTTCTATGTGAGTTCTCAATTTTTTATCATGGGCCATTTGTTAAGCTACTCTAGGACAAGAGCATACGCAAAGTGTTGCCTATTGTGTAGTCTAGAGAGGAAGGAACATATTGAATTGATGTCTTGAGACCATCCGATTGTTGCATGCTATGGAGGTGACCCAATTGTAGAAGGCGAGAGTACAACACGCATCGCATTCCTATAGTATTAGGACGTTGTACATGCTTTCTTGCCTTGAAACGACTATTGCTGAAGGGTGATTACTTAATTTATTATTTGCATATTTTCAGAATTTTCCCACGATTTCTGAACTTGGAAAAATATTATAAGGCCAGCCTCACCTTATAAAGTACTTAGTAATTTGTAGATGATTTCATAGAATTAGCGAATTTTTAGCTGAGATTGGAAATTTGATTTAGTTCAGAACTGAGAGCTGCCATATTACCAATAACTGAATATAATATTACTGTTTAAAAGTCTTTTAACTATTCCTTCTTTGGGGTAAATTGAGGAGCTAATGCTCTAATTGATCTGTGACCCCTCTGAGCTAAGTTTTTCATCAGTAGGTTAAATATAGTTCATGTTTATCCTCTATTCAGTTTCAAATAGTTCAGAGTGTCCTAGTAATTGTTATTGTTAATAAATTCAGGTTCATGCTTCTGAACATTTACCGTTTTCAGACCACTGCTCCATGTCTGGCATTTCAGTTACTTGATCATCTTTTTCTTCAGTTATTCACTCTTGTGTGCTCAACCTCGCAGATCAAAATGCATGTTGATTTCTGAACTAAGCAAATTGATTATTCTAGTCCAAAAGGTCAATGTTGTGCTAACAGAGCTGCTGTCTGGTACATCCCTCAGTAGCAGTCTTCACCTGGCGATATCCCAATGAGGCGTGCACAATCCTTCTAATCATTTTTTTGGATTTGGATTGCATTTAAAAAGGCTTATGTCAGGCTTATCTTAGAGATTATGAATTTTGAATTTCAGGTCTAGTTTGCAAGTAGTTTGTTGTTTCTATATCAAGCCTAGGATACTTACGAGATCAGCATGTTACCATTTGTGGTGGACTAACTCTTTTCCAAATACATTGTTATATCAAGCCTAGGATACTTATGAGATCAGCATGTTACCATTTGTGGTGGACTAACTCTTTTCCAAATACATTGTTTGTCCTATTTTTATTTCTTTTGGACTTTCGGATTTCCTGTCATCTACTTTGTTTGCTGCATGACAGGGTGTTGCTTCTGCCAACAATTGTAAAGATAACATGATAGGTTATTTTTTTAATAATATTCATATGTATGAACTAAGGAATTGTTATTGTTTTGTTACCATCTCTTATTATACATCAGTGTTTGAAAATTTGCCAGAATAGGTTTTATATTCCTAGGCTATGGGTACTAAAAATTGGGAATTCTGGAAAATCGATGACTCCATGGGCAATGCATTGTAGAACTTGCCCCTCGCCTTTTTGCAGCTTTTCCAAAAGGAGGGTCAAGAGGCACACTGTCTGAGATGCATTCACTAATCAGGCTTAGATTTCAGACATTCAAGGAGCTCTCATCATTTATGGGATCTACTGATGGATTTTTTTTGCTGCAGCAGGAGGTTGATCATAGACACCAAGGTAGCTCTCCTCCAATGGACAATGCTCTGCTAAATAAGTCGGCATATGAAGGATTATTTTTGTGTTGTACTCCCTTAGGACAGTGGGAAAGGATTTGGTAATCATGGGCACCACTAAAATGTCGCTTCTTTATGTGGCTGGTCGCACACAATAAGTGTTTGACGACTGATTGCCTGGCACGTTGTGGACTACGCCATCCGAACTATTGTCGCCTTTGTGGCTAAGAAGAGGAGACCATCGACCATCTCCTTGTCCATTGTCTGTTTGCAAGAGAATTTTGCTTCAATCTGTTCAGACAGGCCAGTCTCCAGATCCTGTCCCCTCAGCCTATAGAGTTATCCTTCCTTGTTTGGTGGGAGAAGCTTGCAACAACATCAATGATGGGTTGATAAGGCAAGGAAGTAATTCGCTCATTATTCTCGAAGCTTGGACTTTTTGGAACCATTGCAAATGGGTGTGTTTTTGATGGAGCAACTTGCTCTGATCTTAGCTAGGGAGGAGCGCCGCTTGTGGTCTAGGGCAGGGGCTCGAGGGCTATCATTCTTGATTGCCCTCCTCAGTAGTAAGATTGTTTAGGTTTATAATGGGCGCCTTGTGATTTTGTACGGGCGTGATTGTAAACCTTGAATTTGTTAGCTATGCGTGATTCCGTTTTCAAAAAACAAATTGTTTCCCCGCACTAACAAGAATTTTATGTAACAGAATTTGAGAAATATATTAGTTTGTAGTTACTGATTTTGATGCGTCATCTAAAGTTTGGAAATTTTAAACTACCAATTAAAAATTGAACATTTGTCACTCCTGTGTTCACATTCCTTGCCTACTTATCTGTTTGTGTGTTAACAGTTTCCATTATCATTTCCTTCTTACTGAATTTGTACGAATCATTATTTTTAATCATCAAGAGCCTTGTTGTCTGTTTCTATAAAATTAATGTACAATAATGTCATTACTATCCTGTTTCATAAGCTAACTACTCAATTATTTGGTGCAGGAAAATTTTTATACAAAAAAACTGAAGTTAAAGCCACATCATTTTCCTTTGTTAGAGATGTTCTGCAGAGGGACCATATTGATTATTTATTGGGTACACCCAAAATTTATCCCATTAACTAAATCTTTTGTTAAATCTTGTAGAACCATGAGAAGAGATATAAGTTGTATAAATGATGATTTTTTGTACAACTCCATATGCAATATCTTCATTTTTCCATTATTTTCTCTTCCTTTTTCTTACCAAGGGGCAGGATTCAGTGCATGGTTGATGATATATCTTCATTACTCCAGTAAATAGGTTCATCAAGCGCACTTGTGCTGATTTTTGCTAACCTTTTTACTAATATAACATTCCAATAATAGCTACATATGAAATGGCATTAATTGATGATATTACTGCCAGACCTATGTTAAATTTTGATTATAAGGCTAGTCTCAATGCCTAGTTTCACTACACAGTTTCCAAAATGCCACATCAGCTGAAGTTGGATGAAACAATGAATGAAATTTACCTCCACAGTGCATCGTTTCATCTCACTTATTCCAAAGCTATGTGAAGCATTTAATTACTGCAGCCTTTCGTCCCTAATCTTGCAATCACAGCTACTGCTCGCATTGCGTCAGCCGCAGCTCGCAACGAGCCTTGCACGTGCTTGGTGGCGGCGGTGCCCCGCTCGTGCCCGGCGTCCTTGGCTCGCGACGGAGGATCGATCCTCGCCCGCACCCGGCGGCCTTGCTAGCGGCAGAGGAGCCCCGAACGCGCCTGACAGCCTTACTCGCGGCGGAGGAAGCTAATTTCTGCTTGCAGCCGATACATCCAGTCTTCTTGCGCCTTGAATCCGTGATGAACGTTCGTTTCCATACCAACAATTTCGCATGCAGCCTCCTCCCAATCCATCGCATGACCGTGCGTGATGGACGTAGCTTGTTCCTTGCCATATCAAAAAATTTCGCATGCAGCCTCTGAATCCATCACATGGCCGTGACTGGACCCAGTATAACAGGGACCCCGCTCATCACCGGCAGCATCGGCTAGCGGCGGAGGAACCCCGAACGCGCCCAAGACCGACGGATCAGCGCTCGCAACCGTCGGAGGCAGTGTCTGCGCCCATACCGGCAGAGCCGAGCCCGCGCGGCGGCGCTCCCGGCCGGCGGCGCCCGCGCCAGCGCCCAGCGGAGCCTTGCCCACGTGGAGGAGCGGCGTTCACGGCTGACGGCGCGAGCACGCGAGGCGGAGGAGGCACCACACGTGAGGGCGCTCAGTCCGCGACAGCACGAGCGCGCTGCGCGCGAAGGAACAGGGCGCTGCCCGCGACGGCCCTCGCCTGCGACGGCGCGAGTTCGCGGCGGAGGAGAGGCTCGCGACCGAGATGTTGCCCGCAACTGCCCATGAAACGCCGATGGCTTCTCAGTGGAGTTTCATTCACGTTTCATGGTCTTGGAAACGCCGCCCCGGGAGTGTCGTGGGGATGAAACGATCTCATTCTCTCTCCTCCTCGTTTCATGCAAAAATACCCAAACTGCTGATGTGGCGCCTCATTTAATATGCATGACACCCTCATGAAACCCCCACTGAGACTAGCCTAAGTGACCTCAGTAAACAATGCTCTATTATTGGATTGATGATACGAGAAGTCATTGAAAAGAATTCATATCCTATTGATTTAGAGCGCTTACAACCACGGAGCCACTACAGCCATATGCATTGGTTGATGAAGGGGATATCAATATACTCCCTTTTTCTAAAAAAAACCATGGAGTACTAAATGTGTCACGGGACTGCACCATGGCCTCATCCTCTGCAAGGTGCTAAACCGTGGAGTGTCGTTCGTTCCTAAGGTGCGTGTCAGTTGAGCAACAAATTAGGGAGAAGATGTCAGTATTTTTTGCGCTAGTGCCACCATGGTAATTGGTAATACCACATCGGCAAGTCAATTCTTCTTTTTCTTTCCTTTTTTCCTTGTGTCAGAAGGTTGTGGTGAATCCTGTTGTCACGGTTCATATTTTAGTTCGTTAATGAGCAATATTATATTCTAAATAGGATGAACAATAATTTATCTGACTAAATGTATGCTCCACATGGTCTTTCAAGATCCATAAAAGCCCTTCAACCTGCATGCAAAGCCATTGATATCTCTTCTCTTAAAAGAATCAGATCCATTCTAGATTTATCAAGGGAAGATCCATAAGAATGCTCCACGACAAAGCATAGCATCAATAGGATCTTGAAAAGGACATGCCACTGGATGCATGCTTATATATGTTAATACCGGCCTCCTTTTCCAACGCAAGAAGAACTATAAGCACGTCATCTGCAATCAAATGGCAATAATGAGGGAAGAAAATTCTATCTACATGAACCAAACTCAAAAGTGCTTTTAGCAAAGTTAGTTAGCTTATATGAACATGGTCCTGATTCCAACGCAAGAAGAACTATAACATTCTGCAAAATGGCATATCCAGATTTCAACTGCAGAGACCTTTGTGGTCCTGATTTAGGCCATTGAAAACATAAAACTATAAGGCAAGGAAACAGTGGAGGAAAAGGAAGATCTGAAGAAGTGTCAACAACAGGCAGTTGGAGGAGGTCAAGAGAAGTAGCTCAGGGTGAGAATCACAGTGCAGCTCTCCTCTGGCATGAAGGCTGAGAGAGGCACGAACAGTTTCTGTCTTTTCCTGCCAAAGGAGAACTGCCCTGCCATTCACTAACCTTGCAAACAACACGCACAGTTTCCAGATACTGGTGCCTGGCAGTGTACTCTGGTGTTTTCAGTGGATCATTGTTCAATGCACTGCACGAAGATATATGTCCATGTGCATCTTTCTCATTGGTGTGAAGCCGGGGATAAGATTTGTTCTTATTGTTTATAGTTCTTGAACAATAGCAGTTACCATTGCCAGCTCACCAAGCAAAGCTGGTGGTATGAAACACAATTCTCGTCTCGTCATTGGTAGTTTGATTTTTCAATTGATTGGTCATCCATATAGAGGAGAAACATAGCTTTTGCTATGTTCTAAGCATCTTTGGAATAAAGGAAATATAAGTCGAGCACGAGCTTGGGTTGTCTAGGCGTACCCTCAACCAACATATATAGCCTCAATTGCTTGCATATCTGTTTTATAATATGAATCAATTATTATTAATTGACAAGTGCATACAATTTTTTTTTCGTTAAGATGATTAATGGAAATGGGGCTTCGCCCTCTTATTGGAAAAAAGTGCATACAGATTTTTGGACTGACGGATAGTAAGTAGATTTTTACTACCTGCAAACAGGTTGCTGACACGCTAAGGGCAGTCCCAATGCAAAACTCTATCACAGAGTACAAGACTATTTATTACCCTCTTATTTATTGTATTTTGCTGATGTGGCGGCATATTTACCTCGAAGATTGTGGACATAGAGTCTAAATAAGACTTGAAGTCTTGGTTTCTCTGTCTCTCTCTTCAATAAATATACCGCCACATCAGGAGTAATAAATAATCTTGGACTCTGTGGTAGAGTCTGCATTGTGAATGCCCTAAGCGTCACTATTGTTTAAAGAAATCAGTATGGTTATACTCTTGTTATAAAAGCAGGGTTATTTTTTTTCAAAACAAAGGACAATAAATCACGTTTTTATTAGGAGCAGTCCAATTCGAGATTGCTTTCCTTGATCCTATATATCAACGCCATCATTCAAAGAAGCAAATTTTTATTATTAGCTTTTGGGAAGAGTAAATTGCATCCGGAGTACAAGAAATATACATATGCGTGTAAATTACCCTAACAACTTGTAATTTGCTCTATTATGTACAAGAACTTGTCATCTTTTGGTGCATAGACAGTCCAAAACCAAATCTCTCGTGTATTTAGAAGTTGAGGCTACTGTTGAACTCATAGTATCACGTACACGGCTCGTGCAGAGCTCGCAGCTCCAGTATACGGCTGGCACATATAGCAGGTCACAGCTGGGACGTACACGTACAGCTCATGCGATGGGAACAAGCTGGCTCGTGCATGCATATAGCAGGTTGCAGCTCGGAGGAAGGAAATGGGGTAACCAACGTGATGTCCCTGTGTGCCTCATCCGACTCCAGATAGGGATCGTGATGTGTTTCCGACTTCCCGACCCATCTGAACTTAAGCCAACAAGCGATGCATGAGCTGTAATACGGGTCGTATAAGCCACTCGAGCCATGTACGTGACAATACGCATCATATCGTAGCCGCAACTAGTAATTTTGTAGAGAGATTGGTTTTGGACCGTCTATGCACTAAGATGACAAGTTATTATATCGAGCCAATTACAAGTTGTTGGGGTAATTTGCACCCACGTGTATAGTTCTTGTATGCAATTTACTCTTTTGGGAATGTTTTTGACATCATTGAGCATCAAATTACCATAAGCATGATAGGATAATTGGGTCTCACCGAAAATCTGCATGCAATATGTGTGTTCATAAGAGTGAGTTTGCGTGCATACTATGGACGTCTGTGTTGCACTGTGTAATTAAAAAAACACATAGATAAAACTGTTGGTGGAGCTGCTTGGTCTAGGCAACAGATCTAGACGGCCAGTTTCGGCTTAGGATCTAGATCATTGTCTAGCTGTAGTTGTAGTTGCCAGGTCTAAATTGCCATCCAAAATCATGAGCACATGGATTTGAACACCAATGAGTGGTGTAAAATCATGACTGCTTGAATTTACATTCACGTCTCCATGTAAATATAATCTTCATCCAGACAATGCCATCTAAGTACGTGTCCACAAGAACAAGATAAAAGAGTTTTAAGCAAGACATCATAGTTACTAAAAGGTTCTCACATGAAAACTTGAAATAAATAAATTGCTGTTGGCAATCCATAAATCTTGAAAGTTCTATGATCTCCCCTTCCATTCTAAATTATAAGATATTTTAATTTTTGTTGATACGTTGTGTTTGCTATGTACATAGATATACACTATGTCTAAAATACATAATTAAAGAAATGCAACTAGAAAAACTACAATGTCTTGTCATTTGAAATGGACATCTTTATATTTCTCTGTATTGATAGAAACATTTTGATGAAAAAGTCCTACAAATTTTATCATCATGCATTACTAGCTAAAGGTAGAGAGTAAGCTACTAGAAGGTGGGAAGATATAGAGTAATATTCGTTCAAACAACTCTCCAAACTAGATGAGTTTAATAAAAACTTTTGGAGACGCTGTATAGATTCTTATGCAGGTTTGCATAGTGTGTTCAAAGCAGATCCTATATGTTGCAAGGTGACGGCCCAGGAGCCAGACAAGCTAGCCGCCATGGCCCCCTAATAATTTCATTGGGCCTATCCCATGTATGTTTTTTTATATATAAGCTAGGAATCAGTTCAGTTGGCCTGTTCAGGGAAGCCCAACAGGAAGCGTTAAATTGCTGGCCTGTGCCGCCGTCCGTGAGAAGCCATCGTTTGTTGAAACCCTAGCGTCCGCGAGAAACCATAACGACACGCACGGCGACTCGACTTCGACTCCTCGTCCGCGGCAGCGACGGACGCGAGATGCGCAGCTGCGGGCTACGCCGTCACCGCGCGAGACGCCGGATGCTACGCGCTGCGATGGCCCGACGGCGGCGGCCGGCGAGCCGCGGCGAGACCGACGCGTGCGGCTAGCAACCTACGAGGTATATGAGTCTCGTGTACGTGCACACTGATGTACATAATCCTTAATCTTTTCATCCTTTACATCTACTACGGGGTTACTCGCCCCTTCGTGGTTACTCGATCGGCGCCATTAGACTTAGGGTTAGCTAGAACGGTACAAATACTAATTTCATCTTGGATTTAAATGAATTATATTGTGTATAACGGATGATTGATTATTTTTTAACCAAATCTTTCTCTAAAACTCTGGATTGTCGGGGTTACATATGTATGTAGTCTTGCCCCAGATCTCGTAAACTCGGGTCCGGCCCTGGCGATGTTGCATTATAGTACGTACACAAGATTTGGTCATCGTATTAGATAATACATGTTTGCACAAGCCAATGCGCACATAAAAATAAAATATTTCCATGTGTCTGAAACACTAGACCTCAACAATCAAGGTGATTACACTTGGCATGGTTAAACACGTACTGACTCTGCTCTCTTGCCACTCCCTCATTTCTATGCCAAGCTGACTCTGCTCTCTGTTGCCACTCCCTCATTTCTATGCCAAGCTCTGCCACCGAGAGCAAGGTATACAGTATCTGCGAAAGCTGAGCCAGCATTCTCTGAGATCGGCCAGGCCACCACTCCTGATCTGCTTGACGGTCTAGTGTCCGAGATGATCAAGCCATCACAATCTGCAACCAACATCGCGCCGCCTCACGTTTCACGGCCAGGAAGTTTCGCCGCACCATATGAGGCTGCCGATGGAAGCAGGCGCAACCAAGAGTATCACGATGATGTGGAGAACACGTTCCTAGCGAGATGGCGTGCGCCATATATATAGCCAGAGATCGAGCGCCATCCCACATAAAGTACCCAACCAACCTCAAGGTCCATGTGCCGCTGATCCTGTCGTTGTCCGTTCGTCAGTGAGCCTTGTATGTTCGTTTTTTGCACATCCGTCCGTCATGCCAGCCCTCCATGCCATGTGCATGCACCGGCATATGTGGGAAGTTCCATGCTGCTTTGCGTGTCCCCTGCTTGAGATAGTTGCCGCTGGCCTGGAGAGTAGAAGCTGCCGCAAGGAAAAGATGTTGCCTACCAGGAACGTTTACGAACTACGAATGCTCGTCACTTCTATTTCCTTGTTCATATTGCTTTCTATCTTCCATGCATCTTGCTTTCAGTTGATCAACTCTGTTTTGTCAATTCTCTGCAGTCTCTGTCATGCCGTGTTTCTTTCTAACAACCCTTGATTAGAATAATAGATGTTATCCTCCTATATATAGTGTCCCAACATACATCTTTCATCAAACGTTTCATCCTTTTTTCAGTAACGTTTCATCCTTATATCTATGACATTTTGTGTGTTCTTATGTGGCAACATTCATGACTAATCTCTCATGCTATGGATACTGAGCTTTGACCTGGTTTGACATAGCATCGAGGCATGAATTTTTTTTGAATAAGACTAAGTATTTGGGAAAATAATTTGATCTTCATTATCTTGGTTTAGCTTTGATAAATATGTATATGATGATTAAAAATAATAATGCTTGACTGATTTCTATATTGAATAAATGTTAACTAATTTGTGATGGTTTTCAGATGAGTAATGTTTGCTATGTTGTGGATGGAACGAGACATCAGATCGCCGGCTAAAACAAGGTGCAAGAGGCAGGTGACCGAGTTTTAATTTGATCCCTAGCAAACCACCACCAACATGACATAATATTGGGTTCGTTCTTTTTTTCCTCTCGTTTAATTTATGCACTATTGGCTATCATCAAGTGGGATGACGTAGGACTGGCCATTGCTTCTATTACTTGTAGTTAATTATATGCTAATTGGTTTGACATATTAATTATTCAGAGCTGATTTTGGTAAATATCTGCAACCAGGTGGTTGCTTCGGATGTGACAACGTTCATGAGGCTACTAAAGATTATGATTTGGCGAAAACAACAATACTACCGGTAATCTTTATGTTTCTGACCCGTGGTTTATATATTTTTTAATCTTTGATTTTATGCAAGACAAAAAAACTATTGAAAGTAATAATTTAGTTGAACAACTTTGAATAGTTTTTTTTGTAGAGGATAAAGGGTAACGGTCCAAGTCCTCGACGAGGACGAGCGAGCGTGGAGTCGTGTGCAGGAGCAGCGTGCGGAGGTCGTTGCCGCCGCGAACCTGGCCATAGATGTCGTAGCCTAGGAACCTGGCCATGGCCGCCGCGAACGTGGACTTGCCGGTGCCTGGCGGGCAGTAGAGGAGGTAGCTCCGGCGCCAGACGCGGCCGAGGTGGTGGTAGTAGGCGCGGCCCTTGAGGAAGCTCTCGAGGTCGGCATGGACGCGGGCCTTGTGGTCCGGGTCCATGGCCCCATCGCCGAGCGACGGCATGGCCGGGTGGGTGAAGGGTGCCGACGCCCAGCGCGGCGCGCCCGTGGCCGCGTTGGCGCCGGCGTTGGCAAAGAGCCGCAACTCACGGTGGCGCTGCTCCATCTCGTCGGCCACGGACTCCACGTGCTGCAGGAAGGGCCGCAGCACGTGGGAGCGGTCGTGGTGGCGCACGCGCAGCACCAGGCGCTCGTGTCCACCGGCGCCGCCCGCGCTAGTCCACGATAGGCGCGCGCCGAGGAATGCGTCCCGCACGGTGTGGCCCGGGCTGAGCTGCAGGGATAGCCCACCGTTGGTTCGGGACACCGAGGACACCACGCACGCAGCGTCCGCGTCCTCTAGCAATGGCAGCGCGACCACGTACGCGGCGGCCTTGCGGAACAACAGGTTCTCGGCGCCGTTGCACCCGGCTAAGCGCGACACCTCATGGTACTAGTACGCCTGCGCACACTCGTCGGTGCAGCACCACAGGCGGCGCAGCGCGTAGAGCGCCGACTTGTAGAACAGCAGCAGCCGCAACACCGCAAGCACGAGGGCGACGTACGCCAGCACGCCGACGGCGTGCAGTGGCATGGCTGCTTGTCTGTGATGGCTCGGGGTCGTGGATGCTCTTGATCCGCCGGGGCGATGCCCAACAACTCTGACCCCATGGACGCGAGGTTTGGTACCTGGCGCCACTTGTCTTGGAACACGAACGGCGCCATGGCCTAAATCTCCACCTTCTTCGAAATCTCGATGTGGTGGTCATCTCTCAGTTTATCCAGGTCGTTGACGATACCAGCGTCGACGAAAACATGGTTCTCGCTTGCAAGGAAACTCTTGAGGTCGTCAGGGATGCTGCTGGCGACGCCCACTTGAAACACAAGACGCCTTTTGTCGTGGAATATCTGTATTTGAGCTATCTTGAGCTGCCTCCCATAGTGCTCGGAGTCTAAACCAACGATCAGCGGCTTAGGCTCCTTGCCACGGACTTCTCTCAGGAAGCCCTCCACCGTCTTTGTTGAGGACGTCACCATAACCAGGACCTTGTGCCCCTCGCTAACCGAGATTGTCATTTCCTGGTCCGTGGAGCGGGAACGGGAGCAGGATGAACTGGTCATGGAGCGGGAGTGAGATAAACTATCCATGGAGCAGGAGGCGGAGGAGCCAACATGGCCGTCACCACCACAGCATCTGGCCGCCCTCGTCCTGGCATCCGGTCGCTGCCTCGTCGAAATCATTGATCCCCGTCGTCATGGACAGGAACCTGGCAGGCGTGGAGATCAATGTGGCTCTGGCTCTGGCTCTGCAGCATATCCCCGACCTTGTATGACATGAAGGCATCAGTGCATGCGTACTTGATCACGCTCTCCAAAAGCCTCTTCCTACCCCAGCCATCATGGTTTACTTGATACCCCGGGGCGATGCCCAGCAACTATGACCCCATGGACGCGAGGATTGTTACCTGGCGCCAATTGTCTCAGAACATGAACGGCGCCATGGCCTGAATCTCCACCTTCTTCGAAATCTTTATGTGGTGGTCGTCTCTCAGTTTATCCAGGTCGTTGACGATTCCAGCGCCGACAAAAATGTGGTTCTCGCTTGCAAGGAAACTCTTGAGGTCGTCGGGGATGTGCCGGCGACGCCCACTTGAAACACAAGGCACCTCTTATCGTGGCATATCTGTATTTGAGCTATCTTGAGCTGCCTCCCATAGTGCTCGGAGTCTAAACCAACGATCAGCGGCTTAGGCTCCTTGCCGCGGACTTCTCTCACGAAGCCCTCCATCGTCTTTGTTGAGGACGTCACCATAACCAGGACTCCTCGCTAACCGAGATTGTCATTTCTTGGTCCGTGGAGCAGGAACGGGAGCGGGGTGAACTGGCCATGGAGCGAGAGCGAGATGAACTATCCATGGAGCTTGTTAATAAGATCCCTACAACCCAAAAGTGTTTTTGAGAGCACTCAACAGAGGTCAGTACATGTTTTGTTCTATGTTTAGTGGTCCTTTTCATGTGATGTTTCTGGTTTTCTCTCAGCTAATTTCATCATTGTCAATTTAGGTATGAGATCCCTTTGCGACAAGACGAGGTGTTACCCTCCTCACATGGTACAACTTCTGCATCGGCTCCACATAATAGAGGTGCTAATGGGAATCACTGAACTATAATGTTAATCTTTTGCAGCTTGGAGTTTTTATTTTATAAACGCATATACATAATTAGATACATTTTTTTCCTTTATAGTCCTTTTATGATCCTTGTCTTTATTTATATTCATATGTTCCAATGCACGGGCATAGATTTAGAGAACAAGCTTTGTGTTTACATTTGTGTAATTCCACTATTTGTTTATTAAATTCCATGTTTCTTCCTTTCAGTATATAGATGCAAGGCGTGCCTCTTCTAATCACCCCGTGCGGTACCACCTACTTCCCGGGACCACTCATACAGAAGGCAAGTCCAACTTTTAGTTTTGAATCTACTACATGTTGTGAACTGTCTGTTATTTTCAGCACATAACAAATATAAGCATGAATTACTCGCTATTGATAGGCGAGCATCATTTGTGCACTTGACAAGTAAGTTAAAAAAAATAATTGGTTATCTTTCAGATCCTTGTGAATTAAAATATGCATGTTCCTCTTCTACTGAACTGTATTGAAACTAATTCACTGAACAGAAGACAAGTGCAACTTTTAGTTTTGAATCTACTACGTATGAACTGTCTGTTATTTTCAGCACATAACAAATATAAGCATGAATTACTCGCTATTGATAGGCGAGCATCATTTGTGCACTTGACAAGTAAGTTAAAAAAAATAATTGGTTATCTTTCAGATCCTTGTGAATTAAAATATGCATGTTCCTCTTCTACTGAACTGTATTGAAATTAATTCACTGAACTACAGACCTAGGCAACAATATATACTGTATTTTAGCATAATACATAAATTGTATGTGTATTTATAAGTACATTTGGTCAAGTCTATAGGCCATTTCCTAGTCCCTGATTTAGGTGTCCTGTTTATTGGCCACATTGAGTCGTTAGACTTAGCCTACCTATTTGGTCTCTTTCTCTCTTTCTTATTCCAATGATAGGGCCAGTAGACCAAAACGGCACTAGAAAATGTAATATCACAGATTCTCAAGAAAGCAATATGATTAATTCTAGGATTAATAAGTAATGCTAGTGTAAACAACACAACTGATCGACTACCTTGACACTATGGCATCATTATACATCACCCGCTAACAAATGCTAGAGACATGCATATCAAGGAAGCAATATGATTAATTCTAGGAACTAATATTCTTCAACCATCACAATGACCAAACCATGGAGGACAACCTAACAAAACCAGCAAAAGCTTCATTCATGGATCCCCATGAGTGATCCTACCACACCGCACCCTTCTTGATTTAGGAGAGACTATGCACTTCATGCATTCTCACTTGGTCCCTCATCATGCACTTCATGCATTCTCACTTGGTCCCTCATCTGTAGTAGATGCCATTCCCAGTGCTGCAGAAACACACATGAAAAAAGATATTAAAACAGCATCAGCAGATTGAAAAATGGATTTGCCATCAATCATAACCACAAGGGCGGAGGGCCCACAAGTTGCTGCTAATGTTTAACCAAACAGCACTTGCATGGTAAGGTCGGTAAGTTAAGGTAGACTCAAAATCTAGAGAAACACCTCCCTTTATACAGTACATATCATCCACACTCTTTATATATTGTTCAGATCATTCTCATAAGTGAACCATTAAGAAATTTGTGCCATGTACCTGGAGTGCAGAAGCTCACGTAGGGAACAACATTGACAAAGTCAGTGCCGTCTACAAGCTTGTCAATCCGACTTTTGATCAACGGAGAATATGCCATGAACCGTCCTTACCAAAATCATGCCAAGGCCTTCTGCAAATCCAAGCAAGTCGATGATGCTGAGGTCAATTACTCTTCGTTGTATCCATTCCATTGCCTGGGCACCACCGTTGGGCATAGCCTCCATTGAGCGGAGACACAGTTTGTTGCCCTCCACTCTTGCGAATCCCAGGCTTCCGTCCTCCGTGGTCGTAAGCAGGGTCGTGGTGCCCCACATGGTCTGTCCAAGGGACGGCGGAGTCAGTCGAATCACAGACATGTCGGTCGTGGCCAGGTCGTACTTGAGGATCCTGGTCCTGGTCACGAACAAGAAGTAGAGTGCGTTCCCAATTAGGGCACCATGCACCGCGTCAGCATTGGAAAAAGAAGTACCAAAGTTCTGCTGTGCTGCGTAGGCCGGCTCGCTCCACGCTGCATGCCCTTCCGAGGAGTAGACACAAACGAAGGTCCGGTCGTGGAGCCCACTGCCCACCAGGACGACGTGGAAGTGTTGGTCGGAGCAGAGCAGCGCGGCATTTCAGCTGCTCGCGCGCTGCGGTAGGACTGGAACGGGCAGCTCCAGGTGGCCGCGGTCGGCGGTGGTAGAGAGCGGGTCCCAGACGGCGAGATGAATCCCCGGAGAAGCCGCGTCGACGCCGTGGGAGTAGAGCAGCATGCCACTGGTGTACGGTTCTTCAACGCGGTGGAGGAGGACGCGGCCGTTGCGGGCATCAAACGCGATCCAGCCGCGCTGGGCGTGGAGTGGCGGGCAGGACACGGAGGTGCGAACGAAGCGGGTGTACAAGGATCCATTGGGATCGAGGTGGTTATGGAAGAAGCCCAGCATCAGGGCAGCCCGGCGCCGGAGGTGAAAGTCGTGGAAGCGGCAGCGGAAGTCGCGGACCGAGACGAGGCGGCACCAGGGCTTGCAGACGAGAGCGGCGCGGACGAGGCGCGCGGGGTCGTCCGGCGAGGAGCGGAGGAGGATCTCCTCCACGAGCTCGTCCGACAGCGGCGGCGGAGCGCGCAGCAGCGGCGGCGGCGACGGCGGATCCTCCTCCTCCATTGGAGTTTTTTGAGCCAATGAGATGAGCAGAGTGGGGCGTGGCGGCAGCTGACAGAATTCCAATGAGGAATTCTTCTTTATAGAACTGGAATGGAATACAGAGGAGCTGCACATGCCACACACAGCGCTTACGATGCGAGGAGTATGCGCGTCCATCCCCACGCATCTGGATCGCATGCCATGACCGTGCTTGTGGCTGAGAAGCTCGCGGTTCCTGTCACATTCCGAAGCTCACGCTATGAAGAAGAAAAACACTAGCTAAAATTAGACTAGAGCTAAATGTGTGCTCAGGAATTATTCAACAGCAGCGACGGTAGTCGAATCCTGCCCTAGGCCCACTTCCTAAATGAGAGAGAAGCCAGCCAAGGGCCTGAGAGAAGTCATCGCCGTGGCCCGTTCCCCATTTCCAGAAGCAGAGGCGCAGAGCGCAACCCAGCGAGAGAGTGGTCGGCGACGGTGATGATGAGGGCGTGGCGAGAGGAGGTGGAGGTGGTGGCGGTGGCGCTGTCGCTGCGGGGCTACGGCTACGGCCACGGCCACGAGGAGGAGGATGACCGGCCGGAGAAGCTAGCCGCGGCGGTACGGGGTGACAGAAATGCGGCGCCCCTTCTACTCCTTCCGCCCCGCAGACTAGGCACGACGCTCCAGGTTCGCCACCGGCTCACAGCTGCCAGACTGGTACCCCTGTTTCTGTTTGGGGCGCTGCTCTGCTCTGATTTGTTTGGTTCTGTGTTGTGCCGACTGCCGAGTGTTATGGCCATCATACTCCGCCATGACTATGTCCTTGGCTATGGTGGGCCACATCTATTAGCGCCATGCATCCAGGAGTTTTATGTCCTTTGAATAACAAATCAGCCTGGGATTGAGACAAGTCTATCTCCCTTGTGCACCCAACATTGTTCCTCGTCTTCCTATTGTTGTCCAGTTCACCAGCACTGGTAATGGTTGTTGTCCAGTTCACCAGCGCCGGTCACCCCCACGCTCGCCGCCGACAGTTCAAACCTCGCCCTCCCATCTCTCACTCCTACAATTTGCTACCCGCCAGTTCATGGTAGGAATCGTATTCCTATTAGCTGGCCAACAAATACACCTTGAACTCTACTCCAATCTCTCATCTGTCTACACCTTCAGCTTAAATATATTATAGCAGCCAATCAAGCAATTATTTTACCAAATGCAAGTAACAATACATAAAATGTGCAACTCCACTACTTTTATATAATAGATCAATCTTTCAATCAAACATTACAAGGATTCAGAATCTTTTACAAAGGTCCAGCTCATGTTTCATTCAGACCTTCAAGGATTCATTGTTCCAACACATCGTTTCATCTCTAATCTTATCTATTATTATTCTTCTTGCTTGTAGCCTCTTCACCTTGCTCCTCTACATCATCTTTCATGATTTCATTTTTCATCTAATTTTATCTCTACTAACATTACATACTTGGTGTACAATATTGTCTTCAAGTAACTACAACCCAGTGGAGCTTTTGTTGACCCATTCTGTGCCAAAAGGGGTGGTAACTCTCCGTCCACCAAGCATTCCTACTCATATGACCAAGTTGCATGCTAATAGAATGGATCCCAGTATTTCTGTTTTTTTCTTTTTGGTTACAAATTTTAGTTTACTCATCACAAAACTTCTGAACAAAGCATAACAGAATGAATTCAAGCAATATATCACCTTTTTTCCTCAAATGCTCCCTCGCCAGATGCCTTCTTTGTCCCCTGCATATCTCTTTGTCTACTGTAGTATTGTGTGACCAATTAATTGCATTTCTTTTAAATATACTCCCATTTGTTCCCACCCTTGCCACTTGTATAGGCCTATGTAGTGGCACTGGAATGTGTCAGCGTTCCCCATGTCCCCTGCATATCTCTTTGTCTACTGTAGTATTGTGTGACCAATTAATTGCATTTCTTTTAAATATACTCCCATTTGTTCCCACCCTTGCCACTTGTATAGGCCTATGTAGTGGCACTGGAATGTGTCAGCGTTCCCCATGTTCCCTATCATCGACAAAGTTTGTTCACTCCATATGACCAGGGCTTTCTATTTTTACACACCACCAATTGACCAACCCTAGCCCATATCTTTTTGCTAGCATGCAAAGCCAAATATCTACTTTTGTTTCCCTTGGACCAATCCTTATTCCCTAAAGTTTAGGAGAGGTTATTTCCAAGAATAGGTTCCTTATTTATTCCCTAAAGGCCTAAAGTTTAGGAGAGGTTATTTTCAAGAATAGGTTGTTTCCTAGTTTGTTAGGCCGACTGGCCTATTTAATCTGTACTCTGGCAAACAATTGAGGGCAAGCAATGAACAATGAAGAAACAATTCTAGTCTTCCTCAATCTCTCAAGCTCTTGGCAAAGCATATGGCCTAGTTATCCCCCAAATATCCATCTACATAACATCTGGTATCTAGAGTCCAGCGATCCTCTTCCGCCTCCATCGATCCTCATCTCATCGCATCCACCGATCCACCACCTAGATCCTATGCATTTCCTTCTCACAATGAGCTAAATAATAACCCTCATGTCGCTCCTAGTGACAAACCTTCTAATCCCCCCACCATTGAAAACTTCAACAAAAAGCCCAGAAGGATCAAGGATGATCCTTACGGTGATAATTAGTCCTGAAGAACCTCTTTCTCCTGAAGTGTCAGATCCTTACCGTGACAGTCCTATTGAAGAACCTCTTACCCTGAAGTGTTAGAACCATCTTCTTCTGGCACCAAAGATGAAGGTTAAGGTTCCAATGAAGTTTAGGGTCTAGTTGTCATTGCATGTACCAATTTTTACATGAAGACGTTGGTGACACATCTAAACCGAAAGCCAAGAAGAAGCTCTTCTTCTATTCTTCATGTTCTTAATCATATTTGTTTTCTTTTACAACAACTTTTGTTGTTCTATAGTTTTTTAAAATAAACTATGTATGCCACTCTCCTTTTTTCACTTCTCATGTGTAAAAAACGCATGCCATTTGTTCATTTTTATTACAAAGGCAAATGAAAATCAACTATATAAACAGATTGAACCCGATTGAAAAACATAACAACTAAATCTCGACTGATTCGTACCTATATGCTCTCATATTTGTTGTTATGTATTCTTATCATGCTGCCATTGAATCTCAACTATTTTAAGACACAAAATCTCGCTAGTCCTCTCATCTATTCTGCTTCAGGCACCGTTCCTCTCATGCCAGCAGATCTCGCATGCCATTTATTCATTTTTATTACAAAGGGAAGTGAAAACGTCAACTATTCTTCTAATGCAGACATTCAATTTCCTTTTATCTTGTTGGTCCTCTGATCTATTCTGCCTCAGGCACCATTCTTCTCATGCAGCCATTCAATCTCCTTTCGCCTTGGTGATCCTATTATCTATTCTGCTTTAGGCACCATTCCTTTCTCATGCTAGCTGATCATGCAGCCGCACAGCTTTAGGGCCATGACTTCTTGCCCACAAAACCAATGACTTATCTTTTCATACCTCTTTGTATATTTAGGCCACCTCTGCATGACACAGGTGCCCAACACTACCAGGAGAAATGGTAACTTCTATTTTTAGGAGGCCTGTCATTCATGTGGTATACAAATACTACAGTGTGGAGAGAAATGGTCAAGCAAGTTGTGCATGGTACACAATAGAGAATTGGTCATGCGTCTTATTTTAGGAATAATATCATGCCTTTCCTTCAATATAAATATTACCTTACCCTAATTACACCAATTAGTATAAGTGATCAATTCCTATTTCAACAATAGCAAACACACCGATTAGTAGAAGCGTAGGATTCCTATTTCGACAATACCAAACATGGCTCCAGCAAGAAAAGGAAAAGGGATCTGTATGTCCATGGAGCTAGAAGGAGCATTCAAGATAGAAGGAACTGTCAAGATGCTTATGGAGATTGAAGGAATGTCGGCTCAAAATTGGATGTAAGTGTCATTGTTTCGCTTTAGTTTACTCGCATAAAGAAATCACCACAAGACGTTGGGCATTCATGCCTGTTTTAATGCCAATGATATCTGTTATAGTAGTGACAATGGAGACAGAGAATGGTGTCATGATTGGTGGAAGGAAATGATAGATGCGTGTCATAGTAGTGACATTGGAGACAAAGAATGGTGTAATGATTGGTGGAAGGAAATGATGGATGCGTACAAAGATGGAAAGATGGGTTCTTAAATAGAACAATATAGTTTTGTATGGCGCCATTTATCTCATTTACTAAATATAACTTAATACCCTAGGTAGTAATTAGTGTAGTCCACGGACAATATAGTATTCTCTATTCATTAGCCTATGCTGTAAATAACTATGAAACACCCTCGATCAACGCGAGTAGTCCACCCAACCTTATTCCCGTGACCATAAAACATTCAATTGAAATAGTAGATTTTTACTCCTATTTAACTACTCAGTCTACACATCCCCAATGAAGACAGTGGACCCGGGGATGGTGTCGCCATGAGACTACATAATTCTCTCTCACTTTCTCTCATTAATCTCACCTATTTATCTCAGATGCAAACGATGACTCCACATTTTCCTCTTCGGTGCAACGCCATTGTTCACACCATCGGTAGTGACCCTCCATGACTCCCCTCCCCATCAGCGACATCCCTTCCCCTGCCTCCTCCCCATGGGCAGCGTACCCTGCGTCGCCCCCACCCCACTGGTGGTGAATTCATAGCCGACGCCCCTCGCCTTCCTCCGATGCTGCGATGATAGCAACCTTCATCCCCGGGGACGCCGCGAGCAGGTGGTGGCAAACGGGCCAAATGTGACGTTCCTCCCCTGCCTCTAGTGTTCGTGCTGGTGGCAACTCCTCCACAGGTCAAGGCGACGATGCTCCTTCCACTTCATGTGGCCATGACCCAAGTAGCATGGTGGGCGACACAGGCATCAACAAATCCAAATGGGTCCAGTTTGTTACTAATAGAGAGAAACACAACTGCATGTCAGCCACCACCGCGCCCACGCGTCCTTGCGCTCCTGCCCGTCTGCTGCCGTCGCACGAGGAGAGGGGAAGGGCGCAGACCACCCACCTCACTTCCTCACTCTCTCTTCCACTCCCCAGCGCTCTCCTCCGCCCTTCTCTTCGCCGCCCGCCGCGGAAGGGGCGCCATTGCCACCGCTGCGGCAAGAGCACTCCAGCGCAAGCACCGCTGCTTCACCATCGCAAGCACTACAGAATCCACGCCGTCGTGCGATTCCATACATCGGCACTCGCCCCGACCTCCTCTGCCTTCGCCTTCACTCCACGACCGCCATCGCGCAGGGGTAAGGGCCAATCGGCCTGTTTTCCATCGCCGTCGAGGAGCAGAGCTCGAGCGAGCTCCGCAGCTCCATCGTAGGCTCCTCTTCCTCTCTCGTTTCTCTCCCAGTCATGCGAGCCGGGGTCGCCATTGTGTGTGGATGACATAAACGGCGCCGATTTGATCAGTCCGGGCTCGCCACCGGCAGGTCGACGGCTTGCCGTCGCCATGCACGCCGCCGGCGCGCCATGCAAGCGAGCGGAAGCCATCCTCGCAGTGTCCCGCGCCTCGGTCTCCTGACTAAGCTCCATCTCACGCTCCTATAGCCTGCGCGCGCCCTGCCGACCACCGTCGAGGACGGCAACAGCCGCCTCGTCGGCATGCATGTCGCCGCCGCCCGCCATGCCGCCACCGCTAGCCGCCGTAACACCTAGTCAGCGCGTCCGGTTTCATCTTCTAGTGCAGCGGGGTCGCATCGATATGGGGAGCTCGCCGGTGCCCTTAGTCCAACGGAGGACCTCGCCGCCGGCAGGATTCCGGCGATCCACTGCCGTCCCCTGTCCCTGTGGCACCGACAGGTGGGGTCCGGCGACGTCAGCCGCTGGCGACGTCGGGGTACCAGCCTGGGTGCACGGTCGGGTGTACTTAGTGTAGATTCGCCTCTAGGTGCGCTGCTGGGTGCGCGTAGCAAATAGGGTTTCGGTTTTTAGGAAAAAGGGATTTCCAGAATTGAGTTTAACCTTGCAAAAATCATAGAGAGAGCTAGGAATGTCCAGTTGCAGTGATTCAAGTCTTGTTGTGTTCATGGTGATGTGTAGTATCTAGGAAAAATATTATATGCCCTGTTTGTGATGGTTGTACATTGAGTTTAGATTTAATTATGGAAATGCATTTAATCTTTGGAAGTGCATAGTAAATCATAGGATGCTCTAAAAAATATGGTTCTTGTTGTGTTAGTCTTGTATTGCCATGCCCTGTCTATGATAAATATATCATGCATACTCTCTGTGTAAAATTATGGAGTTGTAGTTCAAGTGCATGCATGGCTAGTTTCATAAGATAATTCATAAATGATTTATAGAAGTCTAGTTTAGAGTTGATACTTTTTGTAGGCTTATTCATGTCATAATGTAGCTCTCTGAATGGTTGGTTTCATTGTTTGATCAAGTTGGTAGTACAAAGTATTTATAGGTCCTTGATTTGGTGCTGCCATGTCATTTTTGTATAGGCCAGTAGGATCATTCAATTGGGGTGAAACTTGGATGATACACTGGCATTGCCATGTGTTATCTAGTGTAATTTTTATAGGATTTTAGGATGTGTCTAGCTATAATTTAGAGTCAATTCCAAGATGCCATGCCTAACCTAGTGATAGGTTGGTATTCTGGGAAACTTGTATTTAGGTGTTTGGTTTGTATTTAGCATAGCTATCTACTATTGAAATTTGGTGGTCATTGGATCAATATTTCAGGAGCTATGGCTCGTGCAACTTGGTTAGAAAGGCTGTTTAGTTGCTGTTTGGTCAGAACCAGTTCTGGTGTTATCCATTTTGAGTCCAGTTAAGTTGAGAATCATGTCTTGGTGTCTTGAGATGATTGATGGGCAATTTAGTAATCTTTCTAGATTGTCCTCTCTCATGCTCATTGGATTTATAGATCTCCAGTTATGATTTTATTACTGGACTGCCTATTATGTGCCGATATTGGATAGTGGAGCTAGATTGTGTGATGTTGTGGATAGAACTTGGTGATGGTGATTTATAGTGATTAGGTTATGTATGATTGGTTGTTACTTAGTGTATGTTTTGATGATTGAGTTAGGATGGTTATGCCTAGGTTTAAGTCTTTGGCTTTACTAGCTTGTTTGCTAGTGATAAGCGTAGCAGATTAAATAGGTTATTCGCCTATGAACATCTATCATCCTTGATCATTCATGATCATGCATATACCGATGAACACACACTCATACATATGCATACGCATCATTCCAGGATCACGTGTAGAACATTCATCATGAAGTCAAGGATCCAGAAGGACAAGTCGCGACCGGAGATCCGTACGCGAAGCGATCGAGAACGAGGAACCCGACGTGGAATAGTCGAGTACCAGGAGCTTCAACCTGATCTTCTAACTAAGGCAAGCCTCGGAGCATTTCTCCTATGGTTTGCAAATATCACTTGCGTCCTTTTATATGTTTACTGCATTAAGTTATAGGAGTTGCCTGGAACCTTTGCTGCATGTTATCTATTCCTTGTCCACTTAAAATATCCTTACCCTGCTAGGTAGAGGACCGATAGTAATGCTTAGTCTTGCTTAATTAAGATCGTGGGTGATTTCCAGTCACCTACACCTTAGGGTGATAAATATAATTTGGCAAGATGATCATGATGGACATAGCCATGTATGTTGGATAAGCTGAGACCGGACGGGATGTGGGGCAACAAGACATGGGTCTTGTGTGCTTGTAGTTCCCGTCTGTGTCGATTAAGGACCGATCGTTGTTGGCCCTCAAGTCATGTTGAACGCAGCCCCACATTTAGTTGGTATCATGGAACCGCGAAGCCTAGTAGCTCTGTTTGGGCTGGTGACCGAAATGTAGGGAAGAACACCGAATGGCGGAGGGGTGGTCAGAGGCCCGAGCGACCGTGGGCAAGAATGTCTGAGCTACCTGGCGTCGTTCCATGGGCAGACACATCTTGATCGACCTGGCACCGGACAACCTTTAGGTGTAGACTTGTCCATAGCGGTCCCACGACTTTACCCGAACAGTACCAACGGTGACCTAATCGACCCCGACGGGGGACGTGTGGTTTGTGTGGGTCATATATCGCCAGCTGGTTAGTAATCAATTCGAATCACCATCACTCCTGGACAGTGAGTACTTGACTTGAGCTTTGACCTCGTAGTAATGCTACTATGGAACAAGAGATCTTGGTTATATGGATGATGTTGGATAATGCCAAATGGACATGGTCACTATTGATTGCTTATGATAACTCAAGTGATTGCTATTAGTATAGGTGCTCACTTAGCATAAACAGGTTATAATGATAAGCTATGCAAGAATAGAATGAAAGGTTCCTACTTATACATATCTATAGTATGATAACTTGTGCTTTTCGCAAAATGAGTCAGCTAGTCCACTATAAGGCCATGTATTCCACCCCAAAGTGTCCTTATTTTCTGGTTTAAGACGGGTAAGTCTAGCTGAGTACCCACGTACTCAGGGTGCAATTCCCAATGTTGTTTGTTGTAGGTTGGGGACTACCACGGTGGTGACACGGTGGACTTATATTCCGTTATGGGAGGATTAGACTTCGGGCAAGTCAACTCTTATATCTCATCTACATGCTTTTGAAGGAGTCGACCCTGAGCTGGCACAGTATTTAAAAATGTAGGTGTGAGTGTAATTTCAAGAATAACTACTTCCGCTGATTATTTGAAAAGTTTAAGTTGTAATAAATATTATATGATACACGTGGTATAATTATCTTATTTGAAAATTGTTGATCAAGTGAATGGGGACTGTTGAACTTACGGTTCGGGTGTTATGTTGTAAAAGTTCGAGATCCTTCAAGATTTCGTGGACTACCGGGCTAATATGATTGCGGTTTACTACTTAAGCTACCACGGTGGCTCGATTATTGAACAGTAATTATGTTAGTTGGTCGGTTCCGTTACAGATGGCATCAGCTCCATGGTTCAGCACTTACTGTTCACTTGAGTGTTTAAGAACAAAAGGATTTGTTTTACAAAACAATATTGCCAACTTATAGTTACATAGGTATTTGAAAACTATGTGTTCAAACTAAAGTGTGTGCCAGTGGTCGTATCCTATATGCCCAGTTAAGGACTACTAGGTGGTTATCTAACAGGCTAACTATGGGATATTGCATCATATTTTCTTTTGTCGCGCTCATACACGACGGATATGTATGGGGGCCATTCACTTGAATGGTTATGTTTGGATTCATACTCCTCTACGCTCTGGTAAGTCGGTTTAACGCCAAGGTAAGTGTGAGTTGTGAGAGCATGATCGGATACACTGCCGATCTAGGGGAGTGCTTATATGACACCGGATTATTTACATGTTCCACACATGTTTATATGAAAGTGTCCCATGTGTGGGATGTTGTCTTCTGACGATGATTGGTTAGCGTCCGCCTACATGCAGGAAGATCGGGGGTATTCCTGTGTGGAGAGGGGTGTGGAATAGGAGTTGTTTGTATTCAGAGCTTTGACCTTATTCCTAAGGTGCCGAGTTTTTACGTCGCTTGCATTCATATGTGGGTTTGGGCTAAAATGGAATCTTCTGCAGGTACACTAACCACGCAAGTTCGTATAGTTCGACTAGTTTCCGCTATATGAGAGTCGTATGTATGCCACCGCTTAAAATGCTAGAATCTATTGTTTTCTAGGTTTGTGAGGACGTACAGAACGTGCATGCATCATGTCACATGATCATTTCATGGGTACAACACTATTTCTCTCCTTATAAATGAATGCCTCTCTTTCGATAAAAATTGACCAATATAACCTTCGTCTCATGAGAGTTGTAATCCGGTTGTACCTATGGCACGATTGAAGTACATCAAATTCAAGTCAACCAAAGCAGAAGCTTTACAACATCAGCTTGCCATTTGTGAGCCATATGGAATCAAGAAGTTTCTGACGGAATTTGGAATGCCGTCTCTTTTATGGTGAGTTCTACACTCTGTGGGTTATACCACGGGTAAAGAGCCTCGCTACCAGTGGAGTCAAGAGATGGAAGGTCAACGTCTAAGTTTACTCCCTGTCAAGGTTGTGATTTCCGCCAAGAGCGAGGGTGGGTCACCTCGGTGTGGCCACTGCTTTATCGCTCGAGGCAGGAACCCTCAGGAAGGTGCGAATATAGTTGCTTACAAAGCCCTGAGGGATTTGCTTAAGAGATGTCCAGATGAGTTGCTAGTGCCACTGCGAGTGTGTTCCCCAAGGGTGGTCCAAATCATGCCGTGTGGCACCAGATTGGTGAGACTACATTTGTTGGTGATACGGATGAGGCTGAGAATAGCAACGGTATTGCTAGCAGTGCAATGTTTGCCATGATAAAGAGCTACTCTTATTTTGAGAGTGCATTGGAACCTCTTAATCATGAGTCTGTTTATGTCACCACTAAGCAGCAGTCGATGATAAAGGGATACGAAGAGAAAGTAAAGAGGGTGACTATGTTGCTTGCGCAAATAACGCTTCCCAATGAACGGCCTACGCAACGAAAGAATGTTGCCATGCATAAAGCTTTTTGTTGTGCAAAGTCAATTTAGTTTCTACTTGCCCTACTTGGTCAGCGGCAACAGTCTTTGGTACAGTTGTGCAACATTGGAATGAATTTTGGAACGAGAAATATCGCCTGGGAAATCGGGTGATCATGTTGGACGTTATCGATACAGCTTTACAAGGAGATCCATAGTGGGTCTACAATTAGCTTCAACTCAATCCTCCTAGAAAGGGTGGTCACGAAGAAGTTCAACATGTTTATGCTCAGCTTCACCATATTCCTTTCGGAACGACTAATAGAGTACTTGGGGTCATCTCCGTTGATGATGGCTCCACAACAAATGAGGAATTGGTGGCAATACCTTAGCAATGCCTGACATGGAGAGTGAAGAAGTTGAAAATACATGTTATGTGGAGAACATGGACCAGCAACCTGAGGGGTAGTTTGAGTGATGCTTGCTAGTAGAGTTACTTGCTTCCTTTTGCTAGACTTTTATGTTATGGCGTATATCCATGCTTTGTGGGTGCCATGGTATGTTGGTCAGTAGAATTGTATGATGTGACGTGTTGGCTGACGGATTTGTTCTAAACTAGCCACTAGGAACGAGTAACATGTGGAGCTTATAGGTTTGGACTAGAACGTTTGTGGTTTAAGAAAAAGTTCAACTCTCGTCCTTGTGAATTCGCTTCCCTTGTTATCCGTCCATGATGGTATGTCGACGTTGGTTCCTTGTTGTCACATACCTAGACCAGTTTTAAGCGAATCTTGCTATCCATCATACCTGTGGGAACAACATGACCTTAGTGTGTAGTTTATGCCATGTTTGTTCCACACATACTCCTTGGTATCCTCAAATTTTAAATCGATGACGATTCTTTTACCTTGTCTTGTGCCCAAAGCTGTCGGTGAGGATTAAAACAGTCTAAACAACACCCTAAATTATCCTAAACCGTTTAACTAGCCCCTGGGTGGTTTTGGGGAGGCTATTTTGCTCAGCTGGACAGTCCACCATGGCAAAGTATGACTTGGTGGCATTAAGCAATTTGTTTTGGCGGGAGGGGATCGGTATTTCCCTCGAGGAGCTACATGTTGGAGTTGTGGGAAGCGGGGACAACTCACTACAGGCGAGCAGAAAGCCTTTTTGGCCTAGGTCCACACAATATATTTGGCCTTTGGGCCTAACTCGCCTAAAAGACTAACCCAATAGGTGAGGATTACCTAGCCTTATATGTTGTGCACTCTCAACATCAACTTCCGATGTGGGACTAAACCCAACACTAAATTATTCACTTATTTTGGTAGCAAATTGACAAACAAGACACAATATCTTTTGACAATTTATACAATGATAGCATATCCATAGGCATTTGTACATGATTTCAGCTAGATTAGTAAGGCTTTGCCTGAACAACTATACATAAAAGGAGACATGTCGACTTAGCATATGCGAGGCATTTGTTCCCGGCTAGATTACTAAAAACTTACATGCCCGACCAGCTATACACAAAAGGAGGCATGTTAGCTATATACAAAAGCTTGCATTTGTAACCACTATGGTCATTTCTATGCACAAAAGTTGGCACTTGTATGCCCAAAAGGTTGGCATTCGTATGACCTAAAGCTTAGGCCTACATATTCTCAACCCAAAGCTTAGTTGTCACCAAACAACAGGTGTTACAAGCACCCTCCAGTTTAGCTTGTACTAGCTTGAGTTCCTCCCCCTCATCCCCTTGATACAGCCTAGGTTTCGCCCCTTGTTCCCATTGTTGGAGCCTGGCTTTTCCACCCCTTCCTCCCCTTGTTCAAGCTTGGCTTGATGTTGCTTGACTTGGCCGAGCTTGGCTGGTTGATTTCTCGCAGTTACTTGCAAAGCACTCGTGTAATAAAAAGGTTGACAAATGCGTAGGAAGCATGAAGAGGAAATAGGAGGGGCAAAAAAATTGGACGGCAATTATACAAGGTGGTAGCAATATATTGTAGGCTCTCCTATCATTTCTTTTATTCTTTACTGACCTATGCTTCCTACTTCTCGGGAAGGGGGCAAATGAGAATGTGATCGGGAATGTAATTGCAACCAATCCTATGTTCATGAAGTGGCTTCTTAGGACAATTATATAACCATTCTTCATCACTAGGACCACATCGTTCTTCCTCATCAGCAAACCATTGAACCTGCATTTCCTGAACTCCTAATTCCTCAATATAAATATCTGCAATTTCAGCATAGCTTGTGCCATCTGCCATCAGCTGACATAACACATCATCAATTATTAGAACTAGCCCATTTGACAACTCTTCGCCCGGTTTTAGCCAATGCATCATTACAGTTTTGAAGTGATCCTCTAGGTGCCCTTTGATCTCAGGTAGCGAAATCTTGTCTAATCCTTTGTGACTCATACCAATGTCTCCACCAACATACAAGATAAGCCCTTCAATGTTCTTGAAAGACCCACCAAAGTGGAACCGAACAACAACACAGTTGTGCACTCTACGACACATAGAACACATCTATGTTACTTGCATCCTCATTGGAACGCTCCGTTTTGTTTCAGAAAAATAATCCAACAAGCTAGGCGTTATAAAGAACTACCATCTCGCCAATATATGGAATATTTCCCTACAAAGTTGACCAGCCAATTAGTGCGGACAAATCCAAGTTGACCATACACTAATCGCCACAAAGAAAAGAAAACACACCAACAAGCAATAGCTAATCTAGGCGGTCTACGTCCATCCGCCGCTAGCGCTGCATATCGACAATGAACCATCTTAACCAATTGTACTTGTGCATTTGCCCAAAACCCAAACCCAATTGAGTTATCCCCTTATGTCCCTCCTCAACTACACTTTGGATCGATAATGATGGATTGGATTAGTCGGCCACCACGCAGAAACACATCAATTCGCATCGCAACAAAAATCAAGTGGGGAAGAGTACGAGTGGCCTCACCTTGACTTACGAGGTGGAGGCAGCGCCCGGCATGTAGGCGGAAGTGGCGCTGTGCCTGGATGCGAGAGGCGGAGCCCGACACGTCCTCGAGGTGAGGCCGGCGCGGCTGCACCCACCTTCGAAGAGCAACCCTAGGTGGCACTTGCTTGGAAGCGGAGGCCAGTGCACCGCGGCATCGAGGCAGAGGCCAGCGTGGCCTGAAGGCAAGGCGGCGCACGGCTTCAAAGCGGAGCCCCAGAGCCCGACGTGGCATGAAGGCTGCAGCCTATTTGCGAGCGGGTGGAGAGGGGATTCGACTTTTTGGTCCACGGGTGCTATGACAAGGTCCTACACACATGGTAAACCACGTTGCCAAAACAGAACCCCAAACCACCCAGGGGGCTAGTTAAATGGTTTAGGATAGTTTAGGGTGTTGTTTAGACTATTTTAAACCTCAGGGGGTGGATCAACCAGAGTGCCAAACTTCAGTGTGTGTTTTAGATCTTTCCCAACAAGAACTGAAGCAACTTGCTAGATCGAGAAAGTGAGAGCAACACTGAACATCGGAGTCACTAGTTGCATCCACAATGGGTCGCCAGCTTACTGCTGCTGAGTGCTCACTCAAAGCAGATTGCAATCAAGCTGTCGTAGGCACAACTCTCCAACGGAGGATGGAGATTGGATGCCAGCATTGCAGCTTCAAAGCTTCGTGTCCCGTGCAAGCAAGCAGTAACACTTATCCGTGAGGAGTGCATAGAATGATATGCAGAAGCGCTTTTTCTGGATGGAAAGAACAAATATCCATTAGTACATGCCTACATGTTCATTTTTGGGCACTCGGCATGCAGAGATGCTTGTAAGTAGTTTAAGAGGGAACATTGTTTTAGTTAGATGAAACTCCAAGCATGTCACATGCCTCTGATGATCTTTTTTATTTCCACATTATGGTTTGGTTGGGTATCAGAAATTTAGGCTTAACCTATCATTGGCAAGATGAGAAGAAAAAGATCTGGTACTACTAACAAAAAGGGGTTATATATGAAATATTAAAATCGGCAACAGGCTCGGCTTCGAATGATGCGGGTAGTGTAACATCCACGATGTTAATCATGCATTAACTCTACAAATCATGGGCATAATCATATCATTAGCATATAATCACCATCTCAACATGATTTGCTTGATGTTTGTTGCACCTTGTTTGACTTAGGCACTAAGTATGATTAGTGAGTTAAACTAGAAGTGGTAGCTAGGTTGCTTATCTCGAGTCGATCATTTAATAAATTTTATTGAGAAAAATATTTGGAGAAAACTTTGTGTTGGGACCATGTTATGAAAATGCTTTCTAGGTGTTCAAATAGGGCCAAAAAATAGTTCCTACGCTTTTAAAAATAATAGTTTTATAATTCGATTATGGCCCAAATTTGTATCTCCAAATCTAGGCCGAATTAGCCGAAGCTCCTTTTGGATGAAGTAATCTACTCATCAAGTGGAGTAACTTTCATGTTGAAAGTTTTTGCGAATTCTTTTAGTTTAGGAGTTATGGCCGCTTTAAAATTCGTGCAAGTTCTATTTAAAAATAAATGAAAAACCCGACGTGTGGGTCCCACCCGTCATACTCCACCTCGCCTCTTCTTCAACCTCCCGACCACGCTATCCAGAGCGACAACTGCCGCGTGGAGCTCGGTCATCGGCCGGTTCCCGTGCCTCCTGTTCGTCGCCCCGCACCGCGAGCCACCGACTGCGCCTGCCGCACACGCCACGCGCCCGCGCCAGCATGCTCGCCCTAGCCACGCGGCTCAGCAGCTCTGCTGCTCGCACCGCGTCGTGCTCGGGGTCCGAAGGGGACAGCCCGAGCCGCTCCTCCCTCATTCACTCCCTCACCAAGTCGCTCACCACTGCCCTCTCTGCCTCGCTCTCCACACCACCGCGCTGCTCGCTTCCCCTCTCTTCTCTCGCCCAGCGCCGAGAGCTCGGGCCGCCATTGCCGCGCCGCGAGTCCGCGATGCAACCAAGCCACCGCCGCCTCCTTTTTCCCCTCTGCTTGCGCCGTTGCCGTCGCACTTCCTTCCTTCACCTTCGCCACCCAGTCGCGCCTCAATTTGGTACAAGGTAAGGCCCAATCGGGCCGTTTCCTATCCGCCACCGCGAACGGAGCTCCGACGAGCTCTTCGGCTCCGTCGCGAGCGTGTCTTCCTCTCTTTCTCCTTACTGCTCCGCACGCACCGAGTCCGCCCTCGCATGCCGCCGCCCGTCCTGCTGAAAATGGCGCCGCTCTGGCCCTGGGTTGCCGGCAGTCCGGCCTCGCCGTCGCCCGACCTGGCCGCGCCGCCATGACCGCATGCAGGCTTGTTTTCAGCCCGGCCACCGTTTAGTCTCGATTTGGTGCGCACCGGGGTCGCCGCACCGCGTAGGAGCTAGCGCGCCGCGCTTCACCTCGTCGCGCCGGCCCCGACCGGCCGCGCGTCATCAATCTCCGCCGCCGTCCGCCATGCACGCCTCCGTGCGCCGCCGTCGACATTACGGGCCACAAGGACCGGCATCTCTTGCACCCTTGGGTTCACAACGGCACCAGGAGCATGGCTGTGCGCTTCTCTTCGCCGAGGACTTCGCCGCCGGCGAGATCCGGCCGGCGGGAGTGCCTCATCTGCCACCGGGCCGCTGACAGGCCGGGCCCGCGCCCGCGCTGACATCACCGCTGGCGTCAGTAGGGACCCGCCTGGGTACACGTTCCGGGTGGCTTTAGCGCAGATCCACCCCTGGGTGCAGCTCAGTGTACACGTAGCGATTTAGGTTTCGGATTTTAAAAGAAAAGGGATTTCCAGTTTTTAGTTTTAATCTTGTAAAAATCCTACAGGGAGCTAGGAGTGTCCAATGTAAATGATCTTGGTATTGTTGTGATCATGGTGAAGTATAGTATCTGAGAAAATTATGACATGCCCTGTTTGGGTTAACTTTTCTGTATAGATTTATTTAAAGCTTGTCAATTGGTATAATTATGGTTTATCTTTGGAAATGCATAGATAATTCTAGGATGCTCAGAAAAATGTGGTTTTGGTCTTATTGGTCTTGTATTGAGGTTCTCTGTCTATGATAAAGTTATCACCTACATGTTTAGTGTAATTTTATAGAGTTGTAGCTCAAGTGCCTATTATTGCCATGTTCTTGTCAAATTCATAAATAGGGTCTATATGTCTGGTTAAGGTTTAATTCTTTTTGTGGATGTTTATATGTCAGTAGAAAGTCATTGATGTGATTAACACATGAGTTTGCCATACTTCATAATGCAAACTATTTATAGGTCTAATGAAATGTGCTGTCTTGTGAATTATGTATAGGCCAGTAGGTTTATCCAAATGATGTGATTTTTAGATGGTAGACTAGTTTTGCCATGCTATATCTAATGTAATTTTTATAGGATTTTATGAGATGTCTAGCCAGGAGTTGCTGTTCAATCCATAGTTGCTAAAACTAGAGTTGCTGGTATTGAGCTATGCTTAACCTAAGTATAGGTTGGTTTTCTGGGAAACTCATCAATATATGACAGGTTTGAAATTAGTTTATTTATCTACTGTTCAAATTTGGTGTGCATTGGATCAATGGTCTATGAGTTATGGCTGTGGCAACATGGTTAGCAGATTTGTTCAACTGCTGTTTTGTCAGGACCCAGTCCTAAGGATCTCTGCTTTAGGCCTAGATAACTTGAGAATCAGGCTCTGATGTCTCAAGATGAATCATGGGCAATTTTATAAGCTTTCCAGATTGCCCCCTATCATGTCCACAGGATTTATATATCTGCAGTTATGAATTTATTACAGCAATGCCGATAGTAGGTCTCTAACTGCTGTAAACCATAGATGTGTGTTGATTGTGTGTAGAGCTTAATGAAAGAGTCTTGTAGTGCTTAGAACATGTATGATTGGTTGTTATTAGATATGCTATGATGGTTGGTTTAGGATGATTATGCTTAGGTTTAGGTCTTTGGCTTTACTGGCTTGTTTGCTAATGATAAGTGTAGCATATTAAACAAGCTATTCATCTTTGAACATCTATCCTCCTTGATCATCCATGATCATGCATACACCGACAATCACGTACTCATACATATGCACATGCATCATTCCAGGACCGCGTGTAGAACATTCGTCGTGGAATCAAGGATCCAGAAGGACAAGTTACGAGCGGAGTTCCGCACGTGAAGTGATCAAGCATCAGGAACCGACTTGGAATAGTCGAGTACCTGGGGCTCTAACTTCGATCTTCTAAATAAGGCAAGCCCCGGAGCATCCCTCCTAAGTTTGCAAATGATTTACTTTGCATCCTTTTATTCCTTATGATGCATTAAGTTTATAGGCGTTGCTTGAAACCGTAGTTGCATCAGGACTACCTTGCCACCAGAAATATCCTATTTGCACGTACAGGATCGACTACATGCTTAGGCCTGCTATATTAATCGGTAGAAGCCGGATGATCGACTATCATCTGCGAGTATAGGTGGTTACTACCCCCTTGGATTGAGAATAGTGAGATGTTTGATATGAACATAACCATGTGGCCATGATAAATCACCTCTAATATACTATGGCACATGAGCGTCCTCGGATCATTTTGAACAATGCCTCACAGATAGCTGGAAAGTCCGGAGTGCCAACCGCAAAGCCTAGAATCTACTTGGGCCGGGTTTCAACTTTCAGGTATCCATGCTGGCGATGGTTGGAGGGGTAAACAAGGGCCCGGTTTGTGAGTCCTTAAGATGGGGCGGTGTCATTTGATGGGCACGCTAACCTGTTGGCAGCCGGGAGTTTCCTTGGTCATGGTGGTGAGTTGTTGATCCCGCGTCTTTTCCCGAGTAGATCAAGGTGACTAAGGCTGCTCTTGCAAAGCATGCCTGGGTTGTGTGAGGAATACCCCGCCAGCTGGTTAGCAATCGATTATAATCGCCATCGTTCCTGGATAGCGAATATCTTGACCGAGCAGTTACGGTGCCGCAAATAAGATTTGAAATGCGAGTTGGTTATGTTCACTCATGATGGTTTAATGATTACTCAATCAATGCGGTTATGATATAATGTTGATTGCTTCAACCTTACAATGATGAAGTAGTTGCAGGTGCTAATGTAGTAATGACAGGATCCAACTTAACTGGATAAGCTAGAGGGTCCTTTTGTCACTAAATGATTTTTAATAAGCTCATCTTTTGGCAAAGAAAAAGGAGTCGGCCAACCCATTATAAAGCCTGGCATCCACCAAAGAGTCTTTATTTTCTTTTAGTTGGGTAAGTCTTCTTGAGTACAATGTACTCGTGGTGCAATTCCCAATATTGTTGTAGGTTGGAGATTTCTTTGCCGTGGTGACACGGTGGACTTATATCCCACTACGGGAGGAATAGACTTCGGGCAAGTCAACTCTTATACCTCTTCTACCCGTTGTTGATGGAATCGACCTTGAGGCTTCGTATTTAAAAGTATAGGTGTGGTGTATTATCAAAAAAGTTTTGTTCCGCTATTATTTCTATTTTGGGTTGTAATAATCCTATATGCGAAATGTAAATAAAACAGGTGAATGGGAACTGCTGAACTTTGGATTCAGGTTTGTTGTAGAGTGGTTTGAAATCCTTCAAGATTTCACGGACTACCGGGCTAGTTTGGTTACTAAGTTCTAATTAAGTTGCCACGTCAGCTTGATTAGCGTTTCGTAATTAAATTAGTTGGTCGGTTCTGCTACAGCGGTATCAGCTCCATGGTTCAGCATCTACCGTTCACTCGGGTGTTTCAAAACAAAAAGGATTTGGGTTACAAAACTATTTGCCAACTGATAGTTATATAGGTGTTGGAAAATCTATGTGTTCAAAATAAAGTGTGCCAGTGGTCGTATCCTATATGCCCAGTTAAGGACTACTAGGTGGCTATCTAACAGGCTAACTATGGGTTTTGCATCATATTTTCTTTTGTCGCGCTCATACACGACGGATATGTATGGGGCCATTCACTTGAATGGTTATGTTTGGTTTCATACTCCTCTACGCTCTGGTAAGTCGGTTCAACGCCCACGGTAAGTGTGACTTGTGAGAGCATGATCGGACACACTGCCGATCTAGGGGAGTGCTTATATGACACCGGATTATTCACATGTTTCACACATGTTTATATGAAAGTGTCCCATGTGTGGGATGCCGTCTTCTAATGATGATTGGTTAGCGAGCACCTACATGCAGGGATATTGGGGATATGCCTGTGTGGAGGAGGGTGTTGAATAGGAGTTGATTGTAATCTGTGATTTGACCTTATTCCTAAGGTGCTGAGTTTCTGGACGTCGCTTGCATTCATGGGGAATGGGCTGAAATGGAATTTTCTGCAGGTACACTAACCACGCAAGTTCGTGTAGCTCGACTAGTTCCCGCTATTTGAGAGTCGTATAGATGACGTATGTATGCCACCGTTTAAAACGCTAGAAATCTATCGTTTCTAGGTTGTGAGGACGTACGGAACGTGCATGCATCATGTCTTATAATCATCTCATGGGAACGACATTATTTCTTTCCTTATAATTGAATACTTCTCTTTTCGATAAAAATTGACCAATGTAATCCTCGTCTCATGAGAGTTGTGTATCGGTTCTACAGATGGCACGCATGAAGCGCATCAAGTCCAAGTCAACCAAGATTCAAACCCGGAAACCACAACAGCTTGTCACCCGTGAGCCACGTGGTGCCAAGAAGTTTCTGAAGGAATTTGGTGTTGGGATATGAGGGTGCTACGCTAGCCAGAAAACAAAAACTTTTTCTACCTCATCGCCCAGGATCTACTACTAGTTACAGATTACGGGATTACCACTAGACGCGCAGATGCGGCGGAAGACGACTCGATGTAGTCGAACGCGTCGCAGCAAGCAGTGCCGTGCGGTTGCGTGGTCGTCCAGCAACTCCTCCCACTACTTGCGGTTCGTGCGGTTCGTCCTCGTGCTCCGGATGCAGCACCTCCGAGGTGTCACACACGTACGAGGGAGAAGCGATGCGCCTCCGGACTGCTAGGTCCGCGAGGAGCGAAGGCGAGAGCGTGGAGGGCGACGGCGGGCGCCAAAGGCGTGGATTGGTTGTTGTGTCCGGCCACGCCCCTCCCCTCTTCTTATATAGGTGTCTCTCATGTGCTTTCCGAATTGGAGACGCATTAGAAACCCTAAGCCTTGTCTAATTCGAGTCCAACTCCGAATTAGGCTTCCGGCCTCTTAAGCGTGCGACCCTATGGGTTCACGCACACATAGACATGGGCCGAATACTCCTATTCGCCCAATAGCCGACAGCGGCCTCTAGCAAGGCATGACAACTCCTATGCGTACGCAAATGATCATATCAGACGAACCACTACGACCATATACAAGTTACTCCCTTGCCTCATGATATATGGTTCAACTCGTGGGTTAACACTTAACCCAAGCACGGCCATGCATTTGTTGATCCAATCACTTGAGTGATCCAGTGATATCTCTCTCATTAGAGAGGGGCAAGTCCCATCTTGATTGTCTATGTCTCGCAAAGATGCTTCTCGACAAACCCGAAGACATCCTTTATAACTACCCAGTGACGGAGTAGCGTTTGTCAGTCCCTAAGCAAGTCGATACACATCTCGAGTACATACAACAATCTCAGGTCGAAGGACATAACATATATGATGTGTATAGAGACAATCTCATGTCGGGTCAGTCCGGCCTACATGTCATACATGTGCCCACATTATTAGTTCGACATCTCCATGTCCATGACTTGTGAAACATAGTCATCAACTAATAATGTGCTAGTCTAATATTCATGTGTGTCCTCACATGAACTCCGACCAGGGACGAATATAGAATAACCATACAAGTAAAAGAGTTCCACAAACAATTCACATAATTGCCAATCAATACAAGTTGTCTTTAATGGATATTCAATGGACACATTTTATATATCATGGATACAAGCGGAATATCATCATCTCTATGATTACCTCTAGGGCATATTCCCAACAGTCTCCCACTTGCACTAGAGTTAATCTCTAATATGTCTAATCCCCATAGACCTCATGTGCGCCTCATGCTTAGGTCGTGGAAGAGCCTTTGTCAACGGATCTGCTACATTCAAATCCGTATGTATTTTGCACATTTTAATTTCACCTTCACTGATGAACTGTCGAATGAGGTGAAATTTCCGCTGTACATGTTTGTTCTTCTGGTGATTCCTTGGCTCCTTAGCCTGCGCTATCGCCCCATTATTATCACAATGTAGATTCAATGGGCTAGCCGCATTAGGAAACACACCAAGATCAATGAGGAAACGCCTCATCCAAACACCTTCCTTTGCAGCTTCCGAAGCCGCAATGTACTCGGCTTCTGTTGTAGAATCGGACACCTGTCTCCGCTTGGAACTTTTCCACCCTTCTTACCGCACCACCGTTTACCGTGAACACGAAACCCGATTGAGATTGTGAATCATCTACATCGTTTGGAAGCTAGCATCGGTGTAACCATTTACAACGAGCTCTTCCTCACCTCCATAGATCAGGAACTCATCCTTAGTTCTTCTCAAGTACTTAAGGATGTTTTTAACCGGCGTCCAAAGTGACTCTCACCGGGATTGCCTTGGTACCGCCGCAACACTTAGAGCATATGAGACATCTCGGGCGAGTACATATCATGGCATACATGATGGAACCGACCGCCGAAGCATATGGAACCTTACTCATGCGTTTGCGCTCTTCATCCGATGAAGGACATTGCTTGTCGCTAAAGCGCATACCATGTGACATAGGCAAGAACCCTTTCTTGGATTGCTCCATGTTGAACCGTTTCAACACCTTGTCAATATATGTATCTTGGCATAATCCTATTAGCCTTTTCGACCTATCTCTATAGATCTTAATGCCCAAGATGTATGCCGCATCTCCCAAATCCTTCATAGAAAAACTATTATTCGGTGAAGTTTTTACGATTGCAACATAGGAATGTCATTCCCAATCAATAGTATGTCATCCACATACAAGATTAGAAATACAACAGCGCTCCCACTAGCCTTTTGGTAAACACAAGGCTCTTCTTCATTCCGACGGAAGCCAAACCCTTTGACAACCTCATCAAAACGAATGTTCCAACTCCGAGATGCTTGCTTTAACCCATAAATAGATTTCTTAAGCTTGCATATTTTTCCAAAGCATTATTTGGATCAACAAAACCTTCGGCCGTATCATATACACGTCCTCTTCCAAATTTCCATTTAGAAAGGTCTGTTTTAACATCCATCTCGCCAAATTTCATAATCGAAATAGGCGGCTATTGCTAGAATGATCCGGATAGATTTAAGCATCGCTCTTCGGAGAGAGTGTCTCGTCAGTAGTCAATTCCTTGAACTTGCCGAAAACCCTTTGCGACAAGTCGAGCTTTATAGACGTGAACATTTCCGTCCATATCTTTCTTCTTTTTATAGATCCATTTGCACTCGATGGGTCTAACACCATCGAGTGGGTCAACCAAGTTCCAAACTTGATTATTTCCCATGGAATCTATCTCGGATCTCATGGCACTCGCCATTGCTCGGAACCGAGTCCATCATAGCTTCGCGTATGTTGTAGGTTCGTCATCGTCCAACAATAACAGATCCCCACGCAACTCGCGAAGTCTTGCCGATCTTCGTGGTTGTGGAGGTGTTTCGTGGCCACGGGCATCTCAACTTGTTCTCGCTACATTAGCATCACTCGTAGAGTCCTTCTCGATGGCTCATCTTGAACTTCTTCAAGATACACCTTTTGTCCACTCTTCTCTCTTTTGAGAAACTCTTTCTCTAAGAAAACACCGTTTCGAGCAACAAACACTTTGCCCTCTCGAGCGGTTGTAGAAGTAATATCCTAAAGTTTCCTTTGGATATCCCACGAAAAAACACTTGTCCGATTTGGGTGTTAGCTTATCGATATAAGCCGTTTGACATAAACCTCACAACCCCAAATTTTTAGAAAAGACAAACTAGGACTCTTCCCAGTCCATATCTCATATGGTGTCTTAACTACGGACTTAGATGGTACTCTATTCAATGTGAAAGCGTTTGTTTCTAGAGCATATCCCCAAAATGATAAAGGTAGGTCCGATCGGCTCATCATAGACCGAACCATGTCCAACAAAGTCCGATTACGCCGCCGACACGCCATTTCTCCGTGGCGTTCTGTGGCGTAAGCCGTGGAACAATTCCGCAACTCTTAAGATGATTGCTAAACTCATGACTCAAATATTCGCCTCCATGATCGATCGCAAGGCCTTAATTTTCTTGCCACGTTGGTTCTCTACTTCATTCTGAAATTCTTTGAACTTTTCAAATGTTTCGGACTTATGCTTCATTAGGTAGACATAGCCATATCTCGCTAAAGTCATCGGTAAAAGTTATGAAGTATTGAAAACCGCCTCTAGCATGTCGTGCTCATTGGTCCACATACATCACTATGTACTAGTTCCAATAAGTCGGACGCTCTCTCGGGAAAACCCGAGAAAGGCGTCTTGGTCATCTTGCCTAAAAGGCAAGCCTCACATGTCTCGTAAGATTCAAAATCAAACGAAGTTAGAAGTCCATCATCATGGAGCCTCTTCATGCGATTTTCACTTATATGACCCAAACGACAATGCCACATATATGTAGGACTTAACTCATTAAGCCGAGGCCTTTTAGCATTAACATTACGAGACAGGTGCATCATCAAGATTTAAAATCGAATCGACGGCAGTGAAGTTGCATCGTCCCGACGTTCAACGCAAAGCAACTCTTGCATTGTTGCCCACGCGGAAATCAACCTCTCCTTTCTTCACGCTTCTACTTCTTATCATTCCTTGCATCGTATTGCAAATATGAGCAACCGATCCGGTATCAAATACCCAAGAATTGATATAAGAGTTAGCGAGGAAGATGTACGTAACATAAACAACAAGCGTATGAGCGGGAGTACTTTTACTACCGCCGTCCTTCTCTAAGGACGCCAAGTACGGCAGCTTTCTCTTCAAAGTGACCATTCTTACCACAATAAAAACATTTAGCATCGGCCGGTGGTCCGGCTTTGGGGGCGGGCGGAGCCGGCTTGGAGATCTCATCTTTAGCCTTGCCCTTTTTCTTCCCCCACGCCCTTCTTTCTCTTAAAGTTAGGCTTGTTCTGGATCGCCAACACTTGGCCACCGACCTGCTTCTTAATGTCAGCCCTCTTGTTTTTCAAAGCATGCCACACAACTCATTCAAGCCCCTCTCTCGCCCCATGCATATGGTAGTTCGCAATGAAGTTCCCATAGCTAGGTGGCGAGACGAGAGAATGAAATCGCAGCCAACTCGGGCCAATTGGGAAGCCTAGCTTCTCCAACCTCTCGAGTGTAACCAACCATCTTGATTACGTGTGGCCCAACGGCTGCACCCTCTCGCTAGCTTGGTCACAAAGAGCAGATGCATCATCGCAGAGCTCATCCGGTAAGGGGTGTCTAGATATTCCTCCTTTTTCTCGGCCCGAGAACAATTCTCGATTGCGGATCCAATCCGCATAATTTGTTCCATTCAACTTATCTTTCTCAAGAATCGAACGCAAAGTAAATGGTTGCTTAGAAGACGCCATTAATCTACAACATAAGTAATGCAAAATACTAAGACAAAATATCCATGATAGAGTAAATAATATCAAATATGATTTACTCCCACTAAAATCAATATCCCTCGATTGAAACTTAGTGATTCAAGACCCACAACTAGCAAGTCGACTAGTGAGCTTTAGCATCACCGCTAGAAGACATGATAGATCGGTAAGCAACTCTTTGCTAATCATATCGCATATGACTCTTGTTGTTGGATAGCATCTCTATGCTTGGGTTACCAACTTCTCATGCTCCAAGGTCCCTAACCGTTAGGATGACCTTGTTTAAGCAACCAAACCTTCTGCAGTAAGTATCCGATACGAACTTTGTCTTAGTCAAGTAAAATCGATGGCACTCTAATTTCATAGACCCACCATCGATTGTACAAGACAGCAGAGTGCAAGGTTTGGGGAGCACAAACTTAAACATTATCGAGGGATCGTTCTACTTCACTACCGCACGAATGTAGACAAAAACATTATAGCATGTGAAAGTAGAACATGGTAAGAACGGCATAAACACAGATTTGACTTGGTATAGCCCATTATTCTTTTCGAGATCTCCATCTCATCAACTGTTCATCATGGTGATTTCCATCTCCATGATCCATGTATGCCATCATATAAGGGCTATACCAGTCATCAAAACCACTAAAACAGAGGTAACCGATTCCGACTACAAAAAGTAAATCGCGAAAAACTCTATCTTCCAAGCCGTTTTTCGCAAATCTGGCTCGGGCCAAACTGACAAGTCAGTTTAGGGTGGATGTAAAATTTTTTCTCTACAACTTTCGTTTAAGAATCGTCTCGATCCGAGTTACGGTTAAAAAGTTACGGCTGTTTTACGAACAGAACTTTTCTCAGCAACCCGGCGCCCGGTGGCTGATCCACTGCCACCGCCGCGCATCACATGCGCTCGGCACTTGACCTAGGGTTCAATTCAATCAATCTGATTGATCTCTAACTCGCCGTAATTGGATTTACATGTATCACTTAACTCGGATGGCGGAATTCCGACCGGTACGAGTAGATCGTTACAAAACCAACGTGGCAAGATCATGAACCAAGATCAGAGACTCATCTAAAACCACGCATATCACATATGCGATATCCAGAACCTATAACAACGCAGTATAGAGCTCCGATACCACTGTTGGGATATGAGGGTGCTACGCTAGCCAGAAAACAAAAACTTTTTCTACCTCATCGCCCAGGATCTACTACTAGTTACAGATTACGGGATTACCACTAGACGCGCAGATGCAGCGGAAGACGACTCGATGTAGTCGAACGCGTCGCACGGTGCCGTGCGTTGCGTGGTCGTCCAGCAACTCCTCCCACTACTTGCGGTTCGTGCGGTTCATCCTCGTGCTCCGGATGCAGCACCTCCGAGGTGTCACACACGTACGAGGGAGAAGCGATGCGCCTCCGGATCGCTAGGTCCGCGAGGAGCGAAGGCGAGAGCGTGGAGGGCGACGGCGGCTGCCAAAGGCGTGGATTGGTTGTTGTGTCCGGCCACGCCCCTCCCCTCTTCTTATATAGGTGTCTCTCATGTGCTTTCCGAATTGAGACGCATTAGAAACCCTAAGCCTTGTCTAATTCGAGTCCAACTCGAATTAGGCTTCCGGCCTCTTAAGCGTGCGACCCTATGGGTTCACGCACACATAGACATGGGCCGAATACTCCTATTCGCCCAATAGCCCGACAGCCCGGCCTCTAGCAAGGCATGACAACTCCTATGCGTACGCAAATGATCATATCGAGACGAACCACTACGACCATATACAAGTTACTCCCTTGCCTCATGATATATGGTTCAACTCGTGGGTTAACACTTAACCCAAGCACGGCCATGCATTTGTTGATCCAATCACTTGAGTGATCCAGTGATATCTCTCTCATTAGAGAGGGGCAAGTCCCATCTTGATTGTCTATGTCTCGCAAAGCATGCTTCTCGACAAACCCGAAGACATCCTTTATAACTACCCGGTGACGGAGTAGCGTTTGTCGGTCCCTAAGCAAGTCGATACACATCTCGAGTACATACAACAATCTCGTGTCGAAGGACATAACGTATATGATGTGTATAGAGACAATCTCATGTCGGGTCATCCAGCCTACATGTCATACATGTGCCCACATTATTAGTTCGACATCTCCATGTCCATGACTTGTGAAACATAGTCATCAACTAATAATGTGCTAGTCTAATATTCATGTGTGTCCTCACATGAACTCCGACCGGACGAATATAGAATAACCATACAAGTAAAAGAGTTCCACAAACAATTCACATAATTGCCAATCAATACAAGTTGTCTTTAATGGATATTCAATGGACACATTTTATATATCATGGATACAAGCGGAATATCATCATCTCTATGATTACCTCTAGGGCATATTCCCAACATTTGGAATGCCGTCTCTTTTATGGCGAGTTCTGCAATCCGTGGGTTACACCAAGGGTAAAGAGCCTCGCTATCAGTGGAGCAAGGAATTGGAAAGTCAACGGCTGGGTCTACTCCCTGTTGAAGTTGTCATTCCCGAGGGTGCGTCACTCTGGTGTGGCCGCCGCTTTATCGCTCGAGGCAGGAACCCTCAGGAAGGTGCGAATATAGTTGCTTACAAAGCCCTGAGGGATTTGCTCAAGAGATGTCCGGATGAGGTTGCTCGTGCCACTGCGAGTGTGTTTCCCAAGGGAGATCCATACCATGCTGTGTGGCGCCAGATTGGAGAGACTGCACTTGTTGGTGGTACGGATGAGGCTGAGAATAGTAACGGAATTGCCAGCAGTGCCATGTTTGCCATGATGAAGAGCTACTCATGCCTGGAGAATGCACTGGAGTCACTTCATAGTGATTACCGTTATGTCACATCTGACAGGAGGGAAGCACAAAGAGTATACACAGAAGACATAGCGCGTGTGACCAAGATGTTTGAAGAAATGACGCTTTCCAAGGATCAAGCTCTACAACGGGAGAATGCTGCCATGCACGAGACTTTTGTGGCACAGAGTTAGTTTCTGGAACTATCTACCATACTTGGTCAGTGGCAGGAAGCCTTTGGCACGGTTGCGCAACAACGGAATGAAGCCTGGAACGAAGAGTATCGCTTGAGAGAATGGGTGCATAAGCTGATGACCGAAAATGCTGCTCTCAATGAAGAAATTCAATGGGTTTATAATCAGCATCCCCTTAATCCTCCTGGAGTTGCTCATCCTGAAGGTGCTCAAGTTGTGCCCAACGTTGACAATGTTGATGCTGGGAATGCCGCGAGTACGGCAGGCGTGGACCATATCTAAGTAGAGTCGGCTCAAGGCTAAGCCTCTCTTGGGATCAGTGTCTTCTTTTGTAAAAACTTTATGTAACGAAGTGTAATCCTAAGTAGCTAGTCTTTTGATGATGTATTAACCAGAACCTGTTTCTATGTCAAGCTTGGTTTATGTAATATACTTATCCCGAGTAATGGTTCGAAATCAGTACAATGGATCATTAGTGTTCTTGGGGTTTAAGTTTGCAACACCGTTCCAATATTTATTCGAATCCTTGCAAATCAAGATAGAGTAAGAACGTTTAGAATGTGCTAGTTGTCTAGAGGAAAGCGATTAGGGAGATTCGATGTATACCTCCTTGGTCAAAGATGACACGTCGATACAAATGTCTTACGTTCATGTGTCTAGGTCTATTCTAGTAAACAAGTACAGTCGTGAACCATCGCTTTGCAAGCAGCCGCTGATAACACTCGCAACTTGTGTTGTGTTTGTTACAGCGACATCCTTGCCATTTCTGAGTTTTAGACTTCTTTGTTGCCCCTGACCTCATCATGTGTGCATCGCTCAGTTGCACAAGAATGTTTAATTATACCTCTCAAACCCAGTCTATGGAATTACCCTATCGTCCACAAATTAGTAGCGTTGTCCCGATCAAAGTTGTTATAGTGCCGCGATGGAAACTAGAACCACCTTGATAACCGGCCGAAACATGGTCGGATTTCTAGTAAAAGCGCTGGTATTATAATTCTTGATCAGGACCACTATTCCAGTTTTTGTCAAAACAATGTTTTCGATGTGAAAACTTCTCTTCGGGTAGTCGTTTAGTCCTACCCTACCGATGTAACCCATAGCCCCTCACGACTGTATCCTCCTAAGCTTGCTAACATTGTGTCCACTAGCGAGATTTACCATTGCCGTTTCGACGATGGAATATTCCTCGCAAGTTATTTATGACGATAGAGCTTACGTATGAATAGCACCCGCTCACCTTGAAACTTGTTAGCATATTTTGAGGAAGCGATTCCCGAGAACACAGTTGTGTTATTATGAGTCTGATAACCTCATACCCACTCGGTAAGACCGTTAGTCACGCTGTCAGCAATAGGAAGTGCCGCGCTTATAGCCCTACAATTATACGTGCACAATGTACCTACCTTCGGGGCATGATCATCAGAATAGCGCAGCGAAAACATGGCACAGTCGGCAAATTGTTGCTATGGTTAGTTCATATGTTGTTAACTAACTTCAACAATGAGGGGATTTACCCTTGCCTACGTTAACTCTTCCCGATGAACCTTGTACCAGGGAAGTTGATACATTAGGCATAATACATTTCCAAGTACACGACGTGTTGAACCTATCCAGTACTCCATTCTCGCTATCCTATACCTTGCCGTTATCCTCAATTACCCCACTTTTGTCTTGCACGTAATGTCCCTTCGTGCAGGAACCCATCCTATGATGAAACTGCATTTCGAAGGTGAGGGTCTGTAGTGGTGTCATGGCTGATAACCGATGGTGCCGCGACGAAACTGAGAGCACTTTATGGCTGCAGACACCTAATGCTGCTCGGCACACGCGGGTTTCATGGCTGTTGATCTTGATCCATTATTGGGACTACCTCGATGTGCTATTTTACATGATCCTACTTAGAATCCTCATGATCCTTCATCGTCTAACTAACAGTGGCATGAACTCTATGAAGTTTTCCCGCTTGAAGTGTGACGAAAGAGGGCTCGATTAGAGCAAACCGCAAACCATTCCTTGATAGACCACGAAAGATAGCAACACAGGGACTCAATCGAGAGTTTCTGGAGAATTGTACTATCTCGTATAGAATGTGTGTCCCTCTCCTTGTGGTATTTGTAGGGATATACCTTGTTCGTGTTGGATGAGTTCGGACGAACCTCGAGCTAAGTGAAGTCTTTACTTCCTTAGTGTTTGTTTGTTCCTTTTTTCCTTCACGAATAGTGCCCATGTCAGCATTAATTGCGACCATTGTGAAGCTTTTAATGTTGAAAGGCAACCTATCGGTGAAATAATGAGAGGTCGTTCTCTAGCCTGAGCATAGACAGATAACTAACCAAATAGGTTGATTGATTCGTGAATGTTGAAAACAACCGTAGCAGATCTATCTATCGAGTAGACCATAATACGAAACCAGCTACACTAATCTCTGAATCGAAGTTATCTATCAGATAACTGCTAAGATCCATAGTAGGCCTGTCGTTCATCAAAATGAAATGATAGCTTTTGGCGATCTTTCATAAGATGAACAACCACGCGTCCAAGCTGAGAGCTTTGAGGGCAAAATACGAGTAGCATCGGTTAAGCTCGTGATTGCGTCTAGCGATTCCCTTGCTTCTATTGAAATCACTCCTGCCGACACAAGCGACAGAAGTAGTAAGAGCAATCGGCATGGGTTTAATTGGATATAAGCTATTGTCGATCAGTAGAATGAAACACTACATGGTACCCCTTATCCAGAGGTTGGAATTCTTTTAAGGGGGTTAGACTGTCTAAGTGTCCTATAAGGTACCCTTGCCTTATGGGAAATCATAGGAGAAAGTTCATCGGGTGAAAGCCTTTATTGAGCTAGTCTCGAAAGATAGTCTAACGAATTCCATGTCTTTGGGCATCCATTTTGTGTTGCTCAACTATCAACATGTCCATCTGCTAGGGGCTAATATGTCTTGCTGTTTAGACGGAGTCTCTATGCAGAATTGGATGTTGGTAATATTAGTGGATTTGCGCCGGAATGAGGATCAGGTAGTCCGTATGCCCGAATCCGTTATACATTATGTATGCAGGGCCTGAGTGCTTTGATACGACCTGGGGTTCATAAAGTATGGGCCTTACGTGTCGATCAAGCAATGTCGGGACTTGAGACTTGGCTCAATGCTGGTACCTTTTGAGTAAGATTTGGCACGTGTTTGGTTGGAAGAAATACTTTTGGTATACCAAGGTTAGCAAACCTCTAACCCAAGAACACGTGTAATATGCATGAACTGTTGCCTATAAATGCTTACTATGGAATTCGCTCATATTGTCAAATCTGCTTAACGGAAGGAAGAAGTTGGTGGTTTTCGATGAGTCAAGGAGTCATTGACCTAAGAACTTTGACTTCTACAGGATAAGACTTGGTTATCTTGTCCTAAGAACTTTGACTTCTACATGAGAAGCTTTGGATACCTTGACCTAGGAATTTTGATTTCTACATGTAAAAGTTAGATTTTCTTGATCCAAATGATTCCTATTGGCACCTTAAATAGCCGGTGTTTTTACACAGGGATGTGCTAATATTGAATATGTATGGACAAAGCCCTATGTTACCACCTCGGAAGCAAGAGTCACGGGGTTTCCGTTTTGCGGAAAACTATGCTCTACTTTTAGTGGTAAAACATTATGGATTTTTGAAGCACCTTTTGATGTATTTGATGATGCGAATAGCAGATTGCCTCTCAAGTAACCCTCGACATTTTCCAGTTGGGTAGTTGATTGGTCATGTTGTATGATGACCTACCCGTTGGTATATAGTTTCGGGTTCTAGGTGAATGCTTATCATACTATTCGTTGTCATCTTCATACTTTAGATTGACATAGTAATGGTAGCATTACATCAGAAGGGAAAACATGTTGATTCCAAGCTATGCTTGAAGACACTCACTACGGGAGTGAGTATTGATTAACCAGTGAGTCAAAGCTGATAGCAAATTGCCTCATCCATCCGGCATTTCCTGCCCATGAAGTTTTGGACCCGCCCTCCGCACCGAATATTCGGTATTTTGCAAAGAGTGGATCTGATGGTGAGGTAATTTGTATTCCAACGAGGTTACCTACGTTGGTATGCCCTTGTATGGAATGTGGCTTTGTTGGGTCTCCACTGTCATAACCGGAGCAAAACTGGCTTATCTTGGATGAAACGGCATATGCCTCGGAAACACGACATCGGAGCTGGCAGATTATACCCGAAGAAGTATTGGATCTTAGGCAATGAGATCGTGCAACTTGGAATTAAGTCAGTTGGCTGTGACAGCGAGGAGATGATGCTGGATAAACGTGATGGCAGTTGTAAAGCATGGTTAGTCGATATGTGAGATATCATTTTTCAAAAACTAATCTACTTCCATCAAATCTCGGGACGAGATTTCTTTTAAGGGGGTTAGGCTGTAACATCCACGATGTTAATCATGCATTAACTCTGCAAATCATGGTCATAATCATATCATTAGCATATAATCACCATCTCAACATGATTTGCTTGATGTTTGTTGCACCTTGTTTGACTTAGGCCCTAAGTATGATTAGTGAGTTAAACTAGAAGTGGTAGCTAGGTTGCTTATCTCGAGTCGATCATTTAATAAAGTTTATTGAGAAAAATATTTGGAGAAAACTTTGTGTTGGGACCATGTTATGAAAATGCTTTCTAGGTGTTCAAATAGGCCAAAAAATAGTTCCTACGCTTTTAAAAATAATAGTTTTATAATTCGATTATGGCCCAAATTTGTATCTCCAAATCTAGGCCGAATTAGCCGAAGCTCCTTTTGGATGAAGTAATCTACTCATCAAGTGGAGTAACTTTCATGTTGAAAGTTTTTGCGAATTCGTTTTAGTTTAGGAGTTATGGCCGCTTTAAAATTCGTGCAAGTTCTATTTAAAAATAAATGAAAAACCCGACAGGTGGGACCCACCTGTCATACTCCACCTCGCCTCTTCTTCAACCTCCCGACCACGCTGTCCAAAGCGACAACCGCCGCGTGGAGCTCGGTCATCGGCCGGTTCCCGTGCCTCCTGTTCGTCGCCCCGCACCGCGAGCCACCGACCGCGCCTGCCGCACACGCCACGCGCCCACGCCAGCATGCTCGCCCTAGCCACGTGCCTCAGCAGCTCTGCTGCTCGTGCCGCGTCGCGCTCGGGGTCCGAAGGGGACAGCCCGAGCCGCTCCTCCCTCATTCACTCCCTCACCAAGTCGCTCACCACTGCCCTCTCTGCCTCGCTCTCCACACCACCGCGCTGCTCGCTTCCCCTCTCTTCTCTCGCCCAGCGCCGAGAGCTCGGGCCGCCATTGCCGCCGCCGCGAGTCCGTGGCGCAACCAAGCCACCGCCACCTCCTTTTTCCCCTATGCTTGTGCCGTTGCCATCGCACTTCCTTTCTTCACCTTCGCAACCCAGTCGTGCCTCAATTTGGTACAAGGTAAGGCCCAATCGGGCCGTTTCCTGTCCGCCACCGCGAACGGAGCTCCGATGAGCTCTTCGGCTCCGTCGCGAGCGCGTCTTCCTCTCTTTCTCCTTACTGCTCCACGCGCACCGAGTCCGCCCTCGCATGCCGCCGCCCGTCCTGCTGAAAATGGCGCCGCTCTGGCCCTGGGTTGCCGGCAGTCCGGCCTCGCCGTCGCCCGACCTGGCCGCGCCGCCATGACCGCATGCAAGCTTGTTTTCAGTCTGGCCACCGTTTAGTCTCGATTTGGTGCGCACTGGGGTCGCCACACCGCGTAGGAGCTAGCGCCGCTGCCGCTTCACCTCGTCGCAGCCAGAATCGGCCGGCGCGTCATCAATCTCCGCCGCCGTCCGCCATGCACGCCTCCGTGCGCCGCCGTCGACATTACGGGCCACAAGGACCGGCATCTCTTGCACCCTTGGGTTCACAACGGCACCAGGAGCATGGCTGTGCGCTTCTCTTCGCCGAGGACTTCGCCGCCGGCGAGATCCGGCCTGCGGGAGCGCCTCATCTGCCACCGGGCCGCTGACAGGCCGGGCCCGCGCTGACATCACCGCTGGCGTCAGCAGGGACCCGCCTGGGTACACGTTCCGGGTGGCTTTAGCGCAGATCCACCCCTGGGTGCAGCTCAGTGTACACGTAGCGATTTAGGTTTCGGATTTTAAAAGAAAAGGGATTTCCAGTTTTTTAGTTTTAATCTTGTAAAAATCCTATAGGGAGCTAGGAGTGTCCAATGTAAATGATCTTGGTATTTTTGTGATCATGGTGAAGCATAGTATCTGAGAAAATTATGACATGCCCTGTTTGGGCAACTTTTCTCGTATAGATTTATTTAAAGTTTGTCAATTGGTATAATTATGGTTTATCTTTGGAAATGCATAGATAATTCTAGGATGCTGAGAAAAATGTGGTTTTGGTCTTATTGGTCTTGTATTGAGGTTCTCTGTCTATGATAAAGTTATCACCTGCATGTTTAGTGTAATTTTATAGAGTTGTAGCTCAAGTGCCTATTATTGCCATGTTCTTGTCAAATTCATAAATAGGGTCTATATGTCTGGTTAAGGTTTAATTCTTTTTGTGGACTGTTTATATATCAGTAGAAAGTCATTGATGTGATTAACACATGAGTTTGCCATACTTCATAATGCAAACTATTTATAGGTCTAATGAAATGTACTGCCTTGTGAATTATGTATAGGCCAGTAGGTTTTTCCAAATGATGTGATTTTTGGATGGTAGACTAGTTTTGCCATGCTATATCTACTATAATTTTTATAGGATTTTATGAGATGTCTAGCTAGGAGTTGCTGTTCAATCCATAGTTGCTAAAACTAGAGTTGCTGGTATTGAGCTATGCTTAACCTAAGTATAGGTTGGTTTTCTAGGAAACTCATCAATATATGACAGGTTTGAAATTAGTTTATTTATCTACTGTTCAAATTTGGTGTGCATTGGATCAATGGTCTATGAGTTATGGCTGTGGCAACATGGTTAGCAGATTTGTTCAACTGCTGTTTTGTCGGACCCAGTCCTAAGGATCTCTCGCTTTAGGCCTAGATAACTTGAGAATCTGGCTCGATGTCTCAAGATGAATCATGGGCAATTTTATAAGCTTTCCAGATTGCCCCCTATCATGTCCACAGGATTTATAGATCTGCAGTTATGAATTTGTTACAGCAATACCAATAGTAGGTCTCTAACTGCTGTAAACCATAGATGTGTGTTGATTGTGTGTAGAGCTTAATGAAAGAGTCTTGTAGTGCTTAGAACATGTATGATTGGTTGTTATTAGATATGCTATGATGGTTGGTTTAGGATGATTATGCTTAGGTTTAGGTCTTTGGCTTTACTGGCTTGTTTGCTAGTGATAAGTGTAGCATACTAAACAAGCTATTCATCTTTGAACATCTATCCTCCTTGATCATCCATGATCATGCATACACCGACAATCACATACTGATACATATGCACATGCATCATTCCAGGACCGCGTGTAGAACATTCGTCGTGGAATCAAGGATCCAGAAGGACAAGTTACGAGCGGAGTTCCGCACGAGAAGTGATCAAGCATCAGGAACCGACTTAGAATAGTCGAGTACCTGGGGCTCTAACTTCGATCTTCTAAATAAGGCAAGCCCCGGAGCATCCCTCCTAAGTTTGCAAATGATTTACTTTGCGTCCTTTTATTCCTTATGATGCATTAAGTTTATAGGCGTTGCTTGAAACCGTAGTTGCATCGGGACTACCTCGCCACCGTAAATATCCTATTTGTACGTACAGATCGACTACATGCTTAGGCCTCGCTATATTAATCGGTAGAAGCCGGATGATCGACTATCATCTGCGAGTATAGGTGGTTACTACCCCCTTGGATTGAGAATAGTGAGATGTTGGATATGAACATAACCATGTGGCCATGATAAATCACCTCTAATATACTATGGCACACGAGCGTCCTCGGATCATTTTGAACAATGCCTCACAGATAGCTGGAAAGGCCGGAGTGCCAACCGCGAAGCCTAGAATCTACTTGGGCCGGGTTTCAACTTCCAGGTATCCATGCTGGCGATGGTGGGAGGGGTAAACAAGGGCCCGGTTTGTGAGTCCTTAAGATGGGGCGGTGTCATTTGATGGGCACGCTTACCTGTTGGCAGCCGGGAGTTTCCTTGGTCATGGTGGTGAGTTGTTGATCCCGCGTCTTTTCCCGAGTAGATCAAGGTGACTAAGGCTGCTCTTGCAAAGCATGCCTGGTTTGTGTGAGGAATACCCCGCCAGCTGGTTAGCGATCGATTATAATCGCCATCGTTCCTGGATAGCGAATAACTTGACCGAGCAGTTACGGTGCCGCAAATAAGATTTGAAATGCGAGTTGGTTATGTTCACTCATGATGGTTTAATGATTACTCAATCAATGCGGTTATGATATAATGTTGATTGCTTCTACCTTACAATGATGAAGTAGTTGCAGGTGCTAATGTAGTAATGACAGGATCCAACTTAACTGGATAAGCTAGAGGGTCCTTTTGTCACTAAATGATTTTTAATAAGCTCATCTTTTGGCAAAGAAAAAGGAGTCGGCCAACCCATTATAAAGCCTGGCATCCACCAAAGAGTCTTTATTTTCTTTTAGTGGGTAAGTCTTGCCGAGTACAATGTACTCGTAGTGCAATTCCCAATATTGTTGTAGGTTGGAGATTTGCTGCCGTGGTGACACAGTGGACTTATATCCCACTACGGGAGGAATAGACTTCGGGCAAGTCAACTCTTATACCTCTTCTACCCGCTGTTGATGGAATCGACCCTGAGCTGGCCCGTATTTAAAAGTATAGGTGTGAGTGTATTATCAAAAAAGTTTTGTTCCGCTATTATTTCTATTTTGGGTTGTAATAATCCTATATGCAAAATGTAAATAAAACAGGTGAATGGGAACTGCTGAACTTTGGATTCAGGTTTGTTGTAGTGGTTTGAAATCCTTCGAGATTTCACGGACTACCGGGCTGGTTTGGTTACTAAGTTCTAATTAAGTTGCCACGTCAGCTTGATTAGCGTTTCGCAATTAAATTAGTTGGTCGGTTCTGCTACAGGTAGCGTGAGGAAGGTGGAGACGTCCAGCGCTACGAGGTGGGGCGGAGCGCGACAGTGAGGCGGAAGGTGCGGGAGATCCGGTGGACCTCTTGGACAGGGAACTAGCCTTGATCATGGACATGATCTCCTTCATGGCTTGTAATCATTCAGCGAGGAGCGGAACTACTTGACTAGGGGATGGTTTTGTGGCGTGGTGGTAGATCAGTGAGAAGTTGCAGGGAGAGGAAATCAGAGCAGAGGGGGAGGGGAGATCGACATGGGTACACACGAGCGCAGGGGGTAGGTTCACGTACATAAAAAACGGAGTGGAGGAGAGATCAGTGACCGACCACCATAACGAAGTAAGGTCCTTTTTCGCCTTGGATCCATTTGTTAGATTTATATCAAGCGAGACGTCTATGCCTGAGGTAGTTTTTACTGGTTCTTACATTAAGTCAGCTCACATGTGGTAGGATAAGTGGCTGCGAGGAATGTCATCATTGCGAGAGCTTTTGCAAGTTGGTAAAATATATTCAAGTCTTCATTTATATTTTAATACCTGAATCTTCAATTGGAGTTGATGCACAGTCAGTATGTTTTTCTTCTACCTTTTCATTTACCATGCTTATATGATTATATGCCCCTGCAGGTCATTGTCGATTTTGTTGGCACAGTGGATGATGATAGGTTATACAAATGTTACCAAAGTTTCTATGTGAGTTCTCAATTTTTTGTCATGGGCCATTTGTTAAGCTACTCTAGGACAAGAGCATACGCAAGTGTTGCCTATTGTGTAGTCCAGAGAGGAAGGAACATATTGAATTGATGTCTTGAGACCATCCGATTGTTGCATGCTATGGAGGTGACCCAATTGTAGAAGGCGAGAGTACAACACGCATCGCATTCCTATAGTATTAGGACGTTGTACATGCTTTCTTGCCTTGAAACGACTATTGCTGAAGGGTGATTACTTAATTTATTATTTGCATATTTTCAGAATTTTCCCACGATTTCTGAACTTGGAAAAATATTATAAGACCAGCCTCACCTTATAAAGTACTTAGTAATTTGTAGATGATTTCATAGAATTAGTGAATTTTTAGCTGAGATTGGAAATTTGATTTAGTTCAGAACTGAGAGTTGCCATATTACCAATAACTGAATATAATATTACTGTTTAAAAGTCTTTTAACTATTCCTTCTTTGGGGTAAATTGAGGAGCTAATGCTCTAATTGATCTGTGACCCCTCTGAGCTAAGTTTTTCATCAGTAGGTTAAATATAGTTCATGTTTATCCTCTATTCAGTTTCAAATAGTTCAGAGTGTCCTAGTAATTGTTATTGTTAATAAATTCAGGTTCATGCTTCTGAACATTTACCGTTTTCAAACCACTGCTCCATGTCTGGCATTTCAGTTACTTGATCATCTTTTTCTTCAGTTATTCACTCTTGTGTGCTCAACCTCGCAGATTAAAATGCATGTTGATTTCTGAACTAAGCAAATTGATTATTCTAGTCCAAAAATTAGATTCGGTCAATGTTGTGCTGACAGAGCTGCTGTCTGGTACATCCCTCAGTAGCAGTCTTCACCTGGCGATATCCCAATGAGGCATCCACAATCCTTCTAATCATTTTTTTGGATTTGGATTGCATTTAAAAAGGCTTATGTCAGGCTTATCTTAGAGATTATGAATTTTGAATTTCAGGTCAAGTTTGCAAGTAGTTTGTTGTATCTTTATCAAGCCTAGGATACTTATGAGATCAGCATGTTACCATTTGTGGTGGACTAACTCTTTTCCAAATACATTGTTTGTCCTATTTTTTATTTCTTTTGGACTTTTGGATTTCCTGTCATCTACTTTGTTTACTGCATGACAGGGTGTTGCTTCTGCCAACAATTGTAAAGATAACATGATAGGTTATTTTTTTAATAATATTCATATATATGAACTAAGGAATTGTTCTTGTTTTGTTACCATCTCTTATTATACATCAGTGTTTGAGAATTTGCCAGAAAATTTTCTAGGTTTTATATTCCTAGGCTATGGGTACTGAAAATTGGGAATTCTGGAAAATCGGTGACTCCATGGGCAATGCATTGTAGAACTTGTCCTCGCCTTTTTGCAGCTATCCCAAAAGGAGGGTCAAGAGGCACACTGTCTGAGACACATTCACTAACCAGGCTTAGATTTCAGACATTCAAGGAGCTCTCATCATTTATGGGATCTACTGATGTATTTCTTTTGCTGCAGCAGGAGGTTGATTATAGACACCAAGGAAGCTCTCCTCCAATGGACAATGCTCTGCTAAATAAGTCGGCATATGAAGGATTATTTTTGGGTTGTACTCTCTTAGGACCATGGGAAAGGATTTGGTAATCATGGGCACCACTAAAATGTCGCTTCTTTATGTGGCTGGTCGCACACAATAAGTGTTTGACGACTGATTGCCTGGCACTTCGTGGACATCATCCAAAGTACTGTCGCCTTTGTGACTAAGAAGAGGAGACCATCGACCATCTCCTTGTCCATTTTCTGTTTGCAAGAGAATTTTGCTTCAATCTGTTCAGACAGGCCGGTCTCCAGATCCTATCCCCTCAGCCTATAGAGTTATCCTTCCTTGTTTGGTGGGAGAAGCTAGCAACGACACCAATGATGGGTTGATAAGGCAAGGAAGTAATTCGCTCATTATTCTCGAAGCTTGGACTTTTTGGAACCATTGCAATGGGTGTATGTTTGATGGAGCAGCTTGCTCTGATCTTAGCTGGGGAGGAGCGCCGCTTGTGGTCTAGGGCAGGGGCTCGAGGGATATCATTCTTGATTGCCCTCACTCAGTAGTAAGATTGTTTAGGTCTATAGTGGTCGCCTTGTGGTTTTGTACGGGCGTGATTGTAAACCTTGAATTTGTTAGCTATGTGTGATTCCGTTTTCAAAAAACAAATTGTTTTCCCGCACTAAAGAATTTGATGTAACAAAATTTGAGAAATATATTAGTTTGTAGTTACTGATTTTGATGCGTCATCTAAAGTTTGGAAATTTTAAACTACCAATTAAAAATTGAAAATTTGTCACGCTTGTGTTCACATTCAAAACTTGCCTACTTATCTGTTTGTGTGTTAACAGTTTCTCTTATCATTTCCTTCTTACTGAATTTGTACAAATCTTTATTTTTAATCATCAAGAGCCTTGTTGTCTGTTTCTATAAAACTAATGTACAATAATGTCATTACTATCCTGTTTCATAAGCTAACTACTCAATTATTTGGTGCAGGAAAATTTTTATACAAAAAAACTGAAGTTAAAGCCACATCATTTTCCTTTGTTAGAGATGTTCTGCAGAGGGACCATATTGATTATTTATTGGTTACACCCAAAATTTATCCCATTAACTAAATCTTTTGTTAAATCTTGTAGAACCATGAGAAGAGATATAATTTGTATAAATGATGATTTTTTGTACAACTCCCTATGCAATATCTTCATTTTTTCCATTATTTTCTCTTCCTTTTTCTTACCAAGGGGCAGGATTCAGTGCATGGTTGATGATATATCTTCATTACTCCAGTAAATAGGTTCATCAAGCACTTGTGCTGATTTTTGCTACCTTACGGAGGTTCGAGAACATGTTTAATGAAGAATTTCCAAAAAGTAAGCTTTAGCTTGTAGATTTGGCTAGAAGTGAGCTTAGATAAGACTGGTGTGCAAGATGAATGTCTTAAGTAAGCATAAATTAGCAAATCACTTTCTACATGGGGTTGTTCAGCTTACACACCAGTCTTAGCAAAATAGCCAAGTCAAAGCTCACTTTTTGTACGTTGTTCATTAAACATATTCTTAGCCCTCATCTTGTTGTGTATGTAGCGCTAAAGAAAAGTTACAAAGGTTAGAATAAAAACCATTTGGACAGCAATCGATCAGCTCACAGATACAACAAAAAGATATGACCAACTAGAGTTGGAGAGATTGCTATTCTCATTAACATTTTTTGAAAACAACAACCCTAGCAATTACTTCTAGTTTGCAAAATGCAACAAAGTTTGTGTCCTCAATTTTGTCCTCCACTAATCAAGGGGTATTATGTCCTTCACTACTATTCGTGATCTCCATCCTAAGCAAACGGTGAATGCTGATTTAACTCAACATCCTATTATTGTAAACCAAAAAACAAGACTTGTATAAGTAATGTTTCATCCTTTTTAGATGAAGGCATGGCAACAAGGTCTTTAACTTGTTCATTGTCAACCTCAGGAATCCTAATAAATATGTAGTATGATACTTCCTTTTGTCTTTCCTCTCCTTTGCAATCCTGATTAGTCCATCCAGAGTACTATAGTTAACACCCCTCTTACTCTCGATCCCTTCCATGATAAGTCTTTTGTGTTCCTCTCACTACGTGAAAAACTTACTGTAAGAGCGCTTGGTTTTTTCTAGTAGGGGCGGCTCGTGATGCAGCCGCCCCTACAGTGGCTGGCGCTGGGCGGCTGGCAGCCAGATCACCAGCCGCCCCTGCTAATGCACTGTAGGGACGGCTGGTGATCCAGCCGCCCTTACTAGTGGCCTGTAGTAGGGGCGGCTGGTGATCCAGCCGCCCCTACAGTGGTTTTTCACAAAATAAGTTAAAAAGAGACCCTGAATGACCTCAAATAAAAAACTTTTGAATAGAAGATAGTTTTGTCTCATCAAGATACATATTTCATACTAGAACACTTTTGCATTTGGAAAAGTTTTAGTAAACTCTTCTCACGTGGTTTCAAAATCCAAGGCGAGACTTGGTCAACTCTAGTCAAACGAGGGAACAAATGACCTCAAATGAAAAACTTTTAAATACAAGATAGTTTTGTCTCATCAAGATACATATTTCATACATAGAACACTTTTGCATTTGAAAAAGTTTCAGTAAACTCTTCTCACGGGGTTTGAAAATCCAAGGCGAGACTTGGTCAACTCTAGTCAAACGAGGCACCAAATGACCTCAAATGAAAAACTTTTGAATACAAGATAGTTTTGTCTCATCAAGATACATATTTCATACATAGAACACTTTTGCATTTGGAAAAGTTTTAGTAAACTCTTCTCACAGGGTTTGAAAATCCAAGGCGAGACTTGGTCAACTCTAGTCAAACGAGGCACCAAATGACCTCAAATGGAAAACTTTTGAATACAAGATAGTTTTGTCTTATCAAGATACATATTTCATACATAGAACACTTTTGCATTTGAGGAAGTGTTTGTAAACTCTTCTCACGGGGTTTGAAAATCCAAGGCGAGACTTGGTCAACTCTAGTCAAACGAGGCACCAAATGACCTCAAATGGAAAACTTTTGAATACAAGATAGTTTTGTCTCATCAAGATACATATTTCATACATAGAACACTTTTGCATTTGAGGAAGTGTTGGTAAACTCTAGTCACAAATTCTTGAATCCCACACAGACTTAATGAAACTTCATGCGGGATGAGTGGATTTAGAACTACACTTTCGCAACGCTTCGTCGAATGCAAAAAATGACCTTTGTATGAATTGTTCGTCTTGACGAGTGGATCAAACTTGATGTTCATGACTTTTCGAGGTGGGCCCGCCTAGGGGGTCGAAAACCCGCGTCTAGCCGCGAAAAACTGAAGTTTCAAAGTTTGAGTGGTCCAAACCATCCCAGATGAAAAGGTGACCATTGGAGAAAATATGTATCTTGATGAGTGGATCAAACTTTCTGTTCATCACTTTTGCATCCGAGGCCATCTAGGGTCCGGTCAACGTGTATTTTACGAAAAAACAAGAGGTTTGACTTGGTCAACCTAGGTCAAACGAGGTACCAAATGACCTCAAATGAAAAAATTTTGAATACAAGATAGTTACATCTTATCAAGATACATATTTCATACATAGAACACTTTTCCATTTGGAAACGTTTTAGTAAACTCTTCTCACAGGGTTTGAAAATCCAAGGCGAGACTTGGTCAACTCTAGTCAAACGAGGTACCAAATGACCTCAAATGAAAAACTTTTGAATACAAGATAGTTTTGTCTCATCAAGATACATATTTCATAGATAGACCATTTTTGCATTTGAGAAAGTGTTGGTAAACTCTAGTCACAAATTCTTGAATCCCACACAGACTTAATGAAACTTCATGCGGGATGAGTGGATTTAGAACTACACTTTCGCAACGCTTCGTCGAATGCAAAAGTGACCTTTGTATGAATTGTTCGTCTTGACGAGTGGATCAAACTTGATGTTCATGACTTTTCGAGGTGGGCCCGCCTAGGGGGTCGAAAACCCGCGTCTAGCCGCGAAAAACTGAAATTTCAAAGTTTGAGTGGTCCAAACCATCCCAGATGAAAAGGTAACCATTGGAGAAAATATGTATCTTGATGAGTGGATCAAACTTTCTGTTCATCACTTTTGCATCTGAGGCCATCTAGGGTCCGGTCAACGTGTATTTTCCGAAAAAACAGAGGTTTGACTTGGTCAACCTAGGTCAAACGAGGTACCAAATGACCTCAAATGAAAAAATTTTGAATACAAGATAGTTACATCTTATCAAGATACATATTTCATACATAGAACACTTTTCCATTTGGAAACGTTTTAGTAAACTCTTCTCACGGGGTTTGAAAATCCAAGGCGAGACTTGGTCAACTCTAGTCAAACGAGGTACCAAATGACCTCAAATGAAAAACTTTTGAATACAAGATAGTTTTGTCTCATCAAGATACATATTTCATAGATAGACCATTTTTGCATTTGAGAAAGTGTTGGTAAACTCTAGTCACAAATTCTTGAATCCCACACAAAGACTTAATGAAACTTCATGCGGGATGAGTGGATTTAGAACTACACTTTCGCAACGCTTCGTCGAATGCAAAAGTGACCTTTGTATGAATTGTTCGTCTTGACGAGTGGATCAAACTTGATGTTCATGACTTTTCAAGGTGGGCCCGCCTAGGGGGTCGAAAACCCGCGTCTAGCCGAAAAACTGAAATTTTAAAGTTTGAGTGGTCCAAACCATCCAGATGAAAAGGTAACCATTGGAGAAAATATGTATCTTGATGAGTGGATCAAACTTTCTGTTCATCACTTTTGCATCTGAGGCCATCTAGGGTCCGGTCAACGTGTATTTTCCGAAAAAACAGAGGTTTGACTTGGTCAACCTAGGTCAAACGAGGTACCAAATGACCTCAAATGAAAAACTTTTGAATACAAGATAGTTACATCTTATCAAGATACATATTTCATATATAGAACACTTTTGCATTTGGAAAAGTTTTAGTAAACTCTTCTCACAGGGTTTGAAAATCCAAGACGAGACTTGGTCAACTCTAGTCAAACGAGGCACAAATGACCTCAAATGGAAAACTTTTGAATACAAGATAGTTTTGTCTCATCAATATACATATTTCATACATAGAACACTTTTGCATTTGAGGAAGTGTTTGTAAACTCTTCTCACAGGGTTTGAAAATCCAAGGCGAGACTTGGTCAACTCTAGTCAAACGAGGCACCAAATGACCTCAAATGGAAAACTTTTGAATACAAGATAGTTTTGTCTCATCAAGATACATATTTCATACATAGAATACTTTTGCATTTGAGGAAGTGTTGGTAAACTCTAGTCACAAATTCTTGAATCCCACACAGACTTAATGAAACTTCATGCGGGATGAGTGGATTTAGAACTACAATTTCGCAACGCTTCGTCGAATGCAAAAAATGACCTTTGTATGAATTGTTCGTCTTGACGAGTGGATCAAACTTGATGTTCATGACTTTTCGAGGTGGGCCCGCCTAGGGGGTCGAAAACCGCGTCTAGCCGCGAAAACCGAAGTTTCAAAGTTTGAGTGGTCCAAACCATCCCGAGATGAAAAGGTGACCATTGGAGAAAATATGTATCTTGATGAGTGGATCAAACTTTCTGTTCATCACTTTTGCATCTGAGGCCATCTAGGGTCCGGTCAACGTGTATTTTTCGAAAAAACAGAGGTTTGACTTGGTCAACCTAGGTCAAACGAGGTACCAAATGACCTCAAATGAAAAACTTTTGAATACATGGGTGTTAGAGCTCACCAAGGTCTACCTTTGATACATGGGATATTTTTGCATTTGGGAAAGTTTCAGTAAACTCTAATCACAGGTTTAGAAATCAAACTTGTTATTCATGACTTTCCGAGATGGGGCCGTCTAAGGTTTCAAAAACTTGCGTGTAGTTGTAAAATTTTAAAAATCCAAAACTTGAGTGGTTCAAACTTTCTCAAATGAAAAAACTTTGCATTAAACTTTGTATATTTTTTCTCGAATTTTAAATTTTTATAAATGTATTTCTTTTATACTGATTTTGATTTTCTATTTAAAAAAAAACATTTACATGACGGGTTATAACCGGCTCATCAGGCCACCAGACATTATAGATCTTGATTATTTCTAAAACTTTTTGTAGCTAATGATTTTTCATTTGTTTATATAGTTTAAAAATTTATACTAAAATAATAACTATAAACTTAATTACCAGTAAATTAAAAAAAATAACAGCACATTAAAATGGGCCTAAACTGTAGCATGAGCCCGTTACTATGCTCAGCCCACAATTGCTGACCATCGATTCGTGATCCGACGGTCTCCGTTGCGTCCACGATGAATAAAACCGAGCCGAAACCCTACCGCGACGCACGAGACCCCCGCCGCTCCCGTCGCCGCAACCTCCAGCCCCCCATCCTCGCCCCAACCCTAATCCTCACAGGATGGCGCAAATCCGGGGACGATGCCCGCTCGATCCCGGCGCCCCATCCCCACGCATCGTCACCTGCGTCGGCGTCTCCCCACCTCGGCCCGCGGCGGCTCCCCTCCCTTGTCCGGTCAGCAGAGGCGTAGGCGGCGGCTGCGCGCTCTCGACCGTCGACGGGAGAGGGGTCGCCCGGCGGTTGCGGCTTCTTCTTCACCACCGACGCGGTGGCGCGGCGCGTCCCCAACCCTCTACGTCCCGCGGCGGCGCGGCGTAGCCCCCCGTCCCGCGGTGGCGCGGCTCCGGCCTCCCGTCCAGTGGCGGTCGGGTCTCCATCCATGGCGTCATCCGTTCTATGCCTCCTCCGTCCTTTTCTTCCAGCAGCTCAAGGTATGCCCTGAACCATTTTAGCGCATCTGAAGCAGCAGCGTTCGTGGCCACTGCAGCCTTGTACTGTCGTGACCACATATGCTAACTATATGCATCTGTTTGTATCTCGTTCTTTGGGAAGAACACAGATCTGACTTTATCAATGTGGTTTTCGAACGGTTAATATCATCTGCTTTGGTCTCCCAATATCAATATCCTAGCTGAATAATTTGTATGTCCAGTGCATCGGTTTACTGAATTTGAATTCCTGCCCCTATCATTTGCAGCCCAAATTATAAGCCAATCGCATTTTCAGAAACTACCCTGCATGTTTCGAAGCACTAATGTTTGCAACTTTACACTCAGATGACCTGTTATGGAGATTGCTATACGCAGATGTAGTTGGGAGTCAGGCAATTATTACAACCTTTTCAATCGTCAAGCAGAGTGCAAGCGATGGAGTAGCAAGCACAACTAACAAATGGTAAGCTTATTGTGATACTTGTCTGCATTGTTCCAAAATTAGGAGTGTGTTGAGTTGCACAATTGCTTCTAGACAATGATAGTGTTACTGTTTTTGGAAACCATTTCTGCAGAGTGCATTTGTATGAAATCTTTGTCCTATTGTCTTTTGCTTATACCACCAAAAAGTACTTACAACTAAATGTGAATGTCATCTTGTTGGTACATGTTTCAAACAATAGAATAAGTCCTCTCATTCTCAACTGTAGAGCACATATTAGCATAAAACATGTGTGGTCAGCAAGCAAAAGACTTTGCTCTAATAACACTATGGTTTATGTGTGCATAGTTGTCTCTGCTTGCTTCATTGGGACACACATTCCATCTTGTAGCTTATCCATGTTATTCGAACAGCAAGGATGTGTGGATGTGTGGATTTGACTGAGGACAGCATATTAGCTTGAATTTACATGTCCTTGAATTTAGAAGATCAGATATAGGATTATCACAAAGCCCGACATCCTGATTATGTATGGTAGTAAGTAATAATATTTTGTCTCATTTTCAGGTCTTCTATAGCATCAGAAGAGGAGGCTACTCCATCTGTAGCATCAAGGTAAGCCAACACTGATTGGAGGGGGGCATTACTACTGATTGCACTTACTATTCTGTAAATGTATTGTATTGAACCACAATTTGTCATCTATGAGAGCATTTCCAACAGTTCCTCAAATCGACTTGCCAAATGATGAGTTTTAGCAACTTGGTAAAATAATTTGGCAAGCTGAAAATTGGCCATCTCCAACAGTTCTTCAAATCGACTTGGTAAATACTAAAAAAGAAGGCCCACCACAAATCTATACATTTATATTTTGCCAAATGTACGCATTGAACCATTCATATATATATTATAGTTAATTTTATATGATATATTATAGTGTAATGATTTTATCCAATAGAGCATACTGTAGAACCTGATGGCGATCATGTTCTGACCACCCAACGCCAACAGCAATCAAGTGACAGCAGCATCTATACTGTAGTACGTTCAGGTGATTTATACTCCGGGCAATCATGTACAGTGACAGCAATCAAGTGCACATTCCCATTTTTTTACTCTATGTGCATCAGCTGCATGGCATTTTAGCCGACAGGACATTCAGAAGCTAACAGCCACATCGATGGAGTGATGGCGACGCGGGAAAGCGGTCGGAAAGTTCCACGATGGCGCGGGAACTGGTCGCGCGAGCGGAGAGGCCGCGATGCGCACTCGAGTTCGCGTGCCCATCTTTGCGCGGCGGGAAGTTTGGCAACTTGGTATAATTTGGCAAGCCATTTGGAGAACTGTTGGAGATGAAAATTTCATTGTTTTGCCAAATTCCAATGGATGGCAAGGAAGAGACAAATGATTTGGAGTAGTGCTTCAACTAATAATAGTCATAGTGTTTGGCCATGTCAACATGTATGTTTAGTAGGCTGCACTTTTACTTTCTTATTCTGGTCAAAGTAGATATCATTTATGGGTTTCTAAATTTACATTTTTTTCTGTTAAATAGAAATCTATAGCAGCATGTTGATGGTGTCGACAAGCAATTTAGAGTTCTCATGGAAGATAGTCTAAAAGGTGTAAGTGCTCATATGTGTTTCTAGCATGTAGTTTCTAGATTGCTAGGGTACTTAGTGTTGAGTCAAAGAGAACTCCTTAGAAGTTCATGGGTGTGTGACTATGTAATGAACTTGTGAAACTTTTGAATTATGAATTTGTAACGGTGGTTTATATTGTTTCATGTCCGTGGATGAATATATTACCGTGGTGGTCGATTATATATTACATCCCGTGGTCGATTTGATTATCGTCATTTATATTTTTTATTCTCGAAAATTAATCGTAGGGGCGGCTCTAGATTGAGCCGCCCTTACAGTGGGTCACTATAGGGGCGGCTGGTGTTCCAGCCCGCCCCTTACACAGTGGTGGTCACTATAAGGGCGGTTGGTGTTCCCCGCTACAGTGGACCCACCGTAAGGCGGTTGGTGTTGAACCGCCCTTACAAGGTGAGATCGGGGCGTAGGGGCGGCTACAGAACCGCCCTACAAAGGCTCAAAAGATAGCCGCCCCTACAGTGCCTTGCTTTGCGTAGTGTCTTTGTCCATAGGCAAAGATGCATACATTGCAGCCATCATGACTAGTGGAGATGTGTAAGTAGCCTCCATAGGCAAAGATTGCAAAGTGTAAGAAAGAAAAAATAAAAATGACATATGGCTTATCTATTAGTGTTCTTGAGATATACATTGAACAAATCACTACTATAGACTGAATCATCACCGGTACCGCCGCATGGTAAGGGCCTTTGTAGTCTGGTAGTCTGAAACCACAACCGCACTCAACAGTGATGCTCGTAGCCTTCACTGCCGGTTTCACAAACAGTCTGCTTTGCGTGCTTCTTGACCATCTGTCTCATGCACCAGCACCTTCGAATTGATTTACGATTTGTCCGTGTTGAAAACTGAAAAACATACATCTAACACACCACGCGCGCCTACTCTTCATCTAGGATCCCTTGCAAAATAAAAGAAGGCAAACGTCCTTGAGACACCTTCATGGTCAACTCCCATAACAGCAGAGACTGTGAGAAGGCAGCGTTGTGTTGATATATAACGTGGAGTGCTTTATTCAATTTAATCAATATGGATGGATATAAACTGAAGGTGATAATTAACAACCATAATTGATTTCTGTGGGAGTTTGGCACGGTAGGGATTACCATCTTTATGGGATTTGACGGTATTGAATTGATTAATGGCAAGAGCTTCATTCGATTTCTTCTAACTGACGAAAGCTTTCCAATATGGCTGTTGATTATGGTACTCACTAGCTACCCAATTTGGCCCCCTTCCAGCACATAACGATTGTTCAAGTCAAACTTGAAATACTCCACTTTCTCCCCATGTTGTCTAGTGCATGTTGCTTCACAACTGATTTTTCTTCGATCAAGCAGAATTCCAATTTAAGCTTCAGCTGCTCCCAACGTATCTGCTTGAGATATTTACACTACAGGAATCCGCGGCTTTGCCGACAGCTTAAAGCTGTCGGCAAAGACCAGTATACAGTCGGCAAAGGGTTTGCCGACGGGATTTCCCTATTCCCGTCGGCAAAATCTCGTCGGCAAACCCGACTTTGCCGGAATCGTCGCGGGTCGGCGTATTTTCGCCGACGCCCACCCGGTCTGTCGGTTTGGCGAAGGAACAAAGGCCAATCAACTCGGCCGCTGTTCGCTTCGCCGAATGACCTGTGTCAACAAGGTCGTTCGGCAAAGCTTTGCCGACAGGTCAAATTCCGTCGGCAAAGTCTCCCGTGGCCGTCGGCAAAGTCGTCGTTTGCTTGCCGACGCGCCTAGGTTCAAGAAGGGGGGTTGTCGGCAAAGCCCCGTCAAGGCCGTTTGTCGGCAACCGCTGGCTTGTCGGCAAAAATTGCCCGGCTTTGCCGACGCCTATGGCCAAAGCCGTCGGCAAAGCCGGGAATTTTTTTTTTTGTTTCATTGCATTCGAACCACATTTATAGCATATATATATACCACAGATTATATTTATAACAACAATATAGCATATAAACCGCATTTCATCAACGGATTCGATCTCAACATGAATCCACACATGAACATCATCAAATCCATCGATACATGTCCGAAATACACATAACGTCGCGAAACAAGTGCATATATGTCCAACATACATATGGATGTCCAACATACATGTCCAACAAGTCCTACAAGTCCAACATAAGGGCGAAAGGGTCTAACATGCATCCTAGTCGAGAAGATGGAGGCAAAGGTACCTAGCTCGTCACCGAGTACCCCCCACAGATCGAGGGGATGGGTTAGGTTTAGATGGGGATGGGCTTTTTATTTTTTTTTTAACTTGGGCCGGTTCGCCGTTTCTTGTTTTCGCCCGCCGGCATTGTCGGCAAAAAAAAAATTTTTTTTTAACTTGGCCCGGTTCGCGACAAACGGCCGCCCGGGCCGTTGTCGGCAAAAAAAAAATTATTTTTTTTTAACTTGCCGGTTCGCCGACAGCCCGCCTGGGCGTCATTTGTCGGCAAAAAAAAATTATTTTTTTTTAAATCCTCTTCGCCGACAAACGGCCGGGCTCCAAGGAGAGTCGGCAAAGAAAGTTTTACATTTTTGTTTTTTTATCCATTTTTTCTCGGGTCCTTCCTTCCATAATTATATCTTAAATTCAAAACTTGGGGAGGTTTTGAGTTATTTAGCTATATTTCGTTAATTTTTTTCGCTCACTACAATTTTCCCGCATTTTTCAAGTTTGAACTGCAGGTGCATGAAATAGTGAAACTTTGGCCTTGGAAAAATGATATTCATGGTGAGGAGTGTGTTTTAAGGCCGTGTCCCAAAGCTCACCCAAAAGTTTCAAGTCCTTGTCCACTAACACGACCATCCAGGAGTGGTAAAAGTGTTTTTTAATTATATAAAATCCAAACGAAGTTGAAAAATCACGAAATTTGACGAGGTGTCGTGTTATCGCATGTGGAGGCTATGAAAAAAATTTGAAAAAATTTGGAGCAAGTTGCGGCGTCACATGCTCAAAAGCCAGACAACTCCACATGTGATCACAAGTGAGATGTATGGAGATGTCTGGGTTTTGAGCATGTTACGCCGCAACTTACTCTAAACTTTTTCAATTTTTTTTCATAGCCTTCACATGCGATAACACAACACCCCGTCAAGTTTCGTGATTTTTCAACTTCGTTTGGATTTTATATAATTAAAAACACATTTACCACTTCTGGATGGTCGTGTTACATGGACAAGGACTTGAAACTTTTGGGTGAGCTTTGGTACACGGCCTTAAAACACACTCCCCACCATGAATATCATGTTTCGAAGGCCAAAGTTTCGTTATTTCATGTACCTGCAGTTCAAATTTGAAAAATACGGAAAATTCAAGTGAAGGAAAAAAATTAACGAAATATAGCTAAATGTTTCCAAAAAGGCCCAAATTCAAACATGTGATTGTAAACAATGTATCTAGACAACAAAAAAATTTTGAAGTCAAAATTCAAAAAAAAAAAATGTTTGCCGACAAAGATACGGAGGTCGTCGGCAAGAAAGCATAGTTTGCCGACACATACAATGGCTGTCGGCAAACCTGATCTTCGCCGACAGCTTGGGGAGGCTGTCGGCAAAGTTTGCCGACAGCCCTAACGGCGACGGCGCCGTTTGGTCGAGCCAGCGCTTCGCCGACAGCCTTGGTTTGCCGACAGCCTAGCTGTCGGGAAAAAATATTTTCGCCGACAGCCTTACTTCGCCGACAACCCGTGGATCTGGGGCTGTCGACGAAGTAGGGTTTGCCGACAGCGGGATGCGGCTGTCGGCAAACAGTTGGTTCGCCGACAGCCCAGATCCTGGCTGTCGGCAAAGCCCTGGGTGTCGGCGAACAGCCGGATTCGTGTAGTGTTAGGAACACACAATTCCTCTTGACCATTCCCGTGCTTCCAGAACCTGTATGCGATTGGGACAAGTTTTCTCACAATCACACATTTTGTGTTGTTGTAGGGCGCAATCACCATGGTTGGTATGCATGGTTCTCCAAAAGAATTGAACTTAGCGATGAAAAGTCGGGAAGTGCGTCGCTTGTTGCCTCCATGCTTCCTCCTCATAATTTGTGTGGTGTTTGTTTTAGGTTCCTATGAGCTAGCAACCTACACGTTGTCGGCAACATTGTAATTGCCCGTACCAATTAAGTATGTCGACAATGTAATGAGTCTTGAGTAATTACCTCCACATCCCCATTCGAATTTAGATGAACCGAAGCAGAAGCTAGGACGCCATCTCCATCACCACCTTTAACTTGATTATGCAAACCTTCCTCCACTTGCGGCTGGTGCACAAAGAGAAACGAATCTCGATACTGCATCAATCTGGGTAGAGCGGGTACCTCTTCCATGGAAGCGGCGACGCTGTGGCTCGGTTGGTGCACGGATAGAAATGCAGCTCGGTACCGCATCAATCTAGGTGGAGCGGGTACCTCCTCCATGGAAGCAGTAGTGTTGTGGCCTGGCTGGTGCATAGACAGAAATGAAGCTTGATACCACGTCAATCTGGGTGGAGTAGGTACCTCCTCCATGAAAGCAGTGGCGCTATGGTCTGAATCCAACAAGGAGCGCCTATGGGGATGTGTCCATGAGCTCGATAATAATCAAATGCAAGATTGTTTCATACTAAGAAGAGTGAAGGGAATAAAAATCCAAGAAATGTGGTTAAGGCAAGTGCGAAAGTGTTACCTTAGCCTTTGGATCTTGCGGCGGTGAGCTAGGGTGCACACGCCGGTCATGAGTACCATGTTGGTCCCACCGGTGGATCTGTGCGGGCGTGCCGGTAAGGCATAAAGGCGTGGTGCACTAGCTTGTCGGTGGTGAGTCGCGGCTTGCCGATGAGTAGGTGCTGCGGCGCACTGGGGAGTGGAGAGCAGGAGAGGCGATGAGGAGAGGAGAGAGTGGTTTTGACTAGGATGGTGGTTGCGGTCTTCACAAGCTATCTATAAATGCACGAGAGTAGGGGATCTTTGTAAGCTACTAAATTTTTGAAACAATTTGTACAAATGTGCCGGAGCCTCACACGGGCTTGCAAATTGAGGATAGCGGCAGTCTAGTTGACCAACCATGATGACATGGGATTATACTAGATGCTATACTAGATGCTACTAGTCACCTAAACTTGGACGTGTCATACGGAGTTGAACGGTGGCATCACAAAAAAAACACAGCAAGCCGAATGAGGACCTATAAGAAGCATTTCCTTTTCGATTAAACTCTGTATTAACTTATATTTTACAAGATACAACAAATTACACACTATCAGACAACTATAGTTATCATGGTAATAGCCCTATTTGGTGATTTCGTGACAAGCCATGGCTGAATGAGTAGGCTGATTCGGGCCGATAAGGTCAAGTGAACAGGCTACTTCTCTTTGTGTTCCTTTGAAAGGACTGAGGATGCGTCTAGAGAGGGGGAATAGGAGTTTTTGAAAAATTAAGCTTATAAAATAGAAACAATTTAGAATCGAGTTTTCAATTTCTTGAAACTCTTCACAAAAGCGATAAAAACAACATATTTATAATCAGAGTAAATATCAGTTATGATCAGCACTAATATCCCCGACACCTGCACCACAGAGAATGGGATCCCAAAGTGCAGCTTTCTGCATAGCACGACAATACTGGCGTCCGGGATTCACGGGCAAAGGAGCACCAGCTCTTTTTGTTCTCCAACTTCTTCCTCAACCTGCAGGCACTAAATATTATGTATATGTACAGCTTATACCCTGCAAGACAACCTCAACAAATTTCGGATTCCTAATCTAACCTTGCTCAACTCATGAAGGTATGGAGCCTGCGTCGTTTATTCACTTTCGTAGGATAGGATCCATCTCGGATCCGTCCAGTGGTGCATTATCGCCGCTCAGCAGTACGATGAGTGCCCACAGTTAGTGTCGTCTTGTCTGAGTGATGCTAAAGCAGCGAGTTCCGTACGCCTTCCGTTTCCAAGTATTCCAACAGGGTAGCGGTCCAGAAGTTAGTAGGAGAAGATTTGTGCCCTATTTGCCATGGAATATTTTCACCAACAAGCGGGGTAACAGACTAACAGGTCTGTGCTTTGCTAGTACACTTTCCTGTCAATGATAAACAAATAGGTATGAATGATCTATTCTTCGTTTCTCCAAATAGCCCAAGCTACCCATTGGATATTGGTACTTATAGTATAGAATATATCTGCTTCTCTTTCTTCTTACAAACGGAATTGGCTTGTTATTTTAATGGAATGGAATAAATATTCATGCTTTTCGACATAGAGTCCCCTAAAAGGTCGTATAATTTATAGACTTCCCCATATCGATTCGAAGCGTACCGAAGACTCGAAGGATACAGAAGATTTGAAGGATACCAAAGATTCAGAGGATTAGGTCTTTCTGGAGTAATACCTTATTTTTTCCAAAAGAATAGATTCATAGTTTAAGAAAGGAGTACCTATATATGAAAATAAGAGCTTTCATTCGTAAAATTTGTACAAAATGTCGACTGATTCGCAGGCGTGGGTGAATTAGAGTCATTTGTTCCAATCCAAATGAAGAATAAACAAAGACAAGGGTAATCTTCGAAAAAGAAGCATTTCTTTTTCTTTCTAATTTCTAATAAAGTAAAAGAAAAGGTACCCATAGAAATGTCCAAATTGCAAATAAAAAATGAAAGTAAAGGATATATTTTAACCCAAAACGGATATCTTTGCATCTTTTTACTTTTTGTTATTTCTAGCTCATATTTATGAGATAATAAAATATGACAAAAGCTATACCAAAAATAGGTTCACGTAAGAAGACATCATATTTATTTATCCGAAGTTCGGTCTCCGTCGAGACCTACACTCAGTTGAGGGAGCTGCAGGAGACCAAAGGATTCACCTAGAGGATACCACGAAGGTCACTCTTGTGGGAGTCTTTTGCAACTCCTTATCCTTTGGGTTCCCCCTAGAGGATACCATGAAGGTCACTCGAGCCGAAGTGTATTCCAACTCCTTTTCCGCCTTCACTAGTTGATTTCTTCTCTTTTGGCGGTAAAATCAAATCGTTACAAACTTTTCAAGGCACACCACAGTCTCTAGGGTGCTCTCCAGCGACGCTAACCATCTAGGATCAAAGAGTCCAAGGGTAATAAATGCATATCATGAAACAGACAATATGCTCAAGTGTCAAGAGGTGGCTACTCTCAAAATTTTGAATTTCTCTCAACCCTTAAATGGATTTTGCAAATTGGATCACACACTCACAATGGGAGGGGTTGGGAAGTGTTGGCAAGGCTCAAAAGTGTGTGGGAGTATCAGCGGAATCAGCAGCCTCCAAAGAAGGAGGTTTGTGGTATTTATAACCCCTTTTGAAAAACTAGCCATTATCTAGTTGTTGGTCCCATACTGGACACATTCGGTATGGACGAGCACGACAGGCAATAGCCAAACACCGGACATGTCCAATGTCAACTCGAACATGTCTGGTATGCACGGTCAGTGCACACCAAGTTAGGCTCTCGAGTCATTCACTCTCAAATCTCCCATAGGTTGACTTGAGCACTTAAGAATATAAATCTTTGATTTCAAGTGAGGGTGCCAACATGTCAACTTTGATTTCTTCTTGAGCATAGCCATCTTGAGCACATGACTTGATTCCATTCATCAAACGTAAATAACTCCAAATGTATCAGGTCGTTTTCTTCATACACTTCAATAGTGATTTGATCCTTCACATCAACAAGACCTTGAAATCTTCCTCATTATCTTCACGATCTCAAGTCAAGCAGTCACATCTTGTGTTGAATCATTTGATCATTTGTATAATCATCATTTTATTTCAATGTAGCAAGCATTGAATGGGAGCCTCACATGTCTCATTGACTCATTTTCAACGTGCTTGCTTGAATTATAGGAGCCTCACATGGATTGCATGAAATCCATTTGCATTGTTGTCTTGTGATTGAACTAGATTGCTTATACAACAAGACATCATTTTGGCTTTGCACACTTTATTCAAATACCTATGAGACACCTTGATTTCTTATTTACCACTTAGCAATATCATTGGTCTTTTAATCTTTGTTGTCATTCAATCAACTAAAACCCACTAAAGGGCTTGAAGCACTTTCATCCTTCCAACTCGTGATGGACATCTAATGAAGCAGAATGTCCTCAAAATTTCATAAGCAGGAACGACGGGCCGACCCACCTCGCAAAACTTTCTCTAACGAGGAGCAGGCACCATCGAGGACAAGAGATTGGGGAGGGAAAGAGTGACATTGATAGAGACCAGAATAGGAACAACGACCAGTTAGGCCACCTATTTTCATGGTTAAGAGAGTGAAGTCTGGTCCAAAATTTCCCTTGTGTCTCTTGCATCTGTGAACCACTTGTTGAGGGACCAAGAGACACCCAAGGGCCATTCTGGACTAGATCAATTTAGTCTATATTCCATAGGTCCTAGGCCTAATGTTTCCTCTCCATCTTCGCAAGGCTTCCTTAAACACCAAAGATGAACGAACATCGCATGACATGAAAGAACCCTATCTTGAACACCTTCTCCCAATGGGCGCAACCATCAAGTCATGGTATGCGCCATGGTACTCGACTTAAAGCACCCACACTCTCACTCAGCTCTACTACTACTCAATATTGTTAAGGGTTGTGGGAGGAAAGGAATTGGAATTTAACTCGCCGGCCTCCCTCATCTTATATAGGCGTCCTATGAGGATGGTAGTTAGGGAGATGGTAGATGGCATTCAAAGCGGACACGGTCATCAAGCCACACCTGTGAGTTATCTTTAAAATGATGCTTGAAACAATGAGTGAGGGAAGTGAGACCCACAATTTATAATTAAAAAAATCTCCGGTCGCTTCCTTCTTGTGTTTGCTTGGGCACGTGGTCGACAAGTGGGCCCCGTATTGGTAGTACAAAGTTGAATTGAATTCTAATGTCATGGCCGGTACATGGGTTATGATGTTGGGGGCACTCCAAAATACACAATTCACACTTCATAAGCACTACAATGCACCCACCATCGTAATACTTACAATTACTACAAAATGTTGTTTCATTGTTCATAGACATATCAGTTTCCTCAAGGATGAATGTTGTAATTATTTCAGATAAATTAGTGTGTCATCTTTGTTTTGTTTGCAAATTGAACTATTGATTTGGTTCACAAAGTGCTTTATAACGGTGTCACAGCGCCTGTCATTCTCTCATCCGAAAATTCAGCCGTAGTATAAAACTTAAATTTATTGGCCGGTACATGGGATATGCTGTTGGGTGCACTCTAAAATACATAATTCACACTTCACAAGCACTACAATGCACCCGCCATTGTAATACTTACAAGTACTGAAAAGTAGCGAGTAGGACACCTTACCTTGTAAGTATGATATGAACGTATAGGGAAGGCAACAATCAAGGTTCATGACATCCGCAGCCACCCACGTGAGTCATGGATGACAAAGCAGTGAACACGATGCGGTTCAAATTAACTGACAATATTTGATTCCCAACCTCAGTTCATCCTCATCTAAAACTGGATTTGTTGTCATTTTAATTCTAATTTTATGTGGTTGGCCAAAAATCTATCGACGCATGAACTTCTTCATTTTCCAATTTTTGTGAGAGGAACTGCCACCATGCGTCGCCATATCATACAACGGTTTCCATATACAAACCAATGTCCAATCTAGATGAGTAATGCTCACAAACTAGAACCCAGAAATCACAGACAAAGAAAATGGTAACAACCATATCAGTCAGTTAGTGAATAATAATTGTCTTTAAAGGCAAAAACTATATATGAACAACATAATACGAACAATTGTCGATGTTTTACCACCGATAGCCTACCAAGGGGGTATCCGGGATAGTTGTTCGAGTTACGACGAATCAGAACTTGATGGTTTCGACAATGAGACAAACGGGACGAACATTTTTTATACTGGTTCGGGCCCTTGACTCATAGTCAAGTAATGGCCTTTACGTCCGGTCGGCGTTAGCCTTGTCGCATCGTGTTTACAAGGGGTACCCTCGGCGGCCCTTTATAGTCCAGGGTCCGTTGTTGGTTCTTTGAGTCCTAGTCGGATTCTAGGAACGAGTCCTAAACTAAAAGTTTTGTACTCTTTCATATTACAATCCGGCCAGGATATTGAAAAGACCAAGAGAGGAGCCTCGCAAAGCGACCACTAGCATCTCAAGTGAAGTGGCGGTGCAAGTTAAGGAGACAAAGAGAGGACCTCGCAAAACTTCCACCAACATCCGGGAGGAGTGGAGGAGGTTCGAGACACCATCGTCGTCGATGTTGGTGCTCCAAAGGAAGAGGGGGTCCATTGTCAAAAGACAGGCGATCACCCCTTAATCGCAAAACTTCCACTAGCACCTAGATCGAGCAGGCCCAATTGCACATAGATGTAGGTTGTAACCAATCTTGAAGGCCTTCTCCTAATGCCACTGAATGCCATCGAAGGAATTGGACAAGGAGCGCCATGGGGATGAAGAAAAAAAAGATGGTTGCCTCAGGAGTGTTGTGGATTTGTATCTTCTCTATTCTAAATTTTTAAAAGATGGGAGGAGAAAGATTATGTGGAATGAGGCAAAGAGAAGCACCCAGACCTGGCTTAAATAGGCCAACCTTGAAGATGGGAGAAGCAGAAATTAGGAAATTAAGATGCATGATTTAGGCATAGGGAAACGATACAACGGTTCCCAGCGCAAGTGGTGATACTGCCTTGGAAGTTGGCCCATGCAAAATCAACACTCAATCGCTTTCAACAAAAAAAAACAGTCAATCGCATTTTACAGATGGTTCAATAGGCAGTGGTGTAGGGCTGGCTACAACAATGCCTACCACAGACGGTCATGTACTCATGTTCTTGTTTTTCACAGGGCAGCGGCCACACTCGTGTCACCACAGTCGGCGGCTCAGCTATTGATTTTTTTACCTCCGATTCTAGATGGGATGATTGTAGTTTTAGGCCGACAACGATAACACCTACCACAGTTAGCTTGGCTTTGAGGCGCCGGTGGTATAAAACGCAACTATCAGAGCTGTGTGGATTGTTTAACCATCTGTGCAAAAGGTTTCAGTCGGTTCATTTCTTATTACTAGTGAATAGAATAGACTGTAGATACACCACCATCGCTTGTTTAGCTTTCGTCTGTGAAGGGTTTGTCAATAATGAGTCAATCTGTACTAGTGAATTAGAGACCTTATTGCCACCCCTCCAACTAAAAAGTATGAAACATTTTTAATGAGCCATTTTTTTACAATAGTGGAATGTTGTGTTAAATCAACATTCACTTTTTGCATTGAAGCTGGGGATCAAGGAGAGTAGTGAAGGACAAAATACCTATGGATTAGCAGAGGTCAAAATTGAGGATATATAAAGCAGGCTTCGCGTAGTTTGCAAGCTGGAAACAATGCTAGTTGTTAGGGCTGCTGGTTCAAAAAATGTTAATGAGCACGACAATCGCTTCTATACTGGTTTGTCATTGTGTTCGTTACCATATATTTTTGTTTTATCTATATGAGTCGATTGATTGATGATGTCCAAATGGTTTTTCTTTTAAGCTTTATAACTTTTCTTCACCATGCTACGCATCATGGTGAGGTCTAAGAACATGTTTAATGGAAAATTTCCAAAAAGTAAGCTTTGTCTTGTAGATTTGGCTAGAAGTGAGAGCTTATCTAAGGCTGCTGTGCAAGTTGAATGACTTAGACCACTCGCACTGGGATACGCAGAAGGTTACGCAAAAGCTTTTTGCGTTACTGAACTGCTGCAGCGGCGCACGGCATAGCAAACGCAATGCTTGCGTTCGTCCCGCGTCCGCCAGCTTTGCGGGACGTACGGAGCAAACGCAAAAGCGGTGCGGGGCCCGTTCGAGTCAGGGGAGAGAGAGAAGGCCGGTGCTCCCATGTCGCCTCGCCGCCCGCTGCTCGCCGGAGAGGACCCACTCGGCCGCCCGCTGCTCGCCGGCCGCCCTTGCACTCGCGCCCGTACACCGGAGGGAGAGTCGCTGCCCGCGGGCCTCGTGCTCGCCGCCGGACCACCGCGCCGGAGGGACTCGGAGGGGATGGAGCAGCAGGGCGAGGGAGCGCCGGGGGTGGGGGCCGGTGTCGGGGTGAGGCCCCGCGGCCCATGAGGGCGGCGCCGCCGGATCCGTCCGCCGGCGAGTAGTACTTGTGACGGAGGGAACAAGGGAGGGGATGGATGAGGTGCGGCGGAGCTTGAGGCCGGCGGTGTCCGCTCCCGCGACGGAGAAGAAGCGGTGGGGAGGAGGCGGCCGTCCCCGCCCAGCTCGCAGCCATGGCCGCGCGCCGCCCACCTCGCCATGGGAATCGATGTGGTGCGGGGCCGGGGCGGAAGGAAGGGGCCGCGCCCGCCGCCATGCCCGCCGCGACCCACCCTAGATCCGCCGTCGGGAGAGAGAGGCTGGAGGCGGGGTGCATGGTGCGAGGGGCGCCGGCTGGCTGGCTGGCTGGGCACCGCGGCGGGCTCGCACGAGTACTACTTGCGCGCAAGACACGACGGGGACGAAGACGGAAGAAACGAGGAAGATGGTTGAGGAAAAAAAGGGAAAAAGCTGACACATGGGTCCCACCTTAATATGGAGTGAGATATAAAGGATGGATGAGTGCGGAAGAAAGTAGTATAGAGGAGGGAATCTTGATGACTAGGATAGAATATTCTCTTTAGAGGTTGGATTTTAAGTTTCATGAGTGCAGGTAGTCTTAAGAAAGCATAAATTGCAAATCACTTTCTACATGGGGTTGTTCAGCTGCAGTGCAACGGATGGACGCAACCTGCCAGGACCATTGCTCAGATGCATGTAACCACCTCGACAAGATTTAGATCGTATCAAATTGTTTCCCTTCCCATTCTCCCTTCGCTTCCGTTTCTTCAATTCTCTCCTCTGACCTTTGATATATATTTCTGGCTTACCAGGAATACTCATGTGCTGCACTGCCATCGTCCCCATCCAGCCTGGAGCCGACAACAGGAGGTTTGCTCTGCGTTTTGTCTTTCAGTTTTCCCTTTTACTTATTTTCCCAAATGGTATGCAGATGTCAATCTAATTATACGTGCTCACATGTGAATAGCAATTATATAGTCTTCTAAATTTCCATTATAAGATTTATGTGCCTGCCTCCTGTTCGATAAAGGAATTGCATGTATTTGGTTCACCGATATTGTATTATCTTGCTACTCTTTCCTACTCATCCCATTATTGATTTCTGACCATGGAAGCTCTAGATGGCCAATTAGGATGACACATTTACTTCATTGTTTATTAAAAACGACGCATTTGTGCTCAGGAGACAAAGCAAAATATTTTATTCATTTGGTTCAGAAACATGCCGTGCTTCTGTACAAATATCTGACATTGACAATGCACGATAGCACCAATGTAGTCAGTGATTAAGCTTTTCTCTTTTACTTCCCCATGCAGTCCTGCCAACTGCTATACAGAGGGACAATGACAACGGTGTGCTGGGTACGCATATGTTTTACAACAAATCCTTCTGATTTATTTTCATGAATCGCCAATATTCTTGCACTGCTACTTTCCTCTTCTTTGTAAGATACTACAACTGAATATCTATCCACAATGCCAACATTAGATTCTGTTATGAGTTAGTGCTTTGCACCATATTGACAGTGCTTACGAAACTCAAATTGGCCCACAGGAAAATGAAATTAATCCAATGGATTCATGTGCTAAGTCAAGCAAATTCCTGGCCAGTACAATAATCAGCAAGTAATATGTCCTCGACTTTTAACACCATGTTCTAAACCTGCTTTTTGATATGTACGTAGGGATCAATTTGCTTGAAGTGGAAACGACATCACATTTCTGGGTTCCTTTTTCACGACATATGCAAGCTTCGTTCCATTGCAGCACAATTTTTATTACTTTTCCGTTCCCTCTGTATGACATTATTTGTAAACATCTTATATGCCATCAAATTTTATGTTTCTTTGGGTCTTAAAGTTTTCGTTGCATATCCTATGCATTGTCAGCCTATTGCCCACGCGAAGCATGGGGTTACATGCTAGTCAACTAGGAGGATACCCCGCGCGTTGCCGCGGGATTTTTCTTAAAATTAAAATTGTTTAATCTATGGATTAGATATAGATATTCTTGCTTGGTTCTTATCAAAATAAGAGAATACCCTACTCGTTGCCATATAGCATATAAATATTAAATAAAGTTGATATGAATCCTCTTCAAGAAGCGATGCACGCTAAGATATAAAAATCCTATCACACTATGCCAGAAAAGGCTATCTGTGACGCGTGTAGAGGGTTATCTGTGACGCGTAAAGCACGCGTCACTATTTTCGCGTCTGAGATAAGGGTACAATCAGTGACGCATATTTACGCGTCACTGATAATGAAAAATTTGTGCCGCGTGTTTAGAAAACGCGTCACGGATAGCAGCAACACGCGTCACTAATAGGAACCTATGTGTGACGCGTGTTTAGAAAACGCGTCACGGATAGCCGGAACACGCGTCACTAATAGAAACCTATGTGTGACGCGTGTTTATAAAACGCGTCACGGATAATGGGAACACGCGTCACTAATAATTTGTAATTTGTGACGCGGGTTTATACCACGCGTCACGGATAGCGGGAACACGCGTCACTAATAGAAACCTATATGTGACGCGGATTTAAAACACGCGTCACGGATAACGGTAACATGCGTCACTAATAGAAACCTATATGTGACGCGGATTTAGAATACACGTCACGGATAACAGGAACACTCGTCACTGATAAAATACAAAGGGTGACGCGAGTTGAGAAAGCGTGTCACTGATAGAATATAACTAGTGACGCGTGCTAATGATACAGTGACGTCACCATTTCATCAGAATCACACATTGCTCACAGATTCACAGAAATATCACTGGGATCACAGATTCACACAATGATATTTATATATAACATGTTCACAGATTCACATTTATATCAATTGTTCACTCGTTCTAAATCCATCTAAACATCACTAGGATCCCACACACACACACATCAGTGGTGATGATAGAACTCTCCATTCTTCTTGATGACCTTTTCCACTAAGAAATTGGCCAACTGTTCTCTAATCACAAGCATGTCGATGGGCTCCGTCAAGACTTCAAATTCCTGTGTCAAGATAGAGCTTTGGTCAAAAATAAAACTTGGGTACATTTACAATATATAAGATAGAGCAAAATTAACTTGCAGTTCCTCAAAATTGTTGTCATAATTGATTAAGCATCCAGTTTCAAACATTGAAGACCACACCACTGACTACCATTGCCTAAATGCCTAAAGATAAGTTCACAAGGTAGCTATTGTAGCCAAACTTCCATCTAAAACAAATATTGTTGACCCATGAAGTAAGAGCCATGACATCCATAGAAGTCAAATCTAGCAAACAAGAACAGTTCATGTCCAGCTTGCATGATCTGCCCATAAAAGAAACAGAACATGAACAAGATTGTTTTTTCCCCCACTATATTACCATTACAAAGAGTGAAAAGGTGGTTTTGTTAAGAAAACGAGACAAGCAGTGACTAACTATCTTGCAAAGGGGCCTGCCAAGTTGCCCATAACTAAGCTATGAATGGTCATCGGGGAACCCAAGTTAGAACTAAAGACAAAAATCCAGAATAATCAAGCAACAGCCATAGTGTACTGTTGAAACAAGCATTGAAACAATGGCAGCCATAATATCCCTCGAGTGATACCCGCACCCTTACAAACAGAAGTGGACATATGCAAACATGTAAACATGCATTCTGAAACAGTAAAGCTTATATGACATGTAAACATGTCATATAAAGCTCATATGACATGTAAACATGTAAACAGCCATAATATCCTGTCTCTTGGATTACCAACAGTAAAGCTTTTGCTTTTGCCCTATGCAAACATGCATTCTGAAACTGGATCACACATATGCTCATATGTTTTGGTATCAGCTTTGTGAATCAGTCTAGACCCTAAACGAATCTTTGACAAATAAAACTAGTAACATCAGATACAGGGCAATGTGGGTTTCCTCTTTCTTAACCAGGAATCCAAAATGCTATAAACATGAAAGTTGAACTGCAGAGGAACAATGAATATAATGCCAACGAGAACACCGACAGTTTCAAAGCAATTTGCGGTGGCAATCATTCATCCCTTCCATAGACTTAAGCATCGAAAATCGAGTTGTCTCCCACTCGGCGAGAATAGATTAGTAATTCCAAATGAAGACTCCAATGACATGAATCATGGATGACATAATGTCATTAAAACTAGTAAAATCCAGCAGCAGGTTATGGCAACAACAGGGAAATGCAAGTCTATGTCTCTAAGTTACCACTAAATATCATAGGACAAGAAAGAAATAAAAAAGCATCTTCAAATATGTCTCATGAAACCAACATTTGAATCATAGCAAAATGGCTGGGTTAATGCTACTTAAGAAAAATTGTCTTTTGCAACATGATATAAGAAGTCGAGAGGTGACCAGCACCACATATACCTCACAAAGCATTCCAAGTTTGTCTTTCTCATTGACCGAGAATAAGTTGTGCACAACATACCAGCCGAGATGACTTGGTAGAAGTTTGCTTAAGGCACTGCGACAAATATATATAGTCAATCATTTGAAAATGGAAGTTGAACACATTACTTAATACACTAGAGGCACAATAATCTCGATTTGTTATTTTGGAAGCACTTACCGCATATTTAAATAAGTGTTCCAATGGCTTTGGTTTGTCAATGAGCATGCTTGTGTGTCTTGCAAAAGCCCTACATGGAACACACATATATGCCTCATTATGTTTGTTCATTGACATTGGCATTCATGCAAGAAATCAATAGTAGGTAAGCAAACAACTCACTCATCAATCAACAGTTTTAGAATGCTGAAATCATGGTTTCCAGATTTGTTGGAATCAAGGTAAATGACCTTATTCCACTTTTGAACTACTACCACAACGGTCCACCGACCACCGTAGTTGTAGGCAAATAGTATGTAGTCATCCTTGTTATACTTGGTGAAGGCCTTTTGTAGATATCGAGTAACTCTTGTCTCTATCAAACTTAATGTTGTCCAGAGACATCACTTGTGGATCAAGAAAGCCCACAGAATTTTCTTAGCCTTAGCTTGCACAACCAGTGATCTAAAAATAAGAATGAAAATGTTGAGAATTTGAGTAACAGTGTACACTAAATCTATGTCTTTCATGTTACTTTTCACTACTAAGTCAAATGTTTGGAGGTACTTACGGTGTCCAAGATTGAAGAAGAGAAGAATCCAAATTGCCTCAAAGTTGAAGAGGTCATAGAGGAAATTGTATCTCACAAGCCCAACCTCAAAATCTGATGAGTTCAGCATATAAATACCCCGAACCTAAATTTTATCCCATGCCGATTGTTGACGCAATCTTTCATGTAATGAGCATGAAGGGCCGTACATCCGGGTCCTAATGCCTTGAGGTCCATTGATGGAAGAAATGGATGGCCACATTTGTACTTTTCAATCCATTTTTTATTTGTGGCCGCCTTTCCACTCTCTCCAGCAGCCTTAATAGCCCCCTTACTAGCCCCTCTTTGCTGCTTGGGTGGCCTTGCACCTTTCTCGAATGCCTCGTTTTCCACTTTTGGCTGCGTGGGAAGCTTAGTGCACTCCTTCTCTAAGCTCTTTGGATTCTTTGAAGGATTAGCGCAACGTTCTCCGTTGGCACACTCTTTGTTGCATCAAATGTGGCGGGAGATGAATTAGCTCCGGAAGCGGCCTTGTCGAGATAAGAGCATTAGTGCCCTTCAAGTCAGCCTTGGCACTCATTGTGGTCTCGGCTGGTTGAGATTGGGTTTGTTGGGTCTCATGTGTATGCTTAACAGTAATCCAATCCCTCCTCCACCGTATCCTATGTAGTAGGGCTTCTCCGAGTGTTCGAATATCTTCATTAGGTGGCGGCTCCAAGCAAGTGATCCTCATAACCCCGATGTACAAATTCCACTTGGACTACTGCATAATCATATTCTACTTGGGCTGATTCTAGCTCAAACTCCTTTGGAAACACTCGACCCTCTGCAACCACAGGTCGACAGTTTCCAAGGTTCATGTTCACTACCAGGGAGCATTGGGTTGGCTCTTCAAGAAGATCAATACTATCTGGAGGAATTGGATGGAGCCCGAACTCCAAGTCGTTTGCGGCCTGCGTTGGAGGCAGAGGCACAACCGCTCCTTCGTCCGCTGGCCCGGGACTAGGGGTCCTAGAAGGTGCTCTTACCAACAAGCCTTGGTCGGCAAGATAGGACATGACATCTTTCGTGACCTTAGCCGTCACTTGTGTGACTTTAGCAGTAACTTCTTGTGTTACTTCTTGTGTGACTTCTTGTCTGACTTGAGCTGCTATCGCATCCACATCCAAATCTGCTAAACCAGTCCTCTTCCTCTTTCGTACATGCTAGAACACCCAGGCCAAGCATGCCCGTAGGTGTAACTTGAAACAAAGACGCGTGCGACCCGGTTGTTCGGGGCCCAAACATGCAGTGAGCACATCTTTCTCCCCGACCCAAGTGATGCCCGAAGCTTCGCGGCCGATTGCTTCTCTTTAATGTCTTTAGAGACTTTTTTAGTTGAATCTTGTTTCCGATGATATCGGCTTTTTCTTCGATATATCAAGCTTACTCCTTGCTCGCGAAACCACGTAGGGCGGCCTTCGTGGTATTCTTCCCATGGGTTAGGGATGCCTTCCTTGGCTAAGTGTGCATCCTCTCGCCTCCCACTTTTTTCTCGTATCCCATCATACCCTGTAGAGCCCAGGCAATGGTTGTGCACATTCTTTTCCCGAAGTCTTTTGAATTCCTCACTTCTTGCTACTTCTTTTGGGGAATTCTTCAATGCCACAAACTCTCCCCAATCTTCGGGATCAATGTATGGGTGCTTCGAAAGGGACCGAGGTTTTTCTCGATAAAATCAGTCACTAGCCTATTTTTGTAGGTTCTCCAACTCTTAGATATCACCTTCATTATATACTTAAACCCATCGGTCTTCATTGTATCCGGATACTTCAAGTGGGGCATGACATGTTTATCAAACAATTCCCATTTCATCTCCTTAGTAAGGCATTTGAATGATGGCATAACTAAGGATAGCCGTTGCCTAGCAATCAAGCGAGCAAGCAACCGCATTCTTCGTTGTTGTTTCACCTCAATTGGCTTCCCATCCGGATGAATCTCTCGTGACTTCAATCCGGTCGCAGGCCACTTAGATGTCGTCTTTGGTTTTCGGGGTCGGCGCACAGCCGAGGAACAGGCTGCGTCGCTCTTCATCAACAGCTGCTGCTCTTCATCAACAGTGATTCCGACTGCTCCCGCTCGTCCTCAACAGGTGATTCTACTTCCTCCGATTCGTCGTCACCACTTGCACTTGATGAAGAATAAGTGGAAGACACCTATCAATCAAATTCGAGAAAGATATGGTTCAGAATGCATAGGACTTAATTTAGATGCTAGAAATATGCTCAACACTTGAAATGATTATGGGCGGTGATAGCTTACCATTTTTATGTGGAACTGCATTCAACTGCAGTGAAGCACCCAAAACACTAGCAAGTCAAGAACCTGTACAGTAAAGAAATTGCTAGCTTCAATAATGAAATCTGGATGCAAATAGATGGAAATAGCAAGTATTATACAGTAAAATCTGAAATCTACAGCCAACAAACTAGCAACTAGCAGTATAAACACTTCAACTATGCATTGGCCCACCATGTCTTTACACATCAACATTCAACACTGATATACAGTAAAAAACAGATTCTACACATTCAACACTGGATAACACTGATATGCAGGTCAGCAAGTAAATTGATATGCATATCAGAACTGCATATCAATTTATTAGTCACTAACTAAAATCTTTACCAACACTGGATAACCAACAATGCAGCATATGAATAGAGGGGGTACAGTTCATCCGAACTGAAATTCCAGTGGCATATATTCATCAGAATTCAGATAGGTTCTAAAATTCAGTATAACATGAAGCATATTGAAGCATATCAACTCAATTCAGTATAACATGAAGCATATTGGAGCATATTGACTAAAATGAGTACTGCCACTAACTGAAACTCCCGTGGAAATGAAATCAAGCATTCAGATAGGTGTTAACATTCAGATAGGTTCTAGCACCCTAAGAGACAAACATGCGTAGATGCTCACTTAATCACTTGACCGTACGTAATATACCGAAATCACACAGAACAACATACCCTAAGATAGACCGTTCATAAGGAACAACTAAAGCGAAGCCCAAAGCAAATATCCGAGCCAAGGTGGGTAACCATTTACGAACAGAAATCATGTGATCCTATAGTCATTTCAACTACATGATATGTAGAAAGCCAAATGAATAAAACCCGAGAAACAGTCCTCCTCCTAGCAATTCGAACTCCAAAGCAAAAGGTCCGAGCATCAACTCTTGATAAGCTAATTTTATTGATCCCTTCTCTACCGCATGTGGTTATCTCGCAAAAACATACAAGAATGACAAGTTTAACCCATGAATAGAACTTGAAAAAAGAATTTCGAGTAATAGAAAAATGCAATCAAATTATCATATCAACTACAAAACTGAAACTAAGTCTCCATATGCTAGAAATGTGCACCCAATTGCTTTCTATCTCTCGAATGTACAGATAGAAGAGTATAACTTAAATCTTGCCTCATAGCATGTTCAAATCAGCACTAGCAATTTCTTGATAAAATCTGACAATTGGAGCTGGCAACTAGTGTGGTGGATCAATGGGAAACAAAAAAAAAATCACACAAGGGCTCCCTGATTTGGCTGAACAAAAAAAAGTTCAGGTTTATTGAAAGACCTGAACTGATAGCCACACTAATTTGGCTCCCTGAATCACACAAGGGCGCTGAGGTTCAAAAGAAATCAGGAAAATAGGGGAGAATTTAGGTAGCACAACTGAATATGTACCTATCTGACACAAGCATATTGAAGCATTAGTTTGAGAGAGACGATTAGTACCCGATGGATGGTTCTTGCTTGCTGTTCTTGTTCGCTCCGGGTAGTTGGGACTGCGGATCTAGAGAACATCATCACTTCATCAGGGTGGTTCGCATGGAACAACCGCGAGGACATGAACAACAGAGCACAGGAAGGAGCTTACCTCGACGGAAAACTAGCGGGGGTCGTGGGTCGCCGGCGGTCGCAGGTCGCAGGCGCGCGGGGCCCCCGGTCGCCGAGTCGCGGGCGCGCGGGGCGCCGGTCGCCGGTCAACTCTGCGCGTCGTCACCTCTGCCCGGAGCCCGTCGTCACCTCTGCCCGTCGTCACCTCACGGGAGAGGCGGCTGCATCTTCAGCTTGTGGAGTTAGGGTTGCGGCACACTTGGGGACGGCGGCGGCTTGGGGGTCCTCGCCGTTGGACCGAGGAGGAGGAGGAGGAGGAGGAGGAGGAGGAGGAGGAGGAGGACGGCGGCGTCCTCCTGCGTCATCTACACCATCTCTTGGGGGTCCTCGCCGTTGGACCGAGGAGGAGGAGGACGGCGGCGCGAGTGGGAGAGGGAGAGGGAGTTAGGGCTGCGGGGACGAGAGTAGGCACCGCGAACCTTCGCCAACAAAGGCCCAAGGCCCGCGCGCTGACAGGTGGCCCGCGCGCATGGCAGACCCTACCTGCCGGGGGCGTGCGCGGTGGAGGAGCACGTGCGGACATCTGAAGTTTGGGCCTCTGGGACTGGGGCACTTGTTTGAGCATACCTGAAAATCAGTGGGGGCAAATCTGATGAAGTCTGATGATGAAGAAGGAGCATACCTGAAAATCTGTTAGTGAAGCAACTAAACACACCATGCAAGCATCTCTTCCGGGCTCCCCTCTTTGCAAGTACTCGTACACTAACGAAGGTCATCATTCTTGAAGCGAAAACCAACGAGGGATATCACATTCTTGACTAGTGCCTCCTTGTCCAACTACACACTCGCACAAACAACCAATCTAACAGTTAACACTAAATCATGCCGACAAAAGTTTGAAGCGACAGAGATACATGCGAAGTAGGTGTTATAACGAGAAAAACCGGATATGCATACCGGGCGAGAAATCGAGGTGATCTTTGCAAGCTCACAGAATCGAACGAAGAATAAATGGATGAGAATTTCTCTTTGAGCAAGGTCGGTTTCTCGGAGTTTCCTTCTCCAATTCTTCTTGTGGTTCTGTATTCTGAATGGACTGGTGATACAGCCGAATACCTGCCTAGGAGCCGAATACCTGAAGTTTCTGCTGCTTCTTGGAAGGCCTTCTTGGAACTTTAAGATGATACAAGATAACCCTGAGCTGCTCTCCTGCGCATTCAAGGGAAAAAATGATAACCCTGAGCTACTGAGCATTTTAGAGAAAAGTTTGCCCAAATACTGAAACAAGATAGGACTGAATTACTTAACAATAAACACTCTATTATAGTTCACTGAAACTGCACCGGATTGAACCTAATCCTAATAAACAGAACCAGAACCTAATTCTAATACTGAGAAGCTGAAAGACATCAATGAAATACTTAACAATAAACACTCTAGTATAGAAATGCAGCATGAAATTCATACTAACCTGAATGCCAACTGCAAACTGATGATTCATCTCAGCGGCAAGCTATCATTGTAAGAAGAACACAATCAGTTTGATGTTCCGTCAACTTGCAAGACAGAGGCCGATCGCATTCGTAATCCGTAAATTCTCTACTTATTTGAGCTCGATGTACAACCATAAACATTAGTTTATCGGTAGCAATATACACTACGAGTCATCTAGAAGTCAATCTAACAATATACATTACGAAATCTGCCCTTGTGCACAAAGATCAACTATCCACTTGAAAACTGAAATCTGCATATAAAAAACGGTGCTCGAGACCATGTCACATGTATACAAGCAGCAAAAAGAAATGACCGAAAGAACAAGTAATTTCTAAGTGTACCTTCAACAGAGATAAGAATTACTTTCTCTTGCGTGCTTTTCGTTTTTGGCGGCCTTTTGCCACGGTAGCCTCTTCTACATGGCCATCTCGTAAGTATGGAGTTTCCTCACTCTCCGTAATCACGGGGAGGGTACAATCACCAAAACGAGGGACTTCATCGCCAGATTGTACTCTTCCTCACCAACACCATCAACTCCGACAACCCGTTTCTTACCGGGGAGAACTACAAGGCGTTTCTTGTTTTGCGTGTCGAGCACATAAAAGACTTGTGAAGCCTGAGATGCAAGTATGAATGGTTCATCCTTGTGCCCAACCTGTTCAAAATCAACGGTGGTGAATCCGTAGTCGTCCTTCTTGATGGCATTTTTGCCCTTAACCCAACGGCACCGAAAAATGGCCACCTTGATGGGCTCCTTTTTGACCATAGGATAAGTGAGCTCCCATTTCCTCTATCGACCATAGTATGCATCCCGTTGTACACCGGTCTTTGTCAAAAGCAACTACACGAACACCACTATTTTGGTAGACGCTTTTTCGGTCTTGAGCCAAGGTATAGAATGTGTATCCATTTATGTCATATCCCTGATAACTTGTGATTGTGAACAAAGGGCCTTCTGCTAGGGTCCGAAGCACTTCATCTGTGCAAGAGCTCGATCTAATCTGCTTTTTGAACCAAGTGTTGAATCCCTTCATATGTTCCCTCCCTATCCAAGCTTCTCTCCGACCTGGATTCTCTCGTCGCAGGTGCTTCTTATGCTCCTCGATATAAGGAGACACTTCTAGTGTGTGTACCAACACAAGAAAGTGAGCTCGCCGGTGATCATCCCGATCCGGATTAAGTGTCTTCTTCCCAAGAGTCCCTATCCCCGCTAGCCTTCCCTCATGGGGAGACTTATATAAGCCGATTGGATTTGTAGGATCAATGTAACCAAGGCACCGTCAACCACCTCCTCAACGAGTAACCCCTGGACCATGCTTCCTCGGGATGAACCCGACTCTTTGTATACCTGTTCAAAGTGCTCATGAATCTCTCATAGGGGTACATATGATGCAGGAACACAGGACCAAGATACTTAATTTCCTTGACCAGATGAGAAATGAGATGAACAGATACATCAAAGAATGATGGCGGGAAGTAAGCCTCTAGAAGAGACATTGTCAGGAAAAGCTTCTTCTCAAGATTGTCCAGTGACCTCTCATCAAGAACCTTCTGAGATATTGCATTGAAGAAGAAGCATAGGCTCATGATTGCCATTCGGACTTTTTCTGGCAAGATGTTCCTGATCCCAACCGCAAGCATTGTTGTGAGCATGACATCGCAATCATGAGCCTTCATGGGGAGCAGTTTGTTCTCTTTTGGCGCCGGGGAGTTTCCTAATGTCCGCCGAGTATCCGGAAGGAACTTTCACGCGCGGAAGAAGTCATACAACTCCCGCTCTCTTCCTTAGTTAGATTTACGGCACATGCCGGTAGCTTGGCACCGGGGCTCTTAGGATACAACTCGGGCCTGATATCCAAATCTTTCAAGTCCGCTCGTGCATTTGCATGGTCCTTGCTTTTCCCCTGGATGTTCAAGAGTGTTCCAAGTAAGCTCCCACAAACATTCTTTGTCACATGCATGACATCGATGCTGTGGCGAACTGCTAAGTCTTTCCAATATGGTAGCTCCCATAGAATGGACTTCTTCTTCCACCTCTTATCAGTGACCTCATCCTCCTTGCGCTTTCTCTTTCCAAGGGTAGTCTTTTTGTTCTTCCCCAATGTTACATTGACATCCTTTACCTGTTCATAGACATCGTGCCCAGTGAAATGCCTCGAGCATCCCTTCTCAATTGTGCCATCAAACCTGGTGTTTCCGAGCCGATAAGGATGGGATCGGCTAAGGAAATGACGATGTCTTACGTACACCCTCTTCTTCGAGTTCTTCACCAAAGGGTTTCGGTATCATCTAAGCACCGAAAGCAACCTTCCTCTCCTTTAGACCGCCTGACAAGCAACGGTGTCCGGAACATCGTTGATGGTGGTTAACACCATGGCATGCAACTTGAATGACTCTCTCTTGAACCCATCATATACCTTGACACCGTCGACCGTAGCGTCTTGAGCTCATCCACAACAAGCCTCGATACGTGTCGATGTCATTCCCCGGCCGATGCGGACCCGAGATCAAAAGTGGCATCATCATGTATTTCCTCCCTGTTACACGACCACGGTGGTATGTTGTAGATTGATAACAACACGGGCCAAACACTGCGCGAGCTACTCCCGTTACCGAACGGATTCATGCCATCTCGTGCTCGTGCAAAGCGAATGTTCCTTGGCTCATTTTTGAAAGATTCATACCGGGTGTCGATGAAACGCCAGCGAACAAAGATCTCGCCTGGATGCCGTAGATAGCCATCAATCTTGCGTCCCTCCTTGTGCCAACTCAACACCGCGCGTCCCAGCGCTTGCAAACAAACGCTTCAAAGCGGGGATTATAGGGAAGTACCATACCACCTTCCGAGGAGCTCCATGCCTCTTGTCCTCATCACCCCCATCATTTCTTCATTTGTATCGAGAGACTCCACACTCGGGGCATTCGGTCGGCTCTTCATTTTCTTTTCCATAGTACAAGATGCGGTCATTCTTACGGGCATCGATTTTCTCAACCTCCAATCCCATAGGGCAAACAATCGCTTGGCCTCATATGTGGTCTTGGGTAACTCATTCCCCTCGGCAATATGTCCTCCAATCGAAGTAGCAATGCATCAAAGCTCCCGTCGGTCCAATGATATGTCGCCTTCAACCGGAGAAGCGTGAGAGTAGCAAACAACTTTGTATACTTCGCCTTGCAGGCTCGATGGAGAGGAGTTCTCATATCTACCATCAGCCTTTTCGGCTTCTTCATCTCCGCCTCGGTGTACTCACCAAAGCCCATGGCATCACGCACCATCTCCTCAAGGTCCCGTGACTTCGGGCATAATTGGCACCGATGTCCGCTAGCTTTTCATCGTTAGATCCGGGATGCAAGAGGGTCCTTCCTCATTGTCCCGACCAAAGAAGATGAGTTCCATCATCTTCCCGACGTAGGTCACCGTGAGAATCCTTGGTCCATACGACCACCTTGCAAGTCTTGATCATTAACTCCTTCTTCTCCATGCTTGTTCCAACATCGTAGTGATCCATGAATCCTCGAAGGATCGGGTGGGCATGGAGTGATAATGGATTCGAGAACCGCCTCTTATTCTCACAATCTTTGCATGGACACCACATAGTTGTCTTGTGCCGATTCAACATATCCGCCTCTCTGCGGCTCTTATGAATAATTTCAGACCATCCAAGTACCGAGCACATGCACGGTTGCGAAGTGACATCCAAACTCCGATCCTCCATACCTACAAAAGTATGAAAATGGGAAATAGTAAATTTACTATTCCAAAGAAACAGATGACTAGCCGAAGCATTTCTGCAATTTTAACCAAAGTGCCTCATGACATCGGTCAATCCATCCCAACAAAAATAATCTAAAAATTACTAATTTTTAGATTCATGTTCCCAAACAACGTGTTGTGCTTTATTTAACCATAGAAATTGCAATCCCACTATATGTCTTAGTCCAACAACCAATAATACACCGTGAGGACCCAATTGGGAAGATGCTAAATCGGCAGAAAATACCTTCTTGGTGTTCAAAGACTCCTATCCTCCATTGATTATTTCAAGCGGTAAAGCATTTGCGAGAGAATCGGGCTTTGCTATTCCTCGAGTATCCGATGCTTCGCTCCCCGAGAAAACAAGCATATCGTTATTATTAACTTGAACTCACAAGCATTCCAAGAATTGGTTCAAGTATAGGCACGACTTGAAGAAAATTTGTTGCTAAATACTGTCTCGACAAGTATTGCTACTAGACTCGCCTATTAGTAGCGATCAATGTTTGTTTCGAAACAATGTGACACGTTGTGTTTGCCGAAAAGAAGAAAGGACATGCAGATGTGTCTTCCCGAAATAGCGGTTAGAGGAGAACGGGATGGGAGCAAGCGAGTCACAAACATATACTTGATTCATAAATCATAGTTAACTATTTGTTCCTTGAATGCCAAACTACTAATACCGATCGATATAACAAATTGGCGGGAGGGTGTTCGCATTCGACCAAAGCAACTGTTTAATGGAGGTTTGGTGACTCCAGACTATGACCTACTCTTCAAACATGGCAAAATTCTTCACCGATTTCAGCGCGGCCATGGCGAAGATGAGCAACATTAGTCCCCTCACTTGGATCCAAGTGTACGGATAAGGAAGAACTGGGGAGGGTAAACTAGCACCTTGTAACCTTTGGTGAAAAGGGAGAAAGCTTCCTTTTCCTCATAATACCGTAGTCATCTACAAATGTAATTGAACATGGATGCTTCAGCAGCCTACAACCAAGACATGATTTGGAGAGCAATTTTATGTGAACGTATTATCCCCTAACTAATCACATGAAGTCATCGTCCTAGTTTTCCTTATCACGAAACATGTTCTCTAATCGGGGTATCAAAATTCAGAATTCGCATTCACAATGGGCAAAGTTTACACGAGGAAAAGATCGACAAGACAAAGAGCAGCGGTCACACCACCTTCAAGACGAGTTGATCTCGTTGGTGGCGAGATCCGTCGCCGCCCGTAGCGCGCGATGGTCCGAGCGCGCGCGGGCCTCGAGCTCGATCCGCTCGGTTGATGAAGAGCTCCCGCACCCCGCCGTCGACCGCGTCCACGGCCGCGTCCACGAGCGGCTTCTCGATGCGCCCTCCTTGGCTCTCGCGCGCGTGCAGCAAGATGCGCCGGCCGGCGGGGGCTGCTTCAGTGTTGGCGCCGGCCGGAGCTGCAGTGCGCCACCCGCAGCGGTAGCCGCCGGCGGCGCACGAAGTTGGCCCGGCGGCGGCGGTGTCCAGCGTGAGCGGCGGCGATGGAAGTGGCGGATTTGGGCGATGGAAGCGGCGGGTGATTTCAGCGAGGAACTGGAGCACGGGTGAATCACTTAGCGAGATTTGGAATCGTTCTATCTTCTTCCTCCCGCTCGAATGTGGTGGTTATATAGAGTTGAACAATAGTGTTGAACAATACCGACCGCATAGCGCAGTGGTCTGCTCCCTGACTTCGAATCAAAAGGTCTTGGGTTCGACTCCCACCGCGGTCGATTTTTTTTTATATTTCTTTTTCTTATCTTTTTTCTTCCGGTGACGCGTCTATAGAACACGCGTCACATTTATTATCCGTGACTCATGTTGTCGACACGCGTCACAGATATCCTTTCGTATTAGTGACACGTCCAAATAAAACGCGTCACGTTTATTATCCGTGACGCGCCTGAACAATACGCGTCACCAATACTACCACCTATTTGTGACGCGCCTAGACAATACGCGTCACCAGTGGCAACACGCGTCACAGATATCCTTTCGTATTAGTGACACGTCCAAATAAACGCGTCACGTTTAGTATCCGTGACGCGCCTGGACAATACGCGTCACCAATACTACCATCTATTGTGAGGCGCCTGGACAATACGCGTCACCAGTTTTATCCGTGACGCGTCTTGTTAACGCGCGTCACGAATACATCGTTATTAGTGACGCGTCTTGTTCCTGTGGCATGGGCAACAACTTATCGGTGACGCGTCTCATGAACCCGCGTCACGGATAGATTATTGGTGTGTTGACGCAAAATGTGACCACCCTGCGTCTCACACACAGCAAGCCGGAAAGCCTAGCTTCAATCGGATGCCGGCGTACGAATCCCGGTGGCGTGCCCGGTCGATTTGACCGAAAATCGACAAGGGATAAACAAGTAAGATCATAAGCTGGAACGTCTTTGGGTGAGACCAGGCAGTTCCATCTTTACGGCCCGAAGCCACTTACGACGACACATAGCTATAGAAGCTATACGCCAGCAGTTGCGATTCATTCGGCTAAAGTAACATAAGCGCGTAAATGAGAACAAACTTGCCGAATGCGGTAAATGAAGACATGTTTGAACAAGATCAGATCATTAAAGTGTATCAAACTACATCTCGGGTTTAAAGCATCATCAAGCACTAATAATTAAGCATAAGTAACTTATAAATATAAATCTACTAAATAACACATGCATAGGCTATTCCAACTAGTCACGCACGTCTAGCCTTCATAAACCCGTCAAGCATAAACCCAAGCAAGCTAATCCACCGCATGATACCACTCACTATGAATTTACACCACTCCTTACTACTAGATCAATCCACCGCATGATACAATCTAACAATAAAGAGCTAAAAGCATGCAATTACCTAACAGATCTATAAATACTCGTCACATGTTTAAGCATAACCGTATCGCAAGATTGCCGAATCGGGGTCCATGAAGAAGGAACAAACAAGTAACATGTAAAGGAGCCTATCGATTAAACCGATCTCTAGTCCACCGGATGACTAGCTCTAGAGTAACCCAAAGACTGCATACGCCGCACGGTACCCGGTCTGTCAAGGCTTATCTACACATAACGTGAATGAACCCGCAACACGTGACAACCTAGATTGATCTAATTCGGCTATATGAGCTTGATCTACTCGATATTGATAAGCATGAAAGGAACGATCAACAAGCCGAAAAGAGCATCAATCTAGATTGGGCAAAAGAGTGTTGCAAATAATTAAACATTAAATAAAGCATGCAACACGTGATAACTTAATGAATCTATTAGATCTTGCCAAATCTAAGAGAGCCGATAACTATCTCGCTTACACTAAGCTATCAAGCGGACGCCTGCCGCACGGCCATCTAGTCGAGATAAGCAAAGCACAAGCAAAGACTTCCTGTTGTCAAGCAGACGCCTGCCGCACGGCCATCCCGTCGAGACAAACAAGACTACTTGCATCACATCTAAATCCACCGCATGATACTAGACATGATAACAAGGTTGCCGGGACTTACGGAGGTCGACGGATCGATTGGCCCTCTCGAAGAACTCGACGACACGACTAAAGGACTCGAAGGGTGGCGCGTAGCCGGTTGTATTGATTTGGTTGTGAACCCTTATTACAATGGTCGAGGGTTTATATTTATACCCTGGACAAAACATGAGTCCTAAGCACTTACGAACTATCTAACCAAAATTGGAAAGACAAAGACACGCTAACTCTATCCATAATCGGAGTCCTTGATCATCACGACTCCTTCCCTTTTCGATCGCTTCCTTTTTCCTTTCTCCGCCTTCAAATAAAGCAGTTGCCGACCGCTTGGCCATTTGCCGAACACATGGAATTTAGCCGACCGCATATGCATTTGCCGAATCCTTCTCTCCGTAGCTGCGGGTCCACATCATATTCCCGACCAAATTCTGGTGTTAACACATGCCCCCTCAATTTCGAGATAAAAGGATTTTATTTCGAAATTGACTATCAGCAGCCTTTCATCTAGGTCGGCACCGGGGCCGACACATGGCCGCCACTTGAAATCTGCGCTTGTTCTTGTCTTCAATGGCGATGGAGACTTCAACCGGCTCCATTATGGCAAAGGAACTCGGGAGGAGCTTCAGAGGTAACCCTACTTGCTTTACCTATTCGGCAATTCTTGAATCAATTTCCGAGATGCACCTTTTGATCCATTCGCTTCAATTTCTTCTTAAAGGAAATGAAGAATCAGATCTTGATCTCCAATCTTGCGTGTCTGGATCCTTTTTTCTTGGTCGCGGGGAGACCCCAATCCGAGGGACTTTATTGAAAAGGAAACCCGAGGATCCCCTTTAAGTCTAGGATTTCTCCCCTAAACAAGATGGCCGAATACTTTCAAAACATGGCCCCTTCCTTCAATCACGGGATGGCATGATTGGTACCGTAGGATGCAGTCCGGGAGCGTGATTTTTGGGAATCTCAAGATATTCAGACTTTGTTTGGAGCTTTCTTTAGCCGAAATGCCTAGGAATGACTCCCTCCTGATAGCTGCTTCCCACTTCTGGTCTGACGCCATCAATGCGTTCATCTTCGGTCATGGCCCAATGTCGATCACTCTCTCAGACATCTTTATGATGACTGGCTTAAACATCACCAAGCCAACATACCCATTCAAATACAAAAGCACCAGCTCACGTATGCGTTAAATCGGGGAGGAGGTGGGCCAAGTATGTCCGGACTTATGCTTCAACCGGCCCCGTGTCCGATAAAGAGTATAGGGCATTCATGAACATGTGGTTATGCGAGATTCATTTTTAAGTGGCAAGTCCAATGAGCCCACTCGAATCACATAGTGATGGTGAAGAATTGGCTACTGTGCAAGCCGATTCCTTTGGGCAAATATCTCATTGGGAGCTTTCTACCACATGATGCACCGGACATCGTCAGATGAGGAATCATGGCGAAATCTCCCGTGTCAATGGACCATGGTGGCTTCTCCGGATGTGGTTGCAACTATATATGCATCGATTGTCTCGTAGATCTCCATAATCGAACTTTCCTTCAATCAATTATCTTTGAAGGTGAAGACCCCGAGATACAAATCTTGTCGACATATGGAGAGGCTGCATCTTCAATCATTATTGACTTAGATCTGGGCCATCTTTTCAAGATCTTCTACAAGGGATTCAACCACATGATCCGGTTTCCTTACGGGGAGAATGAAAATTTAACTCTCCCCCGCAGCATTCGGCTATGAGTTGGGCTGCATAGATGATGATTCCAGGGACATTTTCAATTCTTTCATCAAGCCCCGTGCTCGCGGGTAGAATTTCATCATGGTCGGTTGATAAGCTCGACTTATGAATTTTATAATCCAAACATGGTTGCCGGCAGTTTGGACTCGGTCAATTGCCCCCAAGGCCATATTTTTCAAGCATCATCGGACCCGGGGAGTCTTTGCTGAATATTACCGAGGCCAATAAAGTTTTCAATCTTGGATGCAAGCTTCCAATATATGAACCCAACCCTCGGTGATAATTGAAGCCGCTCATCCTTCATTCAACCTCGGTGGCGGGAATGGCATTCTCACATATTCAGAGCACAAATCCACCCTTTATGCCAAGTCTTAATGCCCTCATTCTCCTCGATGATGAGGTACATGCTTATGGCTACCTTTTACTTTATGTCTCTCGTTCGTTTCTAAACATCTCTTTTGAACAGACAATCGCTCCTCCAAGTCCTCCAGAGGTTCAATGCGCGGCCGCCCCTATTTGCTGCTCGGGGCATGATGCTCCAAGTCCGACAAGATTCAACAAGATACCAGCGATGACACGGTGCTCTGAAGGATCTCAAAAGAAAAACTCCTTCTTCCCCTATCAAGGACACGCAATTCCCAAGAAATCAAGATCAAAGAAAGCTAAGCCACTCTCTCGGGTATGAATGCTTTTGACCCCTTATTGTCCTCTCGCAAATGTGTTTGCACTCATTACTTTCTTTCAACAGTACAGTGCCAAACCTCAAAGTCCCGCCCTGGGTAGTGATCTTGGAAAACTCTCCCGAAGCCTCAACCGGTCAAGTAAACGCTAATGAGCCTACCGGCAGCATGCACCGAGGTAGATGACCAAGCGGAGTGAACAAGGAGTAGCGAAGAATTTTCCTCTCATCAGTGATGAACAAACGAAACGGCAACAAACATCCCTCTTTATCGAGTCAAATGAACAAGGAGGACCCCTTCTCCAAGAACTTCAAGTTTCAACAACTCGACAATTCGGGATGTACCAAGCCATGATATTGTCAATCTGAAGTGATTTGTGGTATCAACCACTCAACATATTGATATTACTCGGGAGGCAATTGATCAAGTAATTGCCGAAGAGGTATTATTCTTATTCCACTCGGCTATTTTTATTCGACAAGAATCATTTGGCTAAACTATCTTCCTTGTTCACCAACAGGACACTGCTCACCCTCAAGCCAGTTTTTCCCTTATCGCTGAAGAGTATGAGAGGATAAAGATGAAGTTTCTTCCAACCGGCAATTATCGTCGAAAGTCAAGCCAAGCTAAAGGATATAATATCATTTCGAAAAAGGACATCGTTGCTTTGGCCCAAGATTCGAGACAAAATAAGGGAAATAGCGAGCTTATTGATCAAGAGCTTCCCTCTAATCTCAAGGCCGCCATAGATGCTTTATCACACCTTGATGATCATTTTCTTGCTATCAAGAGAGCACACAAGAATATGTCCACCAAAGTTGATCGGAAAAAAGAAAGGTGGCCAAGGAACGGCGGAGCCAAGGAGCTCTACTCGGCATCAAGTCGACCGAGCACCTCTTGAGCACCTTAGAACCGAGCTACGAGGTCATGAGAGAAGAAAAACCAAACTTGAAGCTCAATCGGCTCAACCGAATGCCAACATTCGGTCTCATGAAACTAAGCTCGCAAATCGCCATCTCTTGACTCGGCTAAATCCAAAATACAATCGAGTCATCAAGGAAACGCGGCAAATCAAAAGCAAATTGTCCAACATCCAAGATTCGAAGAAGAGGACCAAAAGCTCTTGATGAAGCCAACCGAATCAAGATTGATGCTCTTCTTTGTTATCAATTCTTTCCTAAATGTATAGATGCTTGGCTTGTATTTGAAGATGTAGGCACTTAGGCTTGACCTCTGTCATACTTGAAAACAATTTCTTTTCTCTTGAAAAGTAGATAATCTTCATTTTTCTCTTTCTTCTCACATTTGTTGCTATTCGGCTCTTCCAATTACGGTGCACTCATAGATGTGTATATCACCGAACGTAATCTGTTGCGCCTCAAGTGCCATTTTTAGCCGAATAGTTCTCATCGGCTATTTAGCCGACCGAGCGTATGGTAAGCGAATCGCCAAAGCGGTGATGGGCTCGGCCCAACTCAACATCGGCCCACAAGTGTGGAAACCCTATCCTGCCGCTTGGCTTTCCCTTGATCTCGCCACGGCTCCCACGTTCATAAATAAGATCGTCGACTCCACCATCATCACATCAAGCGCACAAGCGGTTGCTATCTTCCTCAATCTCTTCCACTTCCTTCTTGCTTTCAAGCTCAAAAACCCCCACCATCACCAATGGCGGCGGCGGAGATCGCAACAAGCGTCCCCGGGACGAGGCGGAGGAGGGAAGCAGCAACCGCGCGCCGGCGGTGAGATCTTTAACCCCTTGAGTTGTGGTATCGACAATTTTACCCGATCCGAGTTTCGCCCTCTTTGCGGTTGTTCATCTTCTCGATCCGTTTCGGGGCCGTCGGGGTCGCCGGCGAGTATGCCGCCAACTTCCGGAGCGCGGGTTGCCGGGCCGGCACCCACACCTTGCTCCTTCGCTTCCGCTCCTGCTCTGCGCGGCGGACGCGCGGAGGAAGCGGCCGTGGTGGTCGCCGTCTGCGGAAGAGATAACCTTCCTATCTTGTTTGCGGTTTCTTCTTGTTTAGCCGATCTTGATTGCACTCGTTTGTAGGACGGCGAGGATCGGCAAGCGGCCAATGGCGCTTCTGGCGCCGGCCGCAGCGTTTGGACGCTCCTGCCCCGCGCCGGCTCCGGCTCCGGCCCGGCTCCTGCTCTGCTCCGGCACCGGCCTCGCCTCGGCTTCATCGGGGTCCTCTTCCTCGTACGTTCCCTATCGGGATAGGAATGATGAGGAGATCCCGCATGCCCGCTATGACGCCGCCCGCATACCGCCGCGAGCGGGACGAGGCGATGGAGCTTCTTGGTGAAGAAACCAAGAAGTTCGGGATCGCTCGCCTGGAGTTGGAGGACAAGCGCCGGCCCGAGCGAGGCCGTCACGAGTATTGCTCTTCAACAATTGTTTTTCGACTCCGTTCTTCCCGATTCATCTCGCTCACGATTTATCCCGATGTTTCTGCGGACCTCTCCGCAGCCGGAACGCTGAAGGTGGCGGCGACGGCGGCGGCCAACCACGTGAACGCCCGGGGGCGACCACGGGCGGATCGCCTTGAGGCGATTCTGGTCGAGGTCGACCGGGTTGCCCTTCATGGCATGCGCCTCGGCACCTCCTCGGCACAGCGGGGATGTCGTCTGGACCGGGGGACGACTACGCTCCGATGCCGGCCGGCTTCCGCGGCGGTCTTCCCCATGAGGTCGACGACATCGAGGGCCTCTGGCGGGGTACGACGCCCACGCCGACGCCATGGCCAACGCCACCAACCCGGTCTGTCCTCAACAAGCTCTTCAATGAAGAAGAGGAGTAGCTTGTATTAGGATTGGCGCGGGTTGTAAAATAAAATTTTAATGAAGAATGTTGGTCCTCTTCTTGTTCTTGCTTGTACGTGACGACATTCGTCACGTCGCATTTCTTTGCAAATTTTTCCTTAGCTAGAACTTCGGCGCAACACTCTTCCCGAACGAAAAACTCCCGAATCGCATGACATCATTTTAGCCGATTAGATCTCGGTCTGTTCCATGACTTGACGGTTTGTAGCGTAGTACTTCAATTCCCTTTATCTTCTCCCGATAAACCTATCAGCTGAGAGATAAGATCAAACTGTTCACTTATAAAAATCGACTAAAGGCGATACAACTGTATCGGCTATTTTTGTTCTGAAGACGATACACACGATATCGGCTATTTTTGTACTAGAGGCGATACAATAATACCGGCTATTTCTCTCCATCTTCTTTTCTTTGCTCTGAAGGTTTATTCAATCGGCTATGCCACATCCATATCGAGCCATAGTTAAGATCCAACTTCGATACTTGGATAAAACTTCTTAAGGTATCGCCATTGATGGCTCTAGTAAGCTCTTCTCCAAACAGGCGTCTTCAATATATACGCATTGCCGGGCGCACAACCGACAATCCGAAAAGGTCCCTCCCAATTCGGAGACCACTTGCCGAATATTTCGTCTTTGGTACCAATTGGCAATATTGTTTTCCAAACCAATTCTCCTTCGCAAATTGCTTAATTTTAACTCTCTTGTTGTAGTACTTGGCAACACGTATTTTATTCTTCTCAATATTCTCCAAGGCCTTAAGACGAATCAAATGCAAATCTTCTAACTCATCCATCATCAGATCCTTATAATCTTTTTCTGTCAGGTCCTTTTGTAACTCAACTCTCCTTGATCCCGATTGCAACTCCCAAGGCATTATAGCATTATGTCCATAAACCAACTCATATGGAGATGCTTGTGTGGATCCATGGCAAGCCATTCGGTAAGCCCACAATGCTTCATTAAGGACCAAGTGCCATCTCCTTGGCTTCTCATCGATTTTCTTCTGAATGATCTTGATCATGATCTTATTTGACGCCTCTGCTTGGCCATTGGCTTGCGCATAATAAGGAGAAGAATTATATAACCTTATCCCCATGCTTTCGGCAAAGTCACAAAACTCTGAAGAAGTGAACTGAGTTCCCTGATCAGTTGTAATGGTCTGTGGAATCCCAAACCTATGAATTATATGCTCCTTGACAAAACTGATCATATTCTCTGATGTGACCTTTTTCAAAGGGATAGCTTCAACCCACTTAGTGAAATAATCTGTTGCCAGCAACACAAATTTGTGTCCTTTGCTAGATGGAGGATTGATCTGTCCAATTAAATCTATACCCCATCCTACGAACGGCCAAGGTTTAATTATTGGATTCGAGCGGATGCGGGTGCTCTTTGAACATTACCAAATATCGACAATCTCGACACCCTTTGTAATATTCAAAGCAATCCTCCAACATAGTCGGCCAAAAGTACCTGTCCTCCTTATTATCCATTTCATTCGGTAGGCCGTGATGTGCACCACAAGCTCCTTCATGGACTTCAAACATAATCTTCTTAGCCTCTTCTCGGCTCAAGCACTTGAGCAACACTCCATCTATAGACTTGTGGTACAAGCTGATCATCAAGAAGCACAAATTTAAGTGCCCTATACGAGCCTCGGGAAACTCTTTGAGATGGGTCTTTCAAATAGTTGATAATGTCACTTCTCCAGTCATTACTTATCGATCGAATTGAAAACATCTTCTTCTTTGTATAGACTTCATGATTTTCCCGATATCCGAGATGCCGTTTGAGCTAATTTATTTGCTTCTCCATTGTGCTCTCGGGTATATGATGCAAAGTAACTGCGAAAAACTTTTGAGAAGTTCCCTACATTGTTCATGGTACCCTTGCAGCACATCATTTTTGCATTCATATTGTCTGTCAACCGATTGATTACCAATTCGAGAATCACCAAATACCTCAACAAAGAATGACCTTGAGTTCTACCAACAAAGAAGCCCTCTAAGCAAAGCCTCATACTACGCTTGATTGTTAGTGACGAGGATATTCAATTGAAAAAGCAAACTCAAATATCTTTCCACGTGGGGATATCAAAAGAATACCAAAGCACCACCACCTTTGTCACATGATGATCCATCAAAAAATAATGCCCATGGGGCAATGTTAATCATATCAACGGATAAATCACGATGTTGAGTAATAAAATCGGCAATTGCACTGTCCTTTCCTTGCTTTTGCCGACTCATATTTTAAATTAAACTCGACGAGTGCTAATACCCATTTGCCGATTCTCCCACTTAAAATCGGCATTGACAACATGTGTTTAATTACATCAAAACTAGATATCACCACACATTCGGCTTTTAACAAATAGTGCCGAAACTTGGTGCATGAGTAATAAACACACAAACGAGCTTTTCTATAGCCGAATACCTTGTTTCGGGATCTACGGTTTTCGGCTAAGGTAAGCTATTACTCTCTCTTTTCCATCAAACTCTTGCATAAGGGCCGATCCTATTGTTAGGCTATCGGCCGCCACATCTGACTTGAAAGGCTTCTCAAGTTGTGGAGGTACCAACACCGGTGGTGCCTTCATATATTGCTTGATTTCATCAAAAGCCTTTTTCTTTGTATGTCACCCCGCACAAATTTCGATCTTTCTTGAGCTTCAACAATGGAGAGAAAGGCAACACTCTTTCGATAAATTGGATATGAATCTTCTCACGAAATTGACCTTGCCCAAAGGCAATGATTGCAACTGTAAGGTTAGTTGGGGGCACAACTTTGTCTATTGCTTCCATGCTCTTTTTCCCAACTTCTATCCCTCCTTTGTGGATCAAGAACCCCAAGAACTCACCAATAGAGACTCCAAAAGCACACTTATTTGGATTCATCTTTAAGCCATGTCTCCTCGTGCATTCCGAGTCTTCTTCAAATCGGCTAAATGTCCTTTATGGTCTCTGGATTTGACTACTACATCATCAATATAAATTTCTACAATTTTGCCGATCAACTCGTGAAAGATATAATTCATGGCTCTCTGATAAGTTGCACCAGCATTCTTCAATCCAAATGTCATCACTATCCACTCAAACAATCCAATGTGGCCGGGACATCGAATGCGGTTTTTGCAATATCTTCAAGCGCCATGAAAATCGATTATAGCCAAGCATTGCCATCCATAAAGCGATGACTTCATACCCTGCTTTGCATCCACTAATAAATCGGCCACTTTGGCATTGGGTAACCATCCATGGGAGTAGCTTTGTTGAGATCTCTCGAAATCTATGCATACTCTCATCTTTCCATTCTTTTTGTAGACAGGTACTATGTTTGAAATCCACTCTGCATACCTGCATGGCCGAATAAAGTTTGCTTCAATCAGTCTTTCAACTTCTTTCTTTACATCGGCCAATACCTCCTCCTTATAAATCTTACGTGGAGGTTGTTTAAAAGGACGAAATCCAGGTTTTATAGGCAGTTTATGCTCAACAATTGATCGATCCAATCCAGGCATCTCTGTGTAATCCCAAGCAAAGCAATCCTTGAACTCCTTCAGCAACTCTATTAACTTCAATTTATATTCTGGGTCTAAGTTTGCACTGATATACATCGGCCTTGACTTTGTGCTATCACCAACATTGATTTCTTCTAACTTGTCGGCCGACATGAAACCACGACCCGGTTGCCTTTGTTGCCATCGATTGGATTGCCCATTAAAAGTTACCGTCGAGCCGATTGCTTGGATCGGCCGTTGATCCCTCGTCGAACACATTGACGGGACCTTCTTTCCATACCTTACCCGAAAGGCAATCTAGTCCATCATACTCCCAATAAGCGAGGCTCGAAGTGGCAACACTCCCGAATCATCGGCTGAACAACTTCCACATCATCTCCTACCCACTTTGAATAAGGATTTGATGCATAGTTGAGGGTATACGGCAATTAGCATGGATCCAATCTCTTCCAAGAAGCATGCTATATGCCCCCTTGCCATCAATGACAAAGAAGGTAGTGATCAAAGTTTTGGATCCAATCATCGTTCCACATGTCTTGCTCCACGAGTATCGAAGCATTGCCGGCAAAATCTCTAAGGATCATGTCGGTCTATGCAAATCTTCACTTGTCATACCAAGCTTTCGAAAGTAGCATAGGGCATAATATTGATAGCGGCCCCTCCATCAACAAGCATCTTGGTTAAAGGTTTGCCATTGACATATCCCTTCGGGTATAATGGCTTCGGATGACGGTTTTTAAGCGGCTTGTCAAAGATTGCTTGCCGAGTCAACACAAGTTGAGCCATCGGTCTCGGCATTCGGTTTCATCAAAATCGGAATATACCTCATCTTGCACTTCTTGGTCTTCGGGAGCTTTAAACTCTAATGGAATGAAGAACACCATGTTAGTATCGGCCGAAGGGCCCGTCCATCATCCTTTTTCTTAGGACGCCACACTTATTGGCTTCTTTTCGGCTACTTCTGTTTCGGCTCTTGATTTCTCAAACGCTGAACTCTTCTCTCCTCGACTTTTCCGAGACCGGGAGGGCACCACTTGTCCTCTTTGCCACCTATAGGAGCTCTCTTCGCATTATGGACACTTTTGTGAGCCCAAGCTTGATCTCGCAAATCTCTTCCTCCGATGTTCATCAAAACTGTTTATTTTTAAGCGCCGTCGTTCTTTGGAACTTTCATCCCAAGTCTATCATGAACGGGACGGTTGACTCGAGATTGCTGTACTGCGAATATTGATCACTGCATTCGGGGCAATTGTTCCCGGCAGCAACTTCAAGCCTTCATTCCAACGGTGTCGAAGAAGGAACGGTTCAATGAGATTGCTCTTGTTCTCTCCCCGTATTCTTCTTGTTCTCTCCGGCGCACCTCGCTTCATATCTCCGACGTTACGCCATGAACTGCGCTCCTCTTCAATGTACTTGCTTGTTCCTCATCATATTCCATCTTCTTCTCCCACTGCCACTTATTCAACAAGTGTCGTCTTTGTAACTGCGTTTCGGCTCGGCGTGTATTCGGCAATTTCCCTTAGCCGCATCGAAGCCCGACCCTTCTACGTTCGGCTATTTTTGAACTGCGCTTGTTGCACTTCCTCCTTGGTAACTTGCCGATTAGGGTCAACGGAACCACTCTCCTTGGCTCTTTCGGATGTCGAACCTTCATCTTTCCCTTTTCCTTGGACTCACCGGCATCAACCATACCTATGGAGAAAGAGACCATGTTACGAGGAACGGGTTCTTGTCTACTTTCATCTTGCCATCAAATCTTAAGTGTCCATCTTGAATAGCCTTCGAATCTTTACTCGAACACTCGGCAATCATTGATATGATGAGAGTTTGTATCATGAAATCCACAATACTTCTTATCCTTTACTCCTTGGGCGACATAGGATGTCCTTCTCAGCGGCTTAACGCGTCCTTCTTGGACCGAGATACAAAAAGAGCTTATCCTTCTTTACCGACATCAAAATCATAAGATCCCTTCGGTTTGCTTCACCCATCGATGGTGACCAAAGTAGGCTCTTTTGTCCAGGTCAACTCTCTGGACTACTTCATCTTCATCTTCATATTCGATGCTTCTTCCGAAATCCCGATACATATCAACGGTTGCACTTGTTCTTCCGAAAACGAGCATCTCTTTGAACCCTTGGGCTTGATTGCTCATTCTTGTCGGCTTTTGTGCAAGCTTGTCCAAGGTCTTCAAACTCCATGCCGAATAGCTTGTCTCGATATGTGGCGCATGCCCGCAATGACCAATTGTGCGAGCTGATCATCGGGAATAGTCGAGAGAATAGCACATGTTCTTTGCTTCTCTCGAATCTGCGGAGATACTCCATTGGTGTTTCAAGTAGTCTTCATCCTCATAGACCATAGATCAACCATCTTCTTCTCATTGGTTCCTGTATAAAAGTATGAATGGAATTTTTGCTCCAATTCTGCCCATGTACCAATGGAATTGGCCGGTCTGCGATGTAAACCATGTGAAAGCCGGCCTGTCGAGACATAGGAAAATATCTCGATCCTCCAAGCTTCATCGCAGAGCTTCTCCAAGTTGCATCGGATATCTACGACATGCTCAATGGTACTGGTGTCATCCTGACCAGAGAATTTGGTCAAATCCGTTGGTGGCTTAACTCTTGGTGGAAGAGCTACCCTATTGTACCACTGGGAAAGGAGATTTGTATGCATATGTGCGATGCTTTGGTTTCGGGCGAATTGATTCGCATCATGTCGGCCATTACGCTAGGAGCTCATCATTTGCATCTTTTGCTCCTGTCTTCTAGAAGGCATTCGATGCACTCGTATCCTGGATTCGGCAAAGCACTCGAGCATTGTAATCAGTAAATTCATTGTACCCATCTCCATAGACACTCTTACGCAATCTATTTGCCACTGGAGCAATCTTGTAAGCGAGATGCGGGTATATCCGTTGTTGCACCAAAAGTTACTTGACCATAAGTTTCTTGCTCGGCAACAGGAGGCTTTTCTTTTTCATCGTGAATAGCTCCATCCTTGCTTGTACCGATTATCTCTTCGCCTCCAGTTGACTTTCCCGAAGATTCCGAGTGTTGAAGTACACCGGTCCAGCAAGCTCTCCAAATCTTTCTTCAAAGCGCTTGTCAACCGCTTTGGACCAAAAGTGTCGCCATGATTTTGCGGAAGGTGCCCGGAAAAAGCTGTGTTGTGATTCAACATAGTGTCTCCCACGGCTTTGTATATGGCTGCAACTACCCTCTCGCATCTCCTCCTCGTCGGTAATGTCGCCCGACCGAGCGAGAAGAACTCGTGGCGTGATTGCTTGACGATCACTCGCCACTCTTGTTCTTGGAAAAAGACATCGACATTTCGCCGAAACTTGTTCCATTGCTTGTTCCACGATCGACGTTGCTCGGGTGCGGCTCGTCCATGGTCACGTTCGAACGTGATCGTTGTCAATTTCCGATCCCATCTTAGATTGAGAAGTGGTCCCACCGAAGCGTGCCAAAAAGTGTGTTGACGCAAAATGTGACCACCCCGCGTCTCACACACGGCAAAGCCGGAAAGCCTAGCTTCAATCGGATGCCGGCGTACGAATCCGGTGGCGTGCGATCGATTTGACACGAAAATCGACAAGGGATAAAACAGTAAGATCATAAGCGGAACGTCCGGGTGAGACCAGACAGTTCCATCTTTACGGCCCCGAAGCCACTTACGACGACACATAGCTATAGAAGCTATCGCGCAACAGATTGCGTTCATTCGGCTAAAGTAACATAGCGCGTAAATGAACAAACTTGCCGAATGCGGTAAATGAAGACATGTTTGAACAAGATCGATCATTAAAGTGTATCAAACTACATCTCGGGTTTAAAGCATCATCAAGCACTAATAATTAAGCATAAGTAACTTATAAATATAAATCTACTAAATAACACATGCATAGGCTATTCCAACTAGTCTCGCCGCACGTCTAGCCTTCATAAACCCGTCAAGCATAAACCCAAGCAAGCTAATCCACCGCATGATACCACTCACTATGAATTTACACCACTCCTTACTACTAGATCAATCCACCGCATGATACAATCTAACAATAAAGAGCTAAAAGCATGCAATTACCTAACAGATCTATAAATACTCGTCACATGTTTAAGCATAACCGTATCGGCAAGATTGCCGAATCGGGGTCCATGAAGAAGGAACAAACAAGTAACATGTAAAGGAGCCTATCAGATTAAACGATCTCTAGTCCACCGGATGACTAGCTCTAGAGTAACCCAAAGACACGCATCGCCGCACGGTACCCGGTCTGTCAAGGCTTATCTACACATAACGTGAATGAACCCGCAACACGTGACAACCTAGATTGATCTAATTCGGCTATATGAGCTTGATCTACTCGATATTGATAAGCATGAAAGGAACGATCAACAAGCCGAAAAGAGCATCAATCTAGATTGGGCAAAAGAGTGTTGCAAATAATTAAACATTAAATAAAGCATGCAACACGTGATAACTTAATGAATCTATTAGATCTTGCCAAATCTAAGAGAGCCGATAACTATCTCGCTTACACTAAGCTATCAAGCGGGCCTTTGCCGCGCACGGCCATCTAGTCGAGATAAGCAAAGCACAAGCAAAGACTTCTGTTGTCAAGCGAGACGCTTTGCCGCACGGCCATCCCGTCGAGACAAACAAGACTACTTGCATCACATCTAAATCCACCGCATGATACTAGACATGATAACAAGGTTGCCGGGACTTACGGAGGTCGACGGATCGATTGGCCCTCTCGAAGAACTCGACGACACGACTAAAGGACTCGAAGGGTGGCGCGTAGCCGGTTGTATTGATTTGGTTGTGAACCCTTATTACAATGGTCGAGGGTTTATATTTATACCCTGGACAAAACATGAGTCCTAAGCACTTACGAACTATCTAACCAAAATTGGAAAGACAAAGACACGCTAACTCTATCCATAATCGGAGTCCTTGATCATCACGACTCCTTCCCTTTTCGATCAGCTTCCTTTTTCCTTTCTCCGCCTTCAAATAAAGCAGTTGCCGACCGCTTGGCCATTTGCCGAACACATGGAATTTAGCCGACCGCATATGCATTTGCCGAATCCTTCTCTCTGCCGCCTGCGGGTCCACCTGTCATATTCCTGACCAAATTCTAGTGTTAACATGGTGACGCGTTTTGTTTTTGTGTCACGAATCGTCGCGTCACTGATAGCGCTTTCTGGCATAGTGTCATCATATTGTTGTTTATGTATATGCTTGTATACAATGATCGTACATTTATGGTTAGGATCTGTCAAAAGTACATTTTGATTTCGATGCTAATTTAGTAGCCACGAAGTTGGATTTGGAAACTTGAAATTTGATAATTCAATCAGGCTTAAATGGGCTCGCTCACCCCCACGGAGTCTTCATGAACGTCGCCAGCCCATGTGGTATAGCGTAGGATTCGTGTCGCCCCCACGTTCGGAGTCGCCCCAATCCTGGTCGTCACCTGCACGGGGTTGTGAGGAACGCCGCCGCCGCTATCAGAGTTGCGGAAGTGAGCGCTGCTGCCCGCTCGTAGTCGAGGAAGGAGCATCTCGCCCCGTTCCTTGACCTCGCCTGCGCGGATTCGTGGAAGTAGTGTTGCCGCCAGCTGATGAGCACCCATTCAGGAGGTTGTCCTCTCACGTCGATAGGGCCCTCGACCGCCGCGCAACTACACCAGGTCTTGCAACTCACTCTGCACCACCGATGCCTCCTCCATCAGGACATGCCCGCTTTAAATAGCAGGACACATGAGGAAGATGATCGATTGGGTTGCTCGTGGCCTATACGCGCATGAATGGTCGAAGGTGAACGGGCGAAGGCCGAAGGGGAACAGGTGGATACGATCAGGAACAGCCTCCAAATAATGGTTTCCGTAACTTTGCTGGTAACTAAAAATCGCTGAGCAAGGAGGATGCGAGATAAATTGCTTAGTGGGGTTTGTTTATATAAGATGTATAGATATCATTTTTCACACTCTAGTAAATAGGCTCGTCAAGTACCTATGCTTGATTTTGTGGTAACGTTTTTACTGATAACTGTCTAATAATGGGTATCTCTGAATTGGCATTAATTGATGACATTGCTGCCAAACCTAGGTTAAATTTTGATTATAAGCGACACTTCTCGTTAGTAAGCAATGGTATATTGGACTGATGATACTTAGAAGCTCATTCAAAAGTATTCTTATCCTATTGATTTACATCTATACAACCATGGGGTTACTAAATGTGTCGTGGCGCTGAATATGGCCTCATCCTCTGCAAGGTGCTAAACCGTGGCAATCTGAGTGCCATTCCTAAGGTGCGGTATCAGTTGACCAACAAATTGGGCGGAAAATGTCAGTATTCTTTGTGCTAGCGCCACAGTCAATTCTTCCTTTTCTTTCCTTTTTATCTTGTGTCAGTAGGTTGTGGAGAATCCTGTTGTCGCGATTTATATTTTCCATGCAACAGAAAGCAGGGGCCAAGGATGATGCGTTATTTGGTTGATGAGAAATGTATTGAGAGAAAAAAGGACAAATGGATTTGTATTCTTGAATAGTTTTATGGTGCTCGATATTTGTACAGAATGTGCAAGATATTTTAAATACTCGTAATTTATGATGCTTTAAGGACCCACATATCGACTTGCATTATATGTTTCATCATATCAAAAAGCTTATGATCTTCATTAATAAGTGAAAGCAAAATTCGATAATATTTCCACATTTTTGGTACAAAATGTTCTTCATAACATGACTACTAGCCCCCAAAAAAACAAAAACAGTACGGAAAACACGTCATTCCGTTTTCTATCGTGCATTATTTTTTACTAGTATAATGCCCGTGCTAACGCTACGGTATTATTTTAGGGATGCATATGAAAACTTACATGTATAAGTTAACCAAAAAGGTCAGGATTGGCACTATCGATGAAACTTGAAATTTTAAATATGTATGCCAAGAGTTGATAACCTCACGTCCAGGAGCCACCTGATTATCATGTTTTCAGATTTCACTACAACTCTACAAGTGTTAACCAAAAAAGGGTAGGTTAAATGGAACAATAATATCCTGTGACCATGGCATGTGACTGTCCATCTTGATAGCATCATTGCAAATAAGCAAGTTCTATGAAGCAAGTAGAGGAAGTGAAAGGGTTTGACTGAGAAACAAGTAGAGTGGCACAAACTATTGTTAACCACTAAACATAAATGTTATTTAAAGGAAAAGGGAGGAGGACACTTACAAGATAGGAAAATACGAAGATCCTGTAGAAAAACTCTCCATCTCCATGCACTGGCCTAAATTCAGAATAGGCACGACAAAGGTTCAGTATAATTCTCTAAGAATTAAAACAACAATATACTGATATGAATCCTCTAAAGTTGAAGCATTTATTTAAAAAAAAATATACCTCTGGCTTCTTGTTCTCAGGATCAGGAACGTAGTATTCCTTATCATCCAAGACTTCCGGCTACAACCATAAGCATGTTACACAAAGCACCTCTGTGGAAAGAGATCAACTAAGACTCTAAAGTATTTAGCAAAGGCAAACAAGAATTGTCTAAACTGTTTCAGAAAGTCAACAATGAGAGGCGTACTCGCTCTCTCCAGCTTGTAAAATACTATTACTACCATTGAATACCAGCAGTTTTGGGATACCCCAAATGCTAAAGTACCAAGGAGGCAAGTTATAAAGAATATACCAACTGAGACAATTTCATTAGAGGTGTGAAAACTCAGCCTCCTCCATGGCAGCATTATTGGCATGCCCTCCCAGCGATAAGATTTGAAGATGAGTGCAGGCTGGTCATGCCATCCTTTATGACTATCTTTAAAAATAATTGGAGTGTCCGATTCATCATGTTCGTCTGATCCCTAGAGCATAGCGTCATCTTCAGTTGCCTTCCCTGTGGTAAATACAAAACGTTTAGACTTCAGAGTAAATTTAGAGAAGCATTTGACAGCTATCGCACATGTTTCAGAGTTCTGATGAACGATTTGGGACATGATTGCATAAAGTCCAATAGGGCAGTAATAAAGTCGATGCACCTAGTATAGAAACAAAACTGGTTGGAGTAAAACAGGAAAAATATAATAAAAAACACAGGAATTAGTTTTTCGAGGAAAAGTGACGGAGTCAGTCACTGGATCAATCGGCTTTCAGGATATAATCCTGGAAATGGCAAACATTGAACAAGAGTTCTTAGAGAGGTGACTGATACTCTTCAGCCAACACAAGATTTCTGCCTGATCTAAGAGTTAAATACAGCTGTAGGTCCGTAAACTTGTAGCGTTGTCTCATCCGGGTCCGTGAACTAGGAAACCGGACATCCGTCCCCAATACCTTTGAAAACCGTTCATCTAGGTCCATCGAAAAACCACTCCGGTTTTGCTTACGTGGAGTGCTTGCATGGCATCAGTTTTTCATTTAACGCCTCACATTTATTTCTCTTTTTAAAAATAAACCCGGAGAACAACATGCGTAGAGCACGGCCACGCGCAGGCGCGCCGCCCGGCCGTGGAGGTGAGCTCCGACGCGCGCGGGGCACCGCCGCGCGGGCGCGAGCTCCGCCGCACGCCGGGCGCCGCCGCGCTGGCGCGAGCTCCACCGCGCACCGGGCGCCGCCGGACGCGGCTCTAGCAGCGAGAGAAGATGCACCATCCATGCGGCTGGCAGTGTCTTGGCTCCGACGAACGGTGCCATCCGCGCGCCCGTAGTGCCTTCCCCGCTGCTGTTCCCGTCTGGCGGCGGGATTGGCGGCAGCGCCGCCCACACCTCCCACGACGGCCATGAGCGCGTCCTGGCAGGCTGCGTGCCCCGGCGGCCACGCCCTGGATCCGCGCCCGGCCCTGCGTCCTGTGATCGCACCCTGCCCCTTGTCGGCGTTCCAGGAGTCGACGACCAGCGGCAAGAATCCTGCGGTCGGAGGCAGTCGAGGTCCCATCCTCGAGAGCTTTGTCACGTTCTCGAGGCCACGACGCGAGCCGCGCCGATCGCCGCTCCACGCCCGCGCTCGGACGGCCTGCCTGCACCTGCACAAGTCCGAGTTCACCTTCACCATCCCGTGGCCGTGCCCTCGCCCCAACTAATTTTCCTCGTTCCGTCTTTACTCGTGCCGCCGCTCTCCTCCGGTGCTTTGCGTCATAAATTGGTCGTTGCCTCCACCGCGCCGCCGTGGAAGAGGCCGGACGCCACCGGGTCGTAAAGGCCTAGAGGGCATAGGATGTGGATGTGGTCGATGAAGGGCCGTAGTCCGCCGGGCAGCTGCACGGCCCTCGGAGGTCGCACATGCTGCGTTTTTACGGTGGCACCTTCAGCCCAACGCTCGTCCTCGCAAGCTCTACCGAAACCCTCCCGCATGGTGAAAACTCAGAGCCACGCCGCAATGCACACCGGCCGCTCGGCGCTCGGCCGCTGCTCCGTCCTCCGCACCGAGCCCACGCCGCCGAGCTCTAGGCCGGCGCCAACTCGGTTATCTTTGGTCTCCGTCTTGGCAGCCGGCTCGCCTCGCTGCCCTCCGCTCCCCGCGAGCTCGCCTCGCCGCACAGCCCCGCGCCGCCTCGCCGCCGGCCACATGCACTCCTCCGCCGCGTGGTCACCACATCGGCCGCGTGTCTTTGCGTGATAGAGAGACCGAACCCAGGCGAAGATGGCTGTAGCCCTTCGATCTTGGATGAGCGGTGGATTTAGTAGCGAAAGGTACGGCGTGCCTTGTCCAGGGTTTATTTTTAAAAGAGAAATAAATGTGAGGGTTTAAAGGAAAAACTAATGTCATACAAGCATGCCATGTCGGCAAAAACCGGAGTGGTTTCGGCCGATGGACCTAGATGAACGGTTTGCAAAGGTATTGGGGTGGATGTCGGTTTTCTAGTTCACGGACCCGGATGAGACAACGCTACAAGTTCACGGACCTACGGTGCATTTAACTCGATCTAATTACCCATCTATGAACTGATTCAAAAGCCAAGACGTAAGTTTCTAGGGTCGGAGCTCACCAAGAACGGGGATCACCGCTGATCCGAGCGACAGTGGGGTTTGAACCGGCCTAAACCCTGATCGATGGTGATTTCAAAGTTCAAACAAATGAGATTGAGGTGCAGCGCGTTGATGTCCTCCACCGTCACGCCGTCGTTCTGCCGCCATGTGTCGGAGCTCCCCTGCGAGTACTGGTTCTCAATGCAGATGAAGTCCAGCGCCCGTCGGATGGCGTGGATGTACGCATCCTGGATGCTTCCCTCGATCACGTCGTCCTTGGCTCCTTGTCGGTCACCAGCCCCAGCTCCGTGGCATCCCCCGCAGCGGCGCCGCCATCGATGGACTGGAGCACTTGCACGTTCCACGACTGGGCGTCGCCCGGCTCCGCTCACACCTTGTTCACACCGGCGTTGTTCCCGATCCCGGTGGCCATCGCGGGTGATATAGAAGCGATGCACGGAGATCGTGGGGGTTTCCTGCCGCCGCGGTCCGCGGAGATCGTGGTGGTAGCCCCGCATTTGTGAGATCAATTTGAATCATGCGGCGGTGTGCGGTGAGATCAAAAATTGAACCCGTAGAAACACAACACACATAGGATGGTGGTTTCCTTTTTCGGCGGAGTCGGAGATTCGAACTTGCGCGTACGGCGTTCGTGAAGCGTCGAGTGCGCGGGGTGTGGGCGCGGGGGTGAGAGGTGGATTGGATCCCGGACTGCCCAGGGGGATTGAATCGCGGGCTGCGGCGTGCCCCGGTGGCCGTACAGAAGCGTCGTGGGCGCTGCCCCGCGCCGCGGCCGCGCCGCCTATGCCGTCGTCGCGGTTTTCTCGCCGCCCCTAGCCGATCCTGCCCTCGTGCATCCTCCGCGTCACTCGCGGCTTGCCGAGCCCACGGTCGGGCGCAACCGCCCGGCCGCCCTAAGCAACCCTAGCCCCGCGGCCGAGGATCACGGCCGGGCACGGAGGGGACGGCGGCGGAGAAGCACCGAGGAGAGTTGTTTCGATTTCTTTTTCTGCGCGGCCTTTCCTTCGTGTACGCGTGAAGAGGGGGTGGGGTGAGGACGTGGTGTGGGCGCTGGTGAGAAGCCTGGTTGTGGGGTCAGGGGGTGAGATTCAGGCTTACCACTCTTTTAGAAAAATTCAATTATAGTATAGATAGATAGATTTACAATTATTACACAGTACAACGCACATTTTTTCAGGAAAATACGAAAATAGATGGGGTCACTGTATTGTGGGCTTGGGTCACTGTTCGGGTTCACATGGGCCTTGGATTGTCTAGCCCACAATACACAATTCAGGACCCAAGCCCAAGCTCACACCACACCACACAGGCCCAAAGCGCACACGCCACTCCTCCCACCGCGTATATAACCGACGCCCTCCAACCCTAGCGCCGCCACACCACCAGGTGCTCCCCTGCCGCCGCCGCCGCGCTCTCCTCGTCGACTCGCCTCCGCCGTCGCCATGGGGAGAAGTAAGATCGCTCGCCTTCCTCCCCTTCCCCCAAACCCCCTCTCTCACAACGATGCTGGGGTCCCTGTGATGTTTGTTAGATGCTGTTGCCCGTGGGATATGTGAGCTACGAGAAATCTGCAGATGATTTTGCGGTTGTTAGATCCGATAGTGCTGGGCCATCTAGACACTTACGTGGTTTGTTTTGGTGGTGATTTTTCGGAATTCTGGTTTTCTCAGTCGTAGGTAGCCAGTTTGATGCAAAATGAGATTAATGTTGCCATGAACTCATGATTAGGTGGAGCATATAGAGTTAATTCTGGTTTAGAATTTGGTTTCTAGCCAGCATGGTCTGTTTGTCGATACTAGGATCACTGATTCGTAACTACATCTTGTTTCAAACATCAAACATAGAATTCTTGATCTCTGATTATCTGATCAGTCTCCATTGTTTATTAGTGGATGTGGCTTTGTCATTACAAGCAAAATACTCGCCTTTCTGTGGACATCTAACAAGGATTAGAACCTGTTTAATACTATTACTCTATTCTGTTAATAGTGCTGACAGTTTTATTGATATCTTATTGGCATTCATATTGTGTGATGTGCGAGTTCTGTTTATGGTGATTCACTGAATACTGTGATAATCTTGTATGAATTATGGACCAATTTTATTGTCTTTCTAAACCTGAGCAATGATGTCACTTGATTGAGTATATATGTTTAGGGTACACAGGACTTCTTGATAGAATAGCAATGACTATGCAGTATTTGCACTGAATTATTGAGAAATAGTTTTTTAGCTTGAAGTTCTGGTTCTGATTTGTTTGATATTACACCTATGTAATGGAGTAATGGTGTACAGGCTAAGGTGGCTGTGGGTGCTTTATTTTCCTTGTCTGCATTTGTATATCTCTAATGATATGGTATGCTTTGATGTCATTTTCTGCACATTGGTTATAACTAGGTCCTTGCTTATTTCAGGACCAGCAAGATGCTACCGCCAGATCAAGAACAAGCCATACCCAAAGTCAAGGTACTGCCGTGGTGTCCCTGACCCCAAGATCAGGATCTATGATGTTGGGATGAAGAAGAAGGGAGTGGATGAGTTCCCCTTCTGCATCCACTTGGTGAGTTGGGAGAAGGAGAATGTTTCCAGTGAGGCTCTTGAGGCTGCCCGCATTGCTTGCAACAAGTACATGACCAAGAGTGCTGGCAAGGATGCCTTCCACCTGAGGGTCAGGGTCCACCCATTCCATGTCCTTCGTATCAACAAGATGCTTTCATGTGCTGGGGCTGATCGGCTCCAGACTGGAATGAGGGTGCCTTTGGCAAGCCCCAGGGTACCTGTGCTCGTGTGGACATTGGCCAGGTCCTCCTTTCTGTTCGCTGCAAGGAAAGCAATGCTAAGCATGCTGAAGAGGCCCTCCGCCGTGCCAAGTTCAAGTTCCCTGGCCGCCAAAAGATCATCCACAGCAGGAAGTGGTATGTGGCAATGAAGATGCTTTGCTGCTGAACCCAATGTCAAGTCACAGCATTGTTGAAAGGTTTGAATTTGACTTGTTTGGTGCATTGTCTTGATTTTTCAGGGGTTTCACCAAGTTCACCCGTGCTGAGTATCTGAAGTACAAGAGCGAGGGTAGGATTGCACCTGATGGCGTCAATGCTAAGGTAAAAAAGTCATTTCAGTTATTTTATTTATTTCTGTGTTGCTGTTTAAGCATAATATGCTTCACATGAAGAACTGATCTCAAATAATTATTTTTGTTTTGATTTCGATGCAATTGCAATGTTCAGAATATGACATTTTGCTATATGGGCTTTTCTATAAGTGGCTAATCAATTCAATACTGGTTCATCTTTTGTGTGCAGCTGTATGGTGTTCACGGTCCCCTGTCTAAGCGTGCCCCTGGGAAGGCGTTCCTTGCAGAGAACATTAAAGCGTCTGCCTAGACTATATTTCTTCAGCCAATTGGAACTCCAGATATTCTGCTTAGTCTAATTTTCTATGCTAGAACTTTGTTAATGTCTGTTGCTGGCAGCATGATCTACTTGTGTAGCCCAGTTGCATATGGTGGTTACCTTAAAATATTCATAATTCATAATAGATTGGTTGAACCCTTACTATGTAATCATTGTTAACAAGGCGCTACGTCCTGCTCATTTGAGCGGATATGGTTGATTCTGTTCGAAAAGGTTATTTTCTTGCTGCTGTGTCCACATGAGGCGACTAGAAAAACTCATGTCACTGGTCTTTCGTCTCTGAGCATGTGTGCTGCGTTGTACAAGAGCCTTGAATCAGGTTATGCGACTCATGTTAGGGCTTTGCACTAATAATCTATTCCAGCAGCAGCCTCCAAATTCGTACTCAACGTGTTGTAGGCGTGTGTTGTGGGGAGGAATGTTGCTGTGGAAGTTACGTGGAGGGAGGGCATTGGGGAAGAGAGGGCCGGTGGTGGTTCGGCGGTGGCGGCGAACATGATTCTAGGTGCTTGCGAGGAACGGAACTGCGCAACTGCCGTTTAAACAGGATTTTTTTTTTTAGGGCTACTATATAGTAGAAGCCCTGTTAGACAAGTTCCAAATTCTTACCCGTTTCAAGAATTATTAATGCTAAACAAGTTAAATTTTTCGTTTCTTTTCACCTTTTTTTAGCACGAAGAGCTCTACCAAACAATTATTCAAAGAGAAATGGTTCTTTGCTATGAACTAAGAGTCCGTGAGCTGACAAATTCTGTGAAGTGATTCTTTGAGAGTTCATATGCTAAAGAATCAAAGATAGTCACTTTCAGCCATAGAATCACTGAAACATCTCCAGCATACAAACCTTTATACCCAGTTCCCCATAGAATCACTGAAACATCTCCAGCATACAAACTTTCAGCCATAGAATCACTGAAACATCACCGAAACGTCAGTTTCCCATACTATAAATAATCATCCAGTTCCCCCACCCTCTTATTACATTGTAGATCAATTTGTAAACTGTACGAGGGACAGGGACTTTATACCATGAATAATTAACAATTACAATGTTTACAACATATATGCCACACTTGCAGCATGTACAATACTAAGAACAACTGTACTCGTCTTAGACACGTCATTGGAGAACATACCCAGTACCAGGTTTCGTCTCCAATAAAACAAGGGTGGAAATTAAATAGGCAAGACAACATGGCAATTACTGTTATCCACAGTTACCCATCGCAAGTTGGAAACGAATAACTTAACTTATGGCATTTATCTATCCTCTCATAGAAATCTTTGGATTGTCACTCTGAAATATTTTTGTGTGTGGATACTTCACATGATCATGAGAAAAAAAACAGTTGAAACCTGTTGGTACAAAAAGCCCAAGTCTAAAGAATGACAATGTTCATGAACTTCCTCTTAGCAAAAGCTAACCACCATTTGTTTGGAAAGCCATTAGCTCTGTATGCACAGTTGAGCAATCTTCCACTTGTTTCCTCCCTTATCTGCTTCAAATAATTCCTCAACAATTCTGCATTCAGACACAGAAATATCATCAATTTATCACCATGGGTACACAAATGTTTTACTGACTTAATCACTCTAAATTATGACAACAAACATAATTATGTGAAAATAGTAAGGAGCGTATTACTTTTATACATAAAAAATACTAGTCTTGGAAAAAAAACATATGTGCATACAACTGTAGAACAAACTGTATACCTGCTTCATCCTGGGACTGGGGAAGAGTGAAAAGTCCAGGGAAAGGAAACCCTGGTTCCCCAGGTACAGGAACTTTCTCCAATCCCAGATTAATGATTGCCTTAGTCCCAACAGCTAGTGTACGGCAACCTTCTAGTCTTTTTAAGGCAATATTGATATAAAACGTCAGATAGATCAATAACTTGTCTGCTGAGCTTTTCACATGAAAATTTTTGAAGAAAACATTGGCTCGAAAGAAAGTTATGGCTTCATCAACAATGTCTGCTTTATCTGTATAACATGGACATAAATAAGAAATTCAGTATGGTCTTATAGTAGTGAAAGTTATACATCATCAAATGAGTTCTGTGTAGCCATAATACCAGGGTCAGAGGCTGGTGCTGGGCCCTTGATATGAGTTTTCAGTGGCAGCAAAGGACAACTGCAAGCTTTTCTGATCCCATCATCATCAACGAAACTAGAGTGATAAACCTGGCCATCCAATTCATGCATTTATTATTAGTGTTCCTTAAAACCACACCACACTTAGATATCATCAATTAATCAGAACCAAAATGTAACTATTATAACCAATATGTAAAAACCAATAGAAAAGACCCATCTAAAGTAAATAACCCCTGAAAAGGTTTCTTTAGCAGCTTAACTCCAAATGACAACATTTATTTTCTGATTTCTCTTCTGCTGTGCTACCATACATAACAAGACAGCAATCTGGAAAGCTGGTTAGTCTTGAAGGGCATCATAAATTTCTCTGTTTGTTCCCATTTTATTTGTGTCGATTTCTCCTTTAATCAAAGTTTTGAACACTTGCAAAATATCATGTGCACATAATTTGTCTGGTTTTTATTTTGCAGATGAAGCAGCTAATATAAGTATTGTAATCCCTCCGTCCCAAATTATGTCGTTTTGGCTTTTCTAGGTACATACTACATAGCTTTTGCTATGCCCCTAGGTATACATGGTAAAAACAATGTATCTATCTAGAAAAGTCAAAACAACCTTTAATTTAGAATGGAGGTAGTACCTTGTAAGTTACAAACTGAACATAGAAGATCATATCATTAATTTGGATCCAGGAAGCAAAACAAGTGGTCAGATTATTACTTTGGATATGTAGCAACACATTCAATTCATCAAAGATAACACTGTTTTTCTAGTAATACAATAACACAAATATCTCGCGGAATCCTGCTTTCTATTTGACAACACCTAAAGGTAAATCACACTAAATTTTTGTAGGCACTGCTCAGTGCTCTACCTTAGAATAACATTGGCAAAAGCATTTCAAGGAACTCAATTCTTTATAACTAACTAGAGTAAAAATAGTCTCACACTCTAGTTTAGAAAATGCCTGGAACATGCAGTTGATGACCGGCAAAGTACTACTAAATAGGCTTGTGCACCTGTAGGATATCTACACCTTATGATATGCTTCCCTAGCGAGTTCTAGCATTCAGTATTCTGAGAACTTCTAATTATCTGTTTCACAATAAGCATATTTTAAAATGGCTAATCGTGGAGCCTTGATCATGGATACAACTTTCCCAAAGGCATAGATGCAGTATTGATTATTGATCCAATTGGAAAAAAATGGAATATACACCATGACACAACCAAGACTATCAAGATGCTGACAGGCACATGTCAATAGAGCAATCTAATAACATCATCCATCCACACTAGGAAGGTGTGCAATATTCAGAGAATTTCAGATCCTACAAGTAAAATGTAATTCTGGGAAGTTAGGGGTGCATACCATGTTGCGTGTCCAAATCAGGAGAAGCTAACAGAGCTGAATCAAGGTCGTGGCCGCGGCGCCAAAGCACAACCCGGGTCGTGGCCAGAGAGGAGAGCAGGTGGGTAATCTGGGGGAGGCCAACAAGAGTTTCAGAAAGAAAGATCTAGTCATGACGTGAACTGCAGTTGTAAATGCTTATGGCCTTCTCTGTCTACAAATGCATGTTCATTTAAACAGATCTTGCGGTGATATTTGAGTAAAATGTGGAGGATTTTATGCAGAACCAACAGAAGAATCAAGCCTTTTGTGCAATTTCTACTAGACATGGAGCCTACCATGTTATGTGTTATCTGTGAACTAAAATCTGGCCATCTATAACAACTGAGTGAGATGCCACGACCATTTTCAAGACAATTTGTAGCTACCAGGGTTCACACCAAATTCTACGCTGTCCCAAATCTGGCGTAGGCGAGCCCAATTAAATTAACAGTCCAATCTCCATTCTCCAAACCCTAACCTGAGAAGTCAGGAGCACTCACCAGGCCACAAAGGCCACCGGGGGGCAGGGAGCAGCGCGGCGCACGGCGGACTGGACCTGCCGACCTGGAGTCCTGGACGGCCGCCGGCCGGCCCGGCCAGCTGGTTGGCGGCGGTGGAGCGCCCGGCGCCGGCGCCTAGCAGAGCTGCAGAGCGCGTGGGGCGGGGGCGGGGGCGGGGGCGGGGGCGGAGCGGGAATCCTGCGCGGCGACCGGCGGGGCGGGCGGTCGCCGGTTCCTCTCCCTCGCGGCCGGCGGGGGCGCAGACGCGTCGGGGACTTGGGGATCGGAGGTCGCGGTGGCTCCGGTGTCCGGTCCGGTTCCTGGCTGGGAGAGTGGGCGAGATGTGAATGATTGGGCCAAACTTCTCATGGGCTGTGGAGTTGAAAAATGTTTGGGCCAGATTCAACTAAACTATGATGTGACATACTTAACTAAACAAAAAAAAAAAACTAAACAATGAATTCTGCTAAAAACTACTCCTCCGTTCCACAAATAAAAGAACGTTTTTGACTTTAACAATCTCTGTTTGACCATTCATCTTATTTAAAATTTTTGCACAAATAACAAAATAATATAATTATTATAAAAATATCTCTAATGATAAAATAAGTTATAATAAAATAAATATTATTTATTAAATTTTTTTGAATAAGGCGAGTAGTCAAACAGAATTGTTGAAGTCAAAAATGTTCTTTTATTTGTGGAACGGAGGGAGTACATAATTGAATAAACATTGTTGTTCAAAGTTTAAATTAAATTAAATGTCATGGTATCAATTACTAGACGCCTAAGCGCACACAGCCAAATTAAACCGACTCGCAAGAAGCAGTCTTGGCAATCAACTCTGCAAGCTATGATGGATCAGTATGTAGACACCTCATTGAGGAGATTAAAGGTTTAGTGTCGTCAAATTTCAGTGTCTTCAAGTGTTCTTTTATTCTTAGAACATGTAATCAGGTAGCTCACGAGCTAGCAGTCTTGGGTTATTCATGTAATGAGGGTGAAGATGTCATTCTAAACTCTCTCCCGGAGAGAATTTCTATAATGGTGGCTAACGAAGTGTTAGCAAATGAGTAATGAAATCTCAAAGTTCAAAAAAAATTAAGTACATACTTAATCCATCCTAAATTATAAGACGTTTGACTTTTTCAAACCTTAGTTTAACCACCCGTCTTATTTAAAAAATATATATATAAATAGTTAAATATAAGTCATTTTTGAAGAACTTTTATTAATAAAAAAACTACGTAAAAAGGAAGTGATATTTTAAATAAATTTTTAAATAAGACAAGCAGACAAACTTAGTGTAAAAAAATCAAATATCTTATAATTTTTAAGATAAAGGACTACTTAAAAGTTAAAAATCTAGGGGATAACATCTCACCAAGAGTTTCAAAATCAAAGTGGATTTGGATCTCTAGAGACGCTGACCAGCTGATGTATCCATGTCAACTTCAAAAGGTGCAGTGCAGCCAAGGACATGTTAGGTGCCTAATATTCCACAATCGGTTTGGGTGGATCCTACTCCATCGAAATGGTCCGTTGATTTATCATAACCGGCCTTGAGACATCAGGAAAGACTGGTAGGTCGGGAAAGACTTGTACGACTTTAGTTACTTTGAGTATAATTTGAGTACAATATCACCATCCACGTACATGTCGTGTAGTACAGCTGAGGGGCAATTTTTTACCTAAACACACATACTCGCCGCGATAATGCAGCTGACGTCTCAATTGTAGTAAAGAAAAACAGCCAAGTCAGCATGATTGATTTTTGCGTATGCGTTAAAGGTGAAATTTGAACTAGTTTAGCCAAAGGAGGAGGTTAAGTAAATTTGTCATCCGGACCTAGTATATACATGGATGTAGTAAATTGGACTTTTTCTAAAAGTAAACGACCAGTCATTATTAGAGCGTCCTCAACAGTAGAGTGGACAGCTAGTTCATATATGCCATCATTGTTATTTCATTATGTGAGAGCCCAACGTATGAAATGATTTTTCATTCTATAAAATCTTCTCTTTTCCATATCTATCTTTATGAGCAAGCACACAATCTATCTCGTTTTCTGTGTGAGATAGGTGTTGAAATAAGAGATAGTCTCTTCTCCTTTCTATATTATCTCTTTTTCACATAGAAAAAATGATGATATTGATTTCTATGAGCTAATAACTAAGATGACACGATTTGGGACACCTATAGCTGTGAAGAGGCTCATTATATTGATCTTGACTCTAGGTTTTGCATGTCGATGCACATTGTCATCTAGGTTCTGCAATAGGACCCGACTGAGCCAGCGTGTCTCTAAAGAGTATGTGTAGAAAAATATTTTGTGGTGCATTTGTCAAACACCAAGTCATTTTTTGTGAGCTACAACTTATACCAATAACAATTGATTAGTACCACCTAGTAGTTTTAACAAATTATTAAAAAAGTGGAGTGAATGTCTTGGTGGGTTAATTCCAAACACATAATACACAATTGGCCAAAGAAATCAAGGGTAATGACACGCTAATAAAATGCCCGTCTAAAAGACACGCTGAGTTTTCTATTTACCATTGTGTATAGACGCAGTTGTTATGCAAATGCATGCTTTCAAAAAAAAAAAAAATAGACGCAGTTGTTGAAAATCCGTCTCTACAAATTAATTTTGACCGGAACCACACAGGGATGTTTTATCTTTTAAGTGTTAAAATCAACATTATATATGATAATGATTTTTTTGATAAAAGAAAGCTCAGAATCAGATCTAGGGGTCTAGAACACGTGCTATCGCATAATTAAGTGCATGGACGACTTAAGAGAATCTAATGCCTTTGTGATCATAGTGTGCTGCAGCAACCATTCGTGGCATGCAATGTCATCATAAATAAACCCATAAGCCCTTTGTATATCTTCTATTCTATGGTTGTGTCGTGCGTGCGAGCCGTGTTTTCTTGCATGGCCATCATGCATGCCAACGTCTACATGATCTTCACAGCGATGCGTCACATGGAGGAGCCTGAATTGAGGAAAGTTCCATAGATCTCGGTTATAGCTGGTCACTCATGAACAATTGATACTATGACTGAGAGGTATAGGAGAACAAACTAAAGGCACATAATCAGCACTAAAATATTTACTACAACCACTAACCTAATAGGCATATGCATAGAGATGCCCCAAGGAAAAAACCTAATCAAGTAGTCATGCGTGCCACATCACATCTCACCATGTAGTGCGGATTTAGTAATTAGGAGTATTTAGTTCTTTGCCACACTTTATCTTAAACAAGTTTGATCAACTTGATAAGTGTTTGATGACAACTAAATTTTAGCAAATTTCTTTTAGGCTCCATACATGCCAGAGAGTAAAAGAGTATGGCAAAATTTCTTTAGGCATGACAAAGTGTGGCTCCAAAATTCTTTATCACACTTTTTCTAAATCCAAAGATAGAGTTCTTTGTCGGCAAAGAGCATAGTTTGCCGACAAGCATACAAAGGTCGTCGGCAAACCGCAGACTTTGCCGACAAGATACAAAGGTCGCCGGCAAATGGATGTTCGCGACAAGCATGTGGAGGTCATTGTCGGCAAACTTTGCCGACAGGCCTAACGGCGTGGTCGCCGGCGAAGCAAACGGCGATGGCCGTTTGGTCGAGCAGTGGCTTCGCCGACAAGATTAGTTTGCCGACAGCCCTGTCGGGATGAAAAAATCTTCGCGGATGTGCCCCGTGGATGGGTCGTTTGGGCGAAGATACTTTGCCGACAATTGGGTCAGCCATTGCCGGCAAACAAGAGTTCGCGATGCCGTGATCCCTCAGTGTCGGGAAACCACCGGCTTGTCGGCAAACAAAAAGCGATTCTGTAGTGTTATGTGACAATGTTTGGCTAGGAACCAAACACCCACTTAATTCCACAAGATCCTCGAAGGGAAAAAATAGTATTCCCTCCATTTTGAATTTTAAGTCATTCTAACTTTCTTAGTTAAAACACTTTGACCAAAATTATTAAGAAATTATAAAGACTTATGACATCAAACGGTTATACTATGAAAATATAGTTGATGCAGAATCTTTATCTTATTATATAATAAATTTAATAAAATTTAAAATGATTTGACTGACCAAAAAGTTAAAATGACTTGTAATTTCAGACAAGGTGAGTATCAATATGAACCATCGCATTATCTAAAAAAAGCTTCAACATTATCTAAAAAATCAATATGAACCATCGATCCCCCTCGATTTTTTTTTTTTTTGGAAGTTTACACATTCTAAACACGGAAGGACACTGAAACCAACAAAGCAGGTCCTTTCACCATCCTGAACTACCAAACGACGTTACGACAACAGCAAGCCAGCATGAGATTCTTCCTGTTCTCACTCCCTCCCATCCCGACATCCCCAGTGCAGTGCCCCCACAGGCATCTTGCCCCGCTACCAAGAAAGCACAACAGCTCACCTATCTCATTCTCACCTATCCATCCAATCCACCCATCTTGTTTCTTCCTCATGCATGCATTCTTTGTCTTTCTGTCTGCCTGATCGATCAGGACAAGCTAGCCATGCCGCCATCACCGTCGCTCCTGGACCTCATGAGCCTGCGGCCTGAGCTGCTGTCTCCGTCTCGTGACGAATCAGCGGCGGAGGACTCGTCCTCAGAAGGCAGCAGCTGTGCCATGGTGCAGGTGGTGCCGAGGGACCTCTCCGACGAGCTCCTCGGCAAGTTCGAGGACACCAGCGAGTTCGGCTTCGAGTATACCCAGAGCGGCCTCTGGTCACCGCTGGTCCTGAGGCCCGAGGTCCTCGCGAGCGCGGTGCGGCGAGGCCAACGGGGCGCAGCCGCCGGAGCTGGAGGAGGAAGGTTGGTATCGTGAGTTCTTGTTTTTCTGATGCAGGTGTTCGTGTTCTGCTCCCCCGACCCTGACTGTTGTTCTTGTTTTTCTGATGTAGGTGTTCTGTTGTTGCTGACATCCAGGAATGCTGTGCAATGTTTGTGTTGGGCAAGCTCTTGTCCCTCTCCTAAACTTCTCTGCAGCTTCTCATGTACGAACTGTTTCGTACTTAATTTGGCGATGAAGTTAGTTTGTACTTTGGGATAGGATGAAGATTACTTTTTACTGGGATGTAAAGATAGTATTACTAGGATGCTTATGCTTGTGGGTTTGTAAGTGCTGCTGTGTCCACTGATTTTTAATTTAATCTGTAGTTCGCCCAGAATCCTGATTAAGTAAGATGCTTGGGGTTGTAAGTACTTGTGTGTCCACTGATTAATTTATTTTTCTAAGCTTGCTTAAGAGTTAAAATACTGTTGCTTACCTTGGCCCAAAATTCGCTTTTGGCGATTAATGATGCCAAGGTACTGTAACTAATGTGTGTTGCGGCAGGATCATTATATAGAGTCACAATATATTGGGATAGACCCCGTTTCCATTAAGAGGCAATCAAGAACAGAGTCCATGAGTAATGTACGACTCGGAAGGTGTTACGTGCAATGCTCCGGATCGAGAAGGCACCTGAACATACAAGATGACACACTCTGTGTTACGTGCAATGAAGGTGTCGATGAAGATATTAGCCACCTCTTTTTTGAGTGCTCCTTTGCTGCTCAGTGCTGGCCATTGATCAATATTTGTTGGGACATGAGCCTGCCGTGGCCAGAAAGATTTGCATGTGCCAGAGCGGTTCATGATCTGGACTTTCTTACTGAAGCTTCCTCACAGCGGTCTGGGTGGAAGTTGCGTATGACCATAAGATTTTCAGGCAGCAGTATCTGCCGCTCTCGCTTTGTCCCTGCACGCCGCACGCCCCACACCATTATAGCCCTGGGTGTTTGGGTTATCTGAATTTTTTGAGTCGCATAATTTGGATAATGCAACATTCGGGTAATAAAAAATTATACCTGATTTTAGCCTGAAATATTAATACCCACAATTTCGGGGTCAGTCAGTTCCCAGGCCGACGCGCGGTGATGGCAGGTGATGGTGGCGCCGATTGCTTCACCTCTCCACCACTGGCCACACCTTGCCCGCGGCCACCTAGTCGAGCGCCTCATGTTCGTTGTATGCTGCACGCTCCCCTACTCCCCCATTGCCGCAACAGTGCCACTATGCCCTCATAGCACTGCTGCGCTCCTCTCCTCCCCTATACCACCTCCACTTCCACTCCTTCACCTTCTCCCTCTAGATCCCTTGCACCCTCTCCCGCTCCTCAATGCCACCGTGAAGGCTCTCTCCATCCCCTTGCCAGAAGATGCCATCATGAAGGTCCCGCCTTGGCACCTGACCCATGATTCCACGACTCAGCCTCCGTGTGTGATTCCACGATTTCACAATTTCATCCCTACCTCTGTTATACACAGAGAGACAGGGACAACAAAGGCCAGGTTGCAGGCCGTGGAGCACGGAGATGTTGGCCTGTTGGGATCGCCTGCTCGGCGACTCATTGACTCTGCAAGTAGTCCGAGTAAGTGGAGCCATTACACGAATTACCCAAATTAATAACGAGTAATAAGAATATCACTATCCGAATCTTAGATCAGGTATTGTGGGGAAAATAAACAGAGAAACAGCCCAAGTTGTTAAGACTCACGCTAGGGGAGGCTCAAGCGCCCTAGCCCTGGTGGCAAATCTGCCTCTACATACATTTCTTTGACCGAATCGGTCGGAGAGGTCCCGACCTACTTTTTTTTTGTTTTTTTCTATTAAATGAAATAATGTTTGTAATTACAGGTGGTTACAAGGCCTCAGGCCTAAAATAGAAGAGCAAACTCTAGTTGAGGCTATCTCTCCACACACTGATTCTATTTCCTTTAACTGGCTTGGTTTTCAAAGAAACCAGCCCAAGCTCCTTAGCATCTCTTTCTAGAGATCCACCGATTTTTGCCCATTATCAAAGATGATCTTATTTCTAATGCGTCAGATACACCATCAACCGCAAATTAGAATCTCAAATTAGAATCTCTCTGAAGATGGGGTCATTGAAGGTTTCCCTAGCCTTGATGATCATATCCACTGGATTCAAACTGAAGTCCTAGTTAATGGCAGCAGCCAGGGGCATCCTCAGGCCCATGCGAGCCGTGCCACCGAACAGGGCCCCAAAAAACTATGGCCCCCAAGATTTACTAGGTATTCTAGGCATATATACTAATTTTGGGCTTTGTTTCTATGAAAAAGTCAACTCAACGTGTCTTCTATAGCCAAAAAATGTGGCATGTTGGACCACACATGCACCAGGCGTTAGTGCATCACGATTGCTGATCCGTGATCGTGACCTTCAGGGACCGAGGCGGAGAGGCCGGCCTCCAGGGATCCTGCAGCTTTCTATTCTGTTTGTGACTGCCTTAGTTTAACACTCTGTGATATGGCAAGACTTGTGGTAACCCAAAGAATTTTTTTTGAATCATCCAACGTATCTACACAACATTTGCTAAATCTACTAAGAAATGACAGGTTTTGAAAGATAACATAACTGGATTGACTAAGAAATCTACAAGTGTTTGGCAGATTTTTTTCAACAGGTATATATCTTTTTTGTCTATGTTGCTAAACTTTGTGACATAAGTAATATACTGATTGATATTGTCATTAGTTCGTTGTTTTGATACTAGATATTAGGCCTTCATTTAGTGCTTTGAATTGGGCTTCATATTTTCTCGGGACGCCGCTACAGCAGCCGCCCAACAACTTTGGGTAAACTGGCATTCGAAGAAGAGGTGGAAGTAGGTCTCTTCTATGTTGGAGCCGCAAAGCACACAAGTGAAGTCTGGTAGCTGCATGTCTTTCCTCTTAAGGATGTTCCTTGTGTTCAGTCTGTCTCTAGACAAAAGCCAGAAGAAGAATTTCGGGTTCCCTAATTTGTCTGATGACCACAACCATTTGAACATTGGAGAACATGGGCTCACTTCACTAATGTGCCTCTACATACATTATATTCACATATGAAAATTATTAGTTTAACTAGTAATAAATTCAGCGGATATATTCTCCTTCACTCTTCCATCTTATAAATTTAGTTCTTTTGGATCTTCTGACAGGTTTGGTAGAACTTGACTCTTTTTGGAAACTAAGAAAGCTTTCTATGTTTAGTTTATCCGAGAACAAGTTCTATATCAACGATGGAAAAGGGAGTAACTCCACATTCCCTTTATTACCCAAATTGTATGAATTAGAGCTGAAGTCACGTGGCTCAACCGAATTCTTAGTTTCTTGGTACACCTTGATTATACCAAGGTACTGGACTTTTCCCGGAAAAAAATACTTGGGACTACTCCAAATTGGATATTGGAGACGACATAGGACCATAGCCTTGTGGCTTTGAATCTTTTGAACAGTGCATTCACAGATTTGCAACTCACTTCATATGTTCTCCCTAACAGTCATTTGGCATCTCTTGATTTGAGTTCCAATAGAATCCAGAGCCGGCTCCCGATCCCAAACATGTTGACAATGGATAATTTAGAACAAGACTTAGGTATATTATTCAATAATAGATTCACATATGTTATGTTAAATTCACTTTGTATCTTAGCCAAACTTGTGTATCTCAAGATATCCATCAATAACACAACGGCTATATAGCACCCTCAGTTTGCAATTTAACTTATCTTGAAGTCTTTGACCTAGCAAATAACAACTTCAGAGGGCAGGTTCCATCCTACCTGATAAAAGATGGTAACTTATTAAGTGTTGAATTTGAGGGTGGATCACTTCGAAGAAGAGTTGCCTTGTAATATTAATAGCCAATGTGATCCGCTAACAATAAACTTAAATGGAAATAACATTCAAGGATAGTTGTCGAGGGCTCTTTCTAAATGCACCGATTTGGAGGTTCTTGTCGTTGTAAACAATAAAATTGAAGATGTTTCTCATCTTAGCTTGGCAACCTTTCCAATCTTTGTGTCATTGTATTAAGGCACATATAGTCTACGGCATACTATGTGAAAGTTTCTAGTTTGGTTTTGGCTAATTGATGAAACCTAGGACTAACCTTGTTTATCTAAGTGGTTGATTTAGAGAAAGGTTGTCCATATGATGAGCTTATTGCATATGAAGCATGACACGTGTCATGTGATCAAAGATGAAGATCAAGATGATACTTGGCTCCATGGACCGGTGTTGAAGGTGAAGGGCTAGTCGAGGCTTGTGAGTGAAGGACCATGCGATGGTGAAGCTCCGGCAAGACTAGGCGCCGATGGACCGATGCACAGTGAAGGGCAAGTAAAGTCAAGGTTGATGGATCGAGACAGTCACATGATGGTGTGAAGCGTTCATATCATTTAGAGAAACAAAATGGGCTCAAGACAAAGGTATAACCGATAGGGCCATTTTGTTTTGCACTCAACACACCATAGAGGGTGTGAGTGGTTTAGGATCAATAGCCGCACTATTAAGAGGGGAAGTCTTATCGGCTATTCGACGCACGGGTGCCACTAGGTGAATTCATGAAGTGCATTGCATGTAGGGCCTAGTGAGCTAATTGGAAAATCCTTTGAAAATGATTGTGAAAGGCTAACACACAAGCACTTGGCGATGTACACTTGGTGGTGTTGGCACATTTGCAAAGGAGTTGAGAAAAGAGAAGAAGTTGGAGAAGGTTCCGTGAACTCTTGTGTTGGAAATGAGAGTTGGTGGTTCTTGGATTGGAAAACTGCTTTGATCCTTAATGTTTGGGATCATGAGGATATGTTGGTTGCATAGTCCTCTGAATAAGCTTTCCAACGAGCCCAAGAACATCAAAAATGGAGTTCAGAGCTAAGAGATATGCCCGTTTGAGTGAGAGGTGGTCTGCTGTCCTGGAGAGCAACGGACACTGGCGCCGGACGCGTCCGGCGCTCACTAAATGGGCGTCCGGCGGTGGGACGCGAGAAAAAACTTTCTGGACAGCGTCCGGCGTGCGTAGGACGCGTCCGGCGCTCACGAAATGAGCGTCCGGCGCTGTCCGAAATCCCACTAACGGCTAGTTTTGAATCTCGGCTTGGTGGTGCACGCGTAGGACGCGTCCGGCGCTAGCGTAGGACGCGTCCGGCGCTGTGGAGATTTCGAACGAGGTGGCTGCAACGGTCGGTGCGGGCGCGTGGTGAACGGCGCCGGATGCGTCCGGCACTGGGCTCAGGACGCGTCCGGCGCAGTGCAATTTCTGGCTCCGAGGGGGCAACGGCTAGTTGTTTGAGTTGAGGCTATAAATAAAGGGATGGCCGGGCTTGGCTCCCTCTCTTGGCTCCCCAACTCATTCATTCATACTTGTGAGCTGAAGAAACACTCTCCCTCTCATCTCTCTTGCTTGATTGATCATCCCAAGTGAGATTGAGAGATCACCTAGTGCATTGCATTGCTTGAGGGCATCTAGTGGCACTTGTGGGTGGTTTTGCCGGTGGATTTCTTGTTACTCTTGGAGAGTGCCGCTCCTAGCCGGCTTGGAGATTGTTGGAGGCATTGGCAAGAGAAGGTGATTGTTCTTGGCCACCTCCGGTTGATTGTGAGAGGTTTGAGCTCACCTCGTGGGGATCACGAAGAGCATCCTAGTGGATTGCGCGTGTCGTTGAGTACCTCGCTTGAGAGTGGTTTCTTGCGGTGCCTTGCGGGGCGAGCCTTGAGGGGCTAGTGACTTGAGGGTCACACCGAAGAACCATCTAAGTGTTGGTCGACACAACCGGTGACTAGCTTGGCGGTGCCCAAGTGAACACCGGGTGAACAAAAACAATTGTGTTCATCTTTGTTCCCGGTGATTGGTCTTCGATTGTGTGTTAACATTGTGATTGATTGTTCATCTCCTTGGTGATTGGCAACCTCGACTCGACACGTCGGTATAACAAGCTCCTACCCTCCTTGCATTACAATTCTTACATTCCCGCATAGTAGAATTGCTTGTGGGTTAGAATTGCTTGTGTGGTCGGTCGGGAACCACTCTTTGTGTAGACTAAATCCCGTGGGTAGAATTCTTGATCACTAGTGGTAGCTCTTGTGTGTACTAGTGATCACCTACGAGAATTGTTTTGGATAGGAGGCTTGCAACACCTAGTAGGCTAAGCATAACTTGCATTTCACCGTTTGTGTATCTAACGAAGTTTAGTGAGCTTGTAGAAATTTTTATAGGCTATTCACCCCCCCTCTAGCCATCTAGGACCTTACAAGTGGTATCGGAGCCGAGGTCACCGTTTTAGTGCAAGGCTTAACATCCTACGATGTTAAGATGGCTCAAATTATGTTCAACCATATTGGGGGCAAACCGCCTATGTTTGATGGAGTTAGTTCTTTTGATCATTGGAAGAGAAAGATGATCATGTATCTTGGTTCAATTTAAGAGAGAGTCTTGCAAGTCACTTTGCATGACTATGCCATACTTGATCATGATCACCTCACCGATGAAGATAGAGCCAACATCACATGCAATAGAATGGCTCTCAACACCCTATACAATGGCATTGATACAAAGGTGTTTGAGGGGATCAAGGACTTGGAACATGCAAGTGAAGTGTGGACAAGGTTGAGTGAAACATATGAAGGCACCAAGGTTGTGAAGAGTGCCAAGCTATATGGGCTCAAGAGTGAGTTTGAGAACTTCAAGAAGAAAGAGAATGAAACAATCATTGAAATGTTTCATCGCATGCAAGTGATTGTGAATGATCTCAAGAGTTTGGGGCACAAGACAAAAGATGAAGATTTTTTTCACAAGTTCTTGATATGCTTGCCGAAGAGCTTCAAGATGTTGAAGCTAATGTTACAAAGAGATGGGCTTGAAGATAAGAAGCCAAATGATTTGCTTGGTGAAGTCTTGACATATGATAAATTTGATCAAGATGATGAGAAGGTGGAAGAAGAGAAGAAAAAGAAGATTGTGGCATTCCAAGCCACCTCCTCCAAGGGCAAAGCACCAATGTTTGAAGAAGAAGAAAACAATGATGAAGATGGTGACTTTGAGATTGATGATGAGGCACTTGCTCTTGTGGTGAAGAAGATGGGTCATATGTTCATCAAGAGAAGAGGCTTCAAGAGAAACAACTTCAAGAAGCAAGAGCAACCAAGAAAGTGCTTCAATTGTGATAGCACCGAGCATCTACAAGCCGAATGCCCATATGAGAAGAAGAAGAACTACAACAAGGGCAAGTTTGAGAAGAAGAAGCATGAGGCCAAGATGACACTCAAGAAGGGCAAGAATGGTGCATTTGTGGTCACTTGGGAGAGTGACAATGATGATGAAGATGAAGATTCAAGCAACAAGGCTATGGATTCCATCGCCATCAACAAGAAGTCTTCATTATTCTCTTCATCACCATCGTGCTTCATGGCAAAAGAAACCAAGGTACAATATGATGATAGTGAGATGAAATATGCTCACAGTAGTGATGATGATGATGAACCATCTAAGGATCAATTGTATGACTTGATGCAACAAACTAGAGATATAGCTATTGCCAAGGAAAAGGAGTGCAAGAAGCTTTCAATGAAAGTAGCAATACTTGAGAAAGCCCTAGGTGAGCTTAAAACCACTCATGAGTGTCTAGTGGAAGACCATGAGAAACTTGGTGACGCTCATTCTAAGCTTGAAAAGGCTCACTCATTGCTTTTTGAGCAACAAGCAAAGAAAGTGGTGGTTGCATCATGTGATATAGGTCTTGCTTGTGACATCATTGATGATTCTTCATGTCAATCTATCATCATTGCAAATGCTAACCCTTCTTGTAGCACATCATCCACCACCACCACCGACTCTATCTCCACTACTAGTGATGGCTTCACTTGTGATGCTACACTAATGGTAGAGAATGAGACCCTCAAGAAGGAGGTGGATGAGCTCACTCATGCCTTAGGCAAAGCCTATGGTGGTGAGGCCCGCTTGCTAAAGTGCTTGGGTAGCCAAAGATTCTCTCTCGACAAAGAGGGATTGGGCTATACCCCCAAGAAGGGCAAGTCGGCCTTTGCAACTTTAAATCCTAGCTTTGTGAAGAGCAATGGTCGGTTTTGCTATAGATGCAAGCAAGTTGGGCACCTAGAGCAAAGTTGCAACAAGAAGCAACAAAACAAGAAACTTGTCAATACTATACCTTTTGATTCTTGTTATGTGCTTACCAAGGGTGTGAAAGGTGTGCAAGCTAAGTTTGTTGGTACACCCATTGTTGGCCCAAAAAGAAGACTATTTGGGTACCAAAGAGCTTAGTTACTAACCTACAAGGACCCAAGCAAAAATGGGTACCTAAGCTTCATTGATTTGCTTGTAGGTGAACTATAAAGCTGAAGGAAGGCATTGGATCATTGATAGTGGGTGCTCTCAACACATGACCGGCACATCAAGAATGTTTGATTCAATTGAGAAGAATGATAGTGGCATTGAGTCAATCACTTTTGGCAATAACAAGAAAGGCAAGGTTGTTGGCTTGGGCAAGATTGCAATATCAAATGATATGAGTGTCTCCAATGTGTTGCTAGTTGAAAGCTTAGATTTCAATCTTCTCTCCGTGGCACAAATTTATGATCTAGGCTACAAGTGCATCTTTGGGGAAAATAATGTTGAGGTAGTTTCTCTTGATGGCTCCAACTTGGTGTTCAAAGGCTTTAGATATGAGAATCTCTATCTTGTTGACTTCAACACTAGTGAAGCTTCTTTGACAACATGTTTGATATCAAAATCAAGTTTGGGTTGACTTTGGCATAGAAGGCTTGGGCATGTTGGCATGAAACAATTGAAGAAGCTCACACAACACAATCTTATAGAAGGCTTGAAAGATGTTGAATTTGAGAAAGACAAGTTGTGTAGGGCTTGTCAAGCCGGGAAGCAAGTTGGAAGCTCACATCCAAAGAAGAGTATAATGAGTACATGCAAGGCATTTGAGTTGTTGCACATGGATCTATTTGGCCCAACTACATACACAAGTATTGGTGGCAACAAGTATGGGTTTGTCATAGTGGATGACTTCACAAGATTCACATGGGTATTCTTTCTTAGTGACAAGAGTGAAGTGTATGACACCTTCAAGACCTTTCTCACTAGAGTTCACAATGAGTTCGATATGAGAATCAAGAAAGTGAGAAGTGACAATGGGAGTGAGTTCAATAATACAAGAATGGAAGAATTGTGTGATCATTATGGCATTGGTCATCAATTCTCGGCCAAGTACACTCCACAATCAAATGGCCTAGTTGAGAGGAAGAATAGAACATTGCTTGATATGGCTAGATCAATGCTTCATGAGTACAATGTTAGTCAATCATTTTGGGATGAAGCAATCAACACGGCATGCTACTACATCAATAGGCTCTATTGTCATAATTTGCTAGAGAAGACCCCATATGAATTACTTCATGGAAGAAAGCCCAACATTGGCTATTTTAGAGTGTTTGGTTGCAAATGCTACATCTTGAGAAAGGGCACAAGATTGGGGAAGTTTCAAAAGAGATGTGATGAGGGGTTCCTACTCGGTTATTCAACTACAAGTAAAGCTTATAGAGTTGGAACAACTCAAGTGGCATTCTAGAGGAAGTCCATGATGTGCAATTTGATAAAACCAATGGGTCACAAGATGAAGATGAGAATCTAGAAGATGTTGGTGGAACTCAATTGGTTGAAGCTATGAAGAACATGGACATTGGGGACATTAGAGCAAAGCAAGTGATTGAAGTGCAAGATGATAAAGATGTAGTCCTCAATTCTCCATTGAGGCAAGCTAGCAATGCTCAAGTGCAAGATCATGGTGCTAGTTCATCAAATGAAGACAAGTCAAGTGATCAACTAAGCTCAAGCAATCAAGTGCAAGTGCTCCAACCACAACATGTTGCAAGAGATCACCCAATTGATAGTGTCATTGGTGATATTAGAAGTAGTGTGCAAACAAGATCAAGAGTGGCTATGATTTGTGAGTATGCATCATTTGTGTCAACCAAAGAGCCAAAGAAAATTGAGGAAGCTTTGGATGATGCCGATTGGATCATGGCAATGCAAGAAGAGCTCAACAACTTCACAAGAAATGATGTGTGGGAGTTAGTTGAAAGGCCGGAGGATCACAACGTCATTGGAACCAAATGGGTTTTCAAGAACAAGCAAGATCAAGATGGTGTTGTGATTAGAAACAAAGCAAGGCTAGTTGCACAAGGCTATACTCAAGTTGAAGGTCTTGATTATGATGAAACATACGCTCCCGTGGCAAGATTGGAAGCAATAAGGATTCTATTGGCTTATGCATGTGCCTACAACATCAAGTTATATCAAATGGATGTCAAGAGTGCATTTTTCAATGGCATCATCAATGAGCTAGTATATGTTGAGCAACCTCCCAGTTTTAAAGATGAGAAGAAGCCCAACCATGTGTACAAGTTGAAGAAAGCTTTGTATGGCTTGAAGCAAGCACCTAGAGCATGGTATGAGAGATTGAAGACTTTTCTTCACTCCAAAGGGTTCATTATGGGCAAGGTTGATACTACTCTATTCACCAAGAAGATTGGTAATGATCTCTTTATTATGCAAATCTATGTTGATGATATCATCTTTGGATCAACCAATCAAGCATATTGTGAAGAATTTGGTGAAATGATGGCAAAAGAGTTTGAGATGTCCATGATTGGTGAACTTAGCTATTTCCTTGGTCTTCAAGTCAAGCAATTGAAGAATGGGACATTTGTGAGTCAAGGGAAATACATAAGGGACATGTTGAAGAAGTTTGGGATGCAAGATGCAAAGCCAATCTCAACTCCAATGGGAACCAATGGAAATCTTGATAGTGATTTTGATGGCAATATGGTGAACCAAAAAGAATATCGGTCTTTGATTGGAAGTCTACTCTATGTCACCGCATCAAGGCCGGATGTCATGTTTAGTGTTTGCATGTGTGCTAGATATCAAGCCTCACCTAGAGAGAGTCATCTCACAGCTGCAAAAAGAATATTGAGGTACTTGAAGCAAACAAGAGATGTTGGACTATGGTATCCCAAGGGGTCAAAGTTTGAATTGATTGGATATTCGGACTCCGACTATGGTGGTTGCAAGATCAATAGAAAGAGCACAAGTGGTACATGTCAACTTCTTGGAAGATCACTTGTGTCATGGTCTTGTGGCAATCTCTACCGCCGAAGCCGAATATGTTAGTGCGGGGAGCTGTTGTGCACAATTGCTTTGGATGAAGTCAACTTTGAAGGATTATGGCATCAACTTCAAGAATGTGCCATTGTTTTGTGACAATGAAAGTGCAATCAAGATGACACAAAACCCGGTTCAACATGGAAGAACAAAGCACATTGACATAAGGCATCACTTCATAAGAGATCATCAATAAAAGGGTGACATTTCCATTGAAAGTGTGGGCACCGATGATCAACTTGCCGATATACTCACCAAGCCACTTGATGAAAGAAGGTTTTGCAAGCTAAGGAATGAGTTGAACATTCTTGATTTCTCAAACATGTGTTGAATGCACCCACCACTTATTGACATGCCTCTCCTTCGACAAAGCAAGGTACAATTGGTTGACATGTCATTCATGCTTAGGATTATACTTGTGGTAGCACATGTAGACATACAAGGTGCATTGCGAGCATTCATGATAAATCAACTGTGTTTCATGTATATATGTTTGCCACTATTGCTTCTATGCTTGTTATGATCTAGTGGTGGCATATGACATGTTTGTGGGCTTGCAATCCTAGTGTTGAATCTAGAATATTTGCTACAAGTGTTTAATTCAACATAGGCAAGATAACCCTTGTCATGAGGTGTGAAGAAGCTTGTCTTTGGTTCAAACCGAATTAAATATCTTTGGCAAGTGGTCTAGATTGAACCAAATTTGACTAAAGTTTTGTTTACTCCATCAAAATCATTTTCTCTCCACAATTTGATCCCATTTTTGGGCAATTGTTGACAAAGGGGGAGAGAAAAAGATGATTGAACATGATAAAGGGGTAAATAAAATTTTAAGGCACACAAGAAGTGGGAGCAAGCTCATAAACAAAGTTGTTGCACTTGTTTGTGCATTCTCATATGACTTGCTCATGGCACCTAGTTTAAAGTTTTTTTTATAAGTGGTGTCTCCTTGCTTGTGTGGTGCAATGCTAGTATAGGACTTGAATGGTGAAATGATCTACTAGCATGCATAGGTTGTAACTAGACTCCCTTTGCTTTACAAGTGGTTCAAGAACTTTGCTTATAATGTTGATCTCACGGGGTTCTTGAGTTTTTAATGGATGTCTAGTTACTACACGGTGCTAAGGATGGTGTAAATTGCAATTCCGATTGGTATCACGCTTCAAAGGTCCATTTCTTACACCTTAGCATCATTTTGGTAGAATTACTCTCCCCACACTACTATCCATGCATATGTGCAAAGCTTCAAATACAAACTCTATGCACATATGTAGGGGGAGCTAATACTACCAAAACTGAACTTGCAATAGTTGTCCAAATTCCTCTTGTGAGCTTAATGATTGGACAAGTATGACAAGTTTAAAATTCTTTTTATGAAAATCATCTTTGTTGAGGGTTGTCATCAATTACCAAAAAGGAGGAGATTGAAAGTCCCTAGTTTGGTTTTGGCTAATTGATGAAACCTAGGACTAACCTTGTTTATCTAAGTGGTTGATTTAGAGAAAGGTTGTCCATATGATGAGCTTATTGCATATGAAGCATGACACGTGTCATGTGATCAAAGATGAAGATCCAGATGATACCTGGCTCCATGGACCGGTGTTGAAGGTGAAGGGCTAGTCGAGGCTTGTGAGTGAAGGACCATGCGATGGTGAAGCTCGGGCAAGACTAGGCGCCGATGGACCGATGCACGGTGAAGGGCAAGTGAAGTCAAGGTTGATGGATCGAGACAGTCACATGATTGAAGCGTTCATATCATTTGGAGGAACAAAATGGGCTCAAGGCAAAGGTATAACCGATAGGGCCATTTTGTTTTGCACTCAAGACACCATACAGGGTGTGAGTGGTTTAGGATCAATAGCCGCACTATTAAGAGGGGAAGTCTTATCGGCTATTCGACGCACGGGTGCCACTAGGTGAATTCATGAAGTGCATTGCATGTAGGGCCTAGTGAGCTAACCTGGAAAATCCTTTGAAAATGATTGTGAAAGGCTAACACACAAGCACTTGGAGATGTACACTTGGTGGTGTTGGCACATTTGCAAAGGAGTTGAGAAAAGAGAAGAAGTTGGAGAAGGTTCGTGAACTCTTGTGTTGGAAATGAGAGTTTGGTTCTTGGATTGGAAAACTGCTTTTATCCTTAATGTTTGGGATCATGAGGATATGTTGGTTGCATAGTCCTCTGAATAAGCTTTCCAACGAGCCCAAGAACATCAAAAATGGAGTTCGGAGCTAAGAGATATGCCCGTTTGAGTGAGGGTGGTCTGCTGTCCTGGAGAGCGACGGACGCTGGCGCCGGACGCGTCCGGCGCTCACTAAATGGGCGTCCGGCGGTGGGACGTGAGAAAACACTTTCTGGACAGCATCCGGCGTGCGTAGGACGCGTCCGGCGCTCACGAAATGAGCGTCCGGCGCTGTCCGAAATCCCTCTAACGGCTAGTTTTGAATCTCGGCTTGGTGGTGCACGCGTATGACGCGTCCGGCGCTAGCGTAGGACGCGTCCGGCGCTGTGGAGATTTCGAACGAGGTGGCTGCAACGGTCGGCGCGGGCGCGTGGTGAACGGCACCGGATGCGTCGGCGCTGGGCTCAGGACGCGTCCGGCGCAGTGCAATTTCTGGCTCCGAGGGGGCAACGGCTAGTTGTTTGAGTTGAGGCTATAAATAAAGGGATGGCCGGCCCTTGGCTCCCTCTTGGGCCTCAACTCATTCATTCATACTTGTGAGCTGAAGAAACACTCTCCCACTCATCTCTCTTGCTTGATTGATCATCCAAAGTGAGATTGAGTGATCACCTAGTGCATTGCATTGCTTGAGGGCATCTAGTGGCACTTGTGGGTGGTTTGCCGGTGGATTTCTTGTTACTCTTGGAGAGTACCGCTCCTAGCCGGCTTGGAGATTGTTGGAGGCGTTGGCAAGAGAAGGTGATTGTTCTTGGCCACCTCCGGTTGATTGTGAGAGGTTTGAGCTCACCTCGTGGGGATCACGAAGAGCATCCTAGTGGATTGCGCGTGTCGTTGAGTACCTCGCTTGAGAGTGGTTTCTTGCGGTGCCTTGCGGGCGAGCCTTGAGGGGCTAGTGACTTGAGGGTCACACCGAAGAACCATCTAGGTGTTGGTCAACACAACCGGTGACTAGCTTGGCTGTGCCCAAGTGAACACCGGGTGAACAAAAACAATTGTGTTCATCTTTGTTCCCGGTGATTGGTCTTCGATTGTGTGTTGCCATTGTGATTGATTGTTCATCTCCTTGGTGATTGGCAACCTTGACTCGACACGTCGGTATAACATGCTCCTACCCTCTCTTGCATTTCTTTTGATTATATTCCCACAAGGTAGAATTGCTTGTGTGGTTGGCCGGGAACCACATCTTGTGTAGCTTAAAATCGCGTGGGTTAGAATTGCTTGTGTGGTCGGTCGGGAACCACTCTTTGTGTAGACTAAATCCCGTGGTAGAATTCTTGATCACTAGTGGTAGCTCTTGTGTGTACTAGTGATCACCTACTAGAATTGTTTTGGATAGGAGGCTTGCAACATCTAGTAGGCTAAGCGTAACTTGCATTCCGACGTTTATTTATCTAACGAAGTTTGCTTAGTGAGTTTGTAGAAATTTTTATAGGCTATTCACCCCTCCTCCTCTAGCCATCTAGGACCTTACAATGGTGCACATGGAAGCAAGTCGTCGGCTCATCGTCAAGCAAGTGCCAGGCTACATCCACCACCTCGGACATACTAACCGCTGCTGCGACACGCCGACCACGCCGAACAAGCCCTCCAAACTGTCGCCAAGCTGTCCGCCGGCTTCGGGGAGCTACCCAACTCAACGTACGGGTCACTGTCCGGCCTGATCAAGCTGCAAAGCAAGCTGCATGAGCCATCGGGAGAAGACAAAGGATGATTCGTCTATACACCAAGAGGCTAAACCATCCATCCAAGGCAAACGAGCACAAGACTGAAGGCCGAGTACATGCTACGCTCACGCCGATGTCGAGACGCCAGCACGCCGATCAAGCTGCGCTCATCTACTCGACTATGGTGACACCTCTACTCGGCCACGACGACAACATATCTCCGACAACAAGATATAACTCGTATACAAGAGGAGCAGCAGCATCCTTGTCGGCAAGCACAACGACGACCGGTCTAGCAGATATATAGCCACGATGGCCAAAAGGTCTACCAGCCAACCTCGGGACTGGCCTAGCGTATATTCTGCCAAGACGACCAAAATAGCTAAGCTATTAGTCGTACTCTTTGCTATAGTCCGACAGCCTAGGCGAGACTGGGTTCACAGCAAAGTTGTTCCAACCTACCATGACTAAGTCATGACATAGCACCCCAGTGCCCAACACAGTCGACCAGCAAAGCTGGGGACTCGCCGACCACGACCAGGGTGGTTCGGCACACGACTAGCTTAGCGACGAGCGGCCAAGGGCATAAACGAATCTACTACGAGGCGCGAGTCAATCTCCGTTCATGAACGACATCCTTCTCGACACCTGAAGAACCCTGGTCGTCTCACATTGATGGTATGCATCTCATCTACAAGCCGTGGAGACAAATATTAAAATCAACGCTAGAAGCACAACCCGAACGTGCAGTCTAGCACGTGGAGGTCTGGCAATGGCCTGTACTCCTGTGCCTGCAGAGCAGCCCATGAAGATTGGAAGCATAAACGAGCCTCAAGACTCGATGACATATGATCTACGCCACCGTGCTAGGCTACATGATGATGGCCACGATGGCGGCCGCAAGATGAGCAAGCAAGGGTCATGTCCGCATGCTGTAATGGCAGCGGCGGATCGCCCGGAACCAACTACGACTCCGTCCGACTACCTATCTGAGTGCATCTTTGTGCTCTCGAACTCTCCGGCGACCACACCCCCACGCTGGCCGGACTCCAGTGTTGTCAAGGAAGAGCTCGACGAATACTCCGAGTCTCCGACCACTCCGGCCAGGGACTACATGAGCAGGCTAATTGGCTAGCCTATGTACCGCACGCCGATCAGCAAGCATGGTAGACGGAGGCGTATCAGGCTACAGGCTACAGCTCCATGCGAGTGATGACGTCCACCGAATATGCCTATGTTCATGCACAGCTTACAACAACACGACCTGGAGGGACTCCGCCGCCGTGCTCTTCTCTGACTTCAACACGAGGGCGATCGACGCACGCGAGTCGGCGAGCGGTCAAGCAAGCCCGCTGAGCGAACTGCTGTCCACAGCGTCAAAGTCTAGCCGGTCAAGTCGGCAACAGCAACAACGGACTATCTACAACACGCTTCGCTGTACTCTTAGCATGAACCATCCTAGATGGGATCTAACCAGGTCGAGCCATCGGCAGGCTTCCCGAGCCACGTACATCTACTCGACCACGACGTCGACACGTTTTCAAATAAAAAGGTCGACCACGACCACTTCGTCCCTGCTCCATAGCTGGGGACTCCGTGAAGATCTCACGTCTCGCGACGGCTCCGAGCCACAGGATTAATCGGTGTCCCGCCGTCACGCGATTGGCTACTAGCAAGCAAGGAAAAAAGGGGATTTGAGAGGATCCACTAAGCATGCACGAGCTAATTAATTTGCCTGCATGCATGTGTGCGTATATGGGTACATGAATTTTTACTACAGAAGCTGATCATGGACTCCTTTCGACGAAAGGACCCGGCTCCACGATTTCTCAGCGACGTAAGCAGAACCATCAACGCGTCGTCAGCACCTCGGCTCACGACATTGACTGGTGCCCCTCGTCGACAGCACATCTGTTTGAACCTGACACGGCGCTGCGACCCAGCATATATGGCGACGGAGTCTAACTCTCCTACACGGGCCAAGGTCTGTACGTAAGTTTGTGCAAATGCATGTGCCATACACAGACGTACAGTTGGTTGCTGCTCCTTCGTGTCTTCAACACAAGATCGCATAACATAAGGCCAAGCAAAGCTAAGTTGATCACTTTAAATCAATATTCAATCTATGGGATACGTATGTATCCGGTATGAACATATATCTGCATGTACGCATTGATATCTTGCCAGGAATCAAATCACGTTCATCAAATACATGGACGTACAGGCGAATCGGGCAATTGCATGAGCGCCGTGCTACACGGCCATGCGCGAGCACACGCTCTGACCATGTCGGATGGACTGCGCTCAACTACTCGACCATGTCGAGCCACGTCCATCGTTTGATTCGACTACGATGACACGTCTTCAAACAAGAATGTCGATGACGATCACTTCATCCCTGCCTCCTAGCAGGGGACTCAGCGCAGTACTCGCTGCATGAGCAACAGCTGCGGACCATGGTTTGGGTTCAGCCCATCCCACCTCTGTTCCATAAACCGGGGACTAAGCACGGCTTGTTGAGCCGGTCATCCCGGGAGGCAAACGTATGTGCCGGCGAAACTATCAACGAGCCACCAAGCCAAGCTAACTATGGGGAACCAACCAGCGTTACCATGACTGCAAGATCATGGGCCAAGTTCTTTATGCATGAGCCATACACGTAAAGATTTGTGGTTACTCGTCCTCCGAATAAAGGAATCGACTCGTCGGCCTGACACGGTGCCAGCGCAAGTCATGATATTGTCTTCACCAGCAGAGCTGGGGATGCTCGACACTCGACTCCTTCGCACGACCAATACCAGCAGAGCTGCAGACTGTGTGGTGCTCGTCTGCAGACTGTGTGGTGCTCGTTCGTTTTCTCCAGTCTCACAACAAAGTTAGAGACTTGACGGTTTTCATCTTGTTTGGTCTCACAGCAAAGCTGGGGACTAGGCCCACAGCCAAGCTGTGACTTTGCACCACGTGCAATTTTGTAGCAAAGCTATAGTTCAACTTTCGACTTAGTATTTCAATCGGGTTTATTGCCTTTTACTTTGCCATTCGTTTTGCTCTTAATTTACTACCATCGTTTTGCACCTAGTGCACAAAATCGGTTTATTTTACAACAAACCTACTTGCTTCTTATTTGACACGGACGCGTGGCATTTGGGAATGCATTTGGATGGTTGTTCGCTTCCTATTTGACATGGACGCATGTCATAGGAATGCGTTTTCTGGTTGGCCACCGACCACCAGCCCGGGCACGATAAAATCTTGCTCTTTAAAGGTTTTCTCCACTTTCGTTGGCCTAGTTCATCAGCACAGACTGGGGATTGGGTAAAGAAAACAAAGTTTTCTCATCCCTTTTAACACAGTTAAGATGGCCAACGGTGCTTTTTGGACAGATGGTAAAAGGGGGCTCGACCGACCAGCTAAGCTCCGGTCAGAGTAATGACCAAATCATTTTCTCCTACTTCACTTTTTCGGCAACTACCATTTTTTCTGGAATGGTGTGAAGCATCGGCCAGAACACGGCAAAGCTGTGGTCCCATCAGAGACCTTGTGCAAAGCACAGGTCCACCCAGATACGCGTCTTACGCAAGGATGCATCAAAGGTGCATCATTACATGCCCTCTAACTAGCCCTTTGCGAAGCTGGGGACTGGAGCAGTGGTCGAAGACACCTCCCATTGGTAAAACCATGGATTTAGAGTGGGCCCTTTTTTATTCGACACATGGCCATTGGGGCTTGGGGGTACGCAACGCTACTGCCTAAGTAAATAGCACTGCTATTTTTCCCACCTTCGCTTTTTGCCATGTTCACTAGTCAGCAACTAAGTTGTGTGACTAGACACAACGAAGTTGTGGTCGATCTTTTACTGCTCGACAAAGCCAGGAACTGCTCGGCCAAGCCGGGGACTGCTCGGCAAAGCCGGGACTGCTCGGCAAAGCCGAGCACTGATAAGCAAAGATGGGAACTGGTCGGGATGCATAGCTCCTGCTAGTCCTTTACGAAGACATATTTTGTCAGGTTTTTCCACACAAATTTGACCCTGAAACAACGTGCTACGCACTTTATATCAGGCTCGGGGACTACGTGGGCCCACGTCACTTGATAGTGACTTGGGCTGTTTAACCAATTTTTGTGCCAAAGGCAAGATCTTTACCATTTTTTAGCTTTCACTTGTTAGCTAATATAACACAATGATACAAAGTATCATGTGCTACTGTGGGCCCATGTCACCAGATGCTTGGAGATTTTTTCTTTTTTCTTGGAGCAACATGCATCTTTCGACAACGACCTGTACTTGACAGACATAGTGGTCGGCTCTTCATCAATCTGGTCGGCAAAACTAGTACTCTCTCGTGGTGCTCTCCATGACTGGTCGGCAGACCATCAATAAGCTCCAACAGTTCGAGTGACTTGATCAACCATGTATAACTTCAAGCCTCACTGGTCGATAAGCGTCAAGACGGCGTTTCCTCAAGATACATGATGCTCGGGGACTAGCTGTGGGGGTATAAACCCTTCATACCCTTACGGGCCTACATGGGCTGTGCCATCAAAGATGGCCCAATTCACAAGACGAAGATGTGCGGCACACAATGTGCACCGCACGGCACTGTAATAGTACCAAATAGGATACTTTACTTGTACAACCTGTCCCTCCGGAGTATATAAGGAGGGGCAGGGGTCCCCTAGAGGACATCTCATCTCAGATCAATGCAAATAACAAAGCACAGGATGTAGGGTTTTACGTCAAAGGCCACAGGACTCGACCATTGACAGGAAACTCATCATCATGGTCGTCTACGGACCCAACTTGAACGGAATCATCTAGAGGAACAGAGGGACAGAAGACCTACCATAGATCGGAGCCGAATCGCATTTGCGCCATCGAACCCCGTTCATGGTGCCGCCGCGCCGCAATCTGAGCGGCCGGGCGACACCAAGCGCGCTCCTAGATGGCCGCCGACCGACCCAATCCTTCGCGGTGACTCCTCCCAACCCGAGACCTCGCCGCCGAATCGCCTCGCCCTAATCGCTGCGCCTGCTGGAATGAGGAGCGAGCGGGTGGACTGAAGAAACGAGAAGGAGCCAGCGGGTGGACTTGAGAGTGAAGAGATGAAGTGAGTCAGGGGGGTTTTTACAAAAAGTGCACGGCCTCAGCCACGGTGGCTGCGCCACGTCGGACTAAGTGGCTGGCGTGTCGTGCTCAGTACCGTCGATGCGCCGCGGATAAAGTTTGGGTACTTGAACGGACGTTTTGAAAGTGTGGGTACCTATATGGGAAGTGCCCAATAGTTTGGGTACCCCACGTGCAATTTACTCATTATCTTCACAACAATAGTCAGCCATCAGTCATCCATTGTGATTTGAAGCCTAACAACATCCTCCTTGATAGTGACTGGACTGCTTATGTTGCCGACTTTGGACTTTCAAAACTGATTGGTGAATCCGTGAACATATCAAGATCATATACTGGAAGCTCCATAGGGATAAGAGGAACTGTTGGATACGTTGCTCCAGGTAATTACAATGTCCACTGTACTCAATTCTTAACAACTTAATCTGTAGCTCAGTACACAAATCAGAACTGAGTATTTAATCATCAACATACTTGTTCTTGCAGAATATGGAGGAGGTGGGCAAGCATCCATTGCGGGTGATGCTTACAGCTTTGGGATTACCCTTCTGGAGATGTTCACAGGGAAAGCACCTACTGATGATATGTTCAGAGAAGGATTGAGCTTGCACTTGTTTGCTGGTATGGCCTTACCTGACAAGTTGACGGAAATTGTGGATACAGTGCTATTAGAGGTGCAACCATATGAAAACGCTGCAAAGTACAACAAAATACCGGGTTGCTTAGCTTTGGTTGTCCGAGTCGGCATCTCCTGCTCAAAGCAAACCTCGTCAGAAAGAATGAGCATGAAAAATGCAGCCATTGAGCTGCATAGAATCAGAGATGTGGTAATGGAGCCCTCTGCATAGGGTCAACCTGATTACCAGGCATTCTCCTGTTCCTGTACTACTCAGACCACAAATATACTAAGGGCAATAGAAATTTCCTTGAGGAAATGTAGTATAGTCCCTCCACAAACATAATGATAGTTTGAGGCAGCCATACAGCAGCAAGAATCTGTCAAGCAAAACAGCCATCGTCAGATTGCATGTTATGAATTTGTGGACTTAAATAAAGGCGCACATGAAAACAATCTTGTCTAGTTAACGATAAACATCCGTTTTTCTCTTGCTTTTCATATAACACATGGCAACAGGGGTGATGGCTGATGAGATACAAGCCTCTTTCATTTAACAATTCCCAAATGATGTGTAGTCTGGTCAAATGGCTCGGCATTAGATGGAATAAATATGTGCACGTACCTCTACATATCTCAAAAAGGACATGTAACCTCGTTGTTTTCCCATGTCCATGTCTCTATGGCAGCTACTGGGCGGGAGAGTGGATTTTCCACATCCGTGTGTGGCCGCACAGGCAATCTGGGCCGTTCGTACACAAACGCGTGTCGGGAGGTTGCGGTGTGGCGCTGGTTGGTTGCTTTCCGTGCTCTGGGTCGCCGCCGCTCGGGGCTGCAGCCGCCACGCTGCTGGGCGCGCAGGGAGGTCACCATCCCTCGTTGGAGCTGCTGGTACCGAGTTGGGTGGCCATGGCCGTCCGCCTTCGTCCCCGGAGTCTGCGGGAGCCCACAGCCGAGTAACCATGGCCGCCGTCGCGGAGTCTGCGGCAGCCCGCCGCCGCCAGCCACCGCGCCGGCGGCGCGGTGGCTGGCGCAGACTTCGGCGACGGCGGCAAAGTCCGGAGGCCGCGGTGCCGGAGCTGGGCGCGGAGAGCGGCGGGTTCACGAAAGGATGGGCTGCGGCGGTGCCTTCTTGGCCCAAGAGAGAGAAAACCCAGAAAAATAAAAAATGCTTCAAGATTGGTGCAGCTGTGGAGGCGAACGGCCTAGATAGTCCGTGCGGCCACACACCGGTGCGGTCGTGCTTTTCCCTACTGGGCGGTCCTAATTCTGTTTGGATCGGATACCATGTCCATCACCATTTTCTCTGGAGTCCTCTCAGTTGCTGAAGTTTTGACATCAACCCAAAAGTAGAATAATGGCGAATATAACTGGCATTTCTGGACAATTTCAACAGTAGCAGCTTAACAGCAGAAGATCCAAGTTTTCATTTGAGTAGCACCTTTCTTCACTGCTCTGAGTAAATATGCTCCCTCTTCCTGTACACATCTAGCTGCCCTCTCGTTGCTTTTCACTGAGACACCACACTTCAGCAGTTGAGCATCAAGTATTGAATCCTCAGAGGGTAATAACCCTACATTAAAACGAATATAGCTACATCAATCAAACGCCTTAGTAGCATTATTGGATTTAAGGCCAGGTATATGTCTTAAAAGATGTCAGATCTTGTCAGTTTGATGAAATATTTGCTTTCAAGGGGCAGAAAAATGTTGTTATTCACAGCTTCAACCCAAACAAAAAACTTTGGGACTCAAAACAAATTTGGATGGCAACTAATGTACCACTTGATAATTTGACGTGATCTGTAAATTCCTTTCAGTATTGCAGACTGCAGAAGCAAACGTCAATTGACAATATTCTGCTTACATTTGTTGTATAGTTTTGTTTCGAGTTATGATGGCAACTTCAAAACACTTCAGTTTGCTTCTAATAAATTGCTGGTTAAAACATTATTTCAGAGGCCATAATATAAATGATGACTCCCTGCTTCCCTAGCTAACAGTAGTTTCACTGCACAATCAACTTGAACCGTTGAAACCTGAAATTCACAATCGGGGCTTGGGTGGGAGAACAGTAGATGTGAAATGTTACCAGATCGGGAATGAGATGAGAGGGCCGTCGTCCTCAGGCGACTGAGTGGCCGAGGCTAGCAATGAAGTCGTGGAAGTGCGGGGCGGCGCAGGCAGGGAAACGGATCGGAAGGTGGAGGCTGGCGGGCTGCGGCGAGAGCGCCTCCGCCAGCGATTCAGCCGAGCAGGAGAAGGCGGCGCGGAGGAGCGGGAGGGCCATGGGTCTCCTGTGTCCCGCAGCTTGTGCGCCTCCGGGGAGGAGTTGCCAGTAGAGGAGGCAGGCATTTCCACCATGGCTGCTGCCGGACAGCCGGAGGCAGGCATTCTGCAAGACGCTCTTCGTCAGTTTTGTCAGTCTACCGATTTCGTCAGTTTCGTCAGTCGACTTCTTTTTTTTGAAGAATCGTCAGTCGACTTCTTCTGTCTTTCCAGCCATTTTCAGTCTACTAGTTCCATAAAAAGTGTCCTACAAAAATTGGTTGGACTCCTTTAGAAAAAATGGTTTACGTGTTTAAAATTTAATTATTCCACGCAAAACAGAAAAGTATCCAAAAACTTGACAAACGTTTTTTTCTCCAAAAAAGGAAAAAATTCTGGATTTCATTAAAAAAAAGTCTTAGAGACAAAACCATGTTAAAAAGAACATTTGAAATAGGAGTCATGAAGAAACAAAGGAAAATAAATTTGGATAACAAATGAAGAAAAATATTCTAAGATCAAAGTTTTGAATTTTATCAGAAAAATTGCTTTAAAATAGAAGGTAAATGTTTTAGTGGAAATCATTTTAGCTTACTGTAGTTAGAGAACAAAGTCGTGCCAACTGGTGAGTTATTTTTATGCGACTATTTCTAAAGGTGCCTTTTACGGGTGGCATCTATGATGATCTAGGTAGATCAATAGAACTCCCGCCTCTGTTAATCGATTAATAGAGGTGGACATTCTAAGATGGTCACCTTTATAAATAGTCGATTATTAAGAGAAAACAGTCTCCTTAAAATGTCTATATCTATAAAGGATTAATAAAGGCGGGCATTTGCTTGGTATCCATCTCATCATTTACACATGCGGCTCCTAAATACCATGTGATAGAAATTGTTGAACAAGAAATGTATCATATAATGTGGCCTTTTTGACGTCTCTAGATACAATAGATACGTTATACGTATGCTCGTTGGATCGTGCTGACCGGGCACAACATGATTAGTCGGAACATAATGAGTCATACTGCAGTCAATGAGGCACGAAAGATCTGATGATAGCAAATAGTTTGGTTCATGCTCGACCTTCGCCAAATACTGAAGCAGACAACTAACCAGACAACTAACAGCAAGCCATATGCATGCATGCTTGATAAAGGTTATTACAACTTATGATACTAAAAAAGTGAGATAGTTTGGTTCTAGTAGTAAGAAACGATGGCAATGAGCCATGATAGCACCTAAGAAATCTGATGCATAATATGGAAATAAATAGACTTCACTAGTAGCAAAGTGTAAACCACACTTCAATCAAAGTCCAAGGTGAAACTTCGATAGTGATTAATGGGACACAACTCCAGCCGCAAATCTGGAGAAGCCCTCGGCCCGTGCTGGATCTCCCTCCACATTGCTTCCAGCTTGGCTGCATCCTCAGGCTTGACCTCCCGGCAACAGTACTTGATGCTTATCTTTTTGAGGACCCTCGCGTTCATCACTAAGAACTGACAAAAACCCCCACAAGGATGTCCTTCCAAGACCGAGTCGATGAAGAATGTCACACTAGATAAGTGATTCAGCACACCATCTGCATCGATGTGCTCCTTCCAGTACTCCGCAGGTAAGGGCACATGACTTGTTCTTGAATGACGGGATTCCTGGCAACACATAAGAGAAACATTTTAGTGGCAGAATAGTATTATTGCAAAAAAAATAGTTAAGCATCAGTTGATTGTGGCTTACAATTCTGAGATCCTTGAGGTTGGGAGAGCTATTCAGCAAGCACGAAAGTAAGGTGGCGAACACTTTATGATTGTGATCCAGAGCAAGGCTAAGCTTTTCCAATCCAAATAAACACCTTCTCTTGGGCAATACCTTCGGCATCGAGACCTTGCCCTTGCCCAAGACCTAATCAAAACAAGGATAGTTTAAAGTATTTGTAGTTTTCATAAACTATTTCAAGGTTCCATGAAAATCATCTAAAACTATGTTTGAAGTAATTACTTGCATAAATTTTCAATGGGTAATAGTTGCTTTAATGCACCCCCTGAATTATTGTCATGTAAAATTAAATTATTATATGTTAGTCATAAAAAGCAGAGTGACAAATCTAAACATTTGGACTGTGCAAGGATAACGATAAACCACCTATAAGGAAAAGTTAATTTAGACTGTATTATGAGAAAGACAAATATTGAAGCTAGCCACCATGCATTTACCATTTTTACTTGAAAGGATCATGCATATTTCACAGAAGAAACAGAATTGCATGCTAGTGAAAATCAATCTGCAAATAATCTTATTACATGCCATCCGGACAGGCCGAACGACAGACACCCATGCACTAGGTCCAGCTGACCAGCAGGCCATCCGGCTAGGTCTTCGGCGTTGCCAGATCGACTGCCTGGCTGGCTGTCTACACGGTGAGCAATGGCGGATGCAGATCCAATTCTAAGGGATGCAGATTCCGTTCTTTGATTGATTTTGAATATCAATTATATAAAGCACGCAATTATTCTAGGCTTGCAGATAGTATGTTTCATAGTTTTAGACTACGACAAAATGGCTTGCATCATTCTAGGCTTGCAGATGGCTACCGATCGCTCAGGTAACCCTTCAAAGCCTGCTTGTGGCCTCTACCTCTCCACACGTAAATGTTTCGTGTTGGTCTGCAATAGCAAATCATTAGCTGGCATGATCCGATGTGATCCAGCTGAGTTTAGTATTTGATATGATCCTAAGGCTGCTGCAGTTCTCACAAGGATCAAGTGTGGGTATTAAAGAACCAGAATAATCACATAGCTTTAACATCCCAGGACTGCAGGAAACAAGCCTCCTCACCTCAAAATCCCATTCTTCATAAAGATTAGAATCCTCTGCATCACTCCATACATAAGGGTCAGCCAACATTTTCTCTGAAGAGCCCTACAATGGAAAACCACCTTTCTTTTAGCAAAACTCCTCTAGATGATAAATCAGACTCCAAATAGTGTGGCACTATTCCAGGTTATGGAAGTTGGCGAGCATGCTTAGAAGTTGGAACACTAGAACATGCTGATGACAACACAAGAACCCTTGAGCAAAATAGTGAACTGATGACAATTCATAACCCTTATGTCTCATCTACTCTCTTCTACACCACACTGAATAGGTTCTAAACTTATGCAGATGCAAGGCTAAGTAACTGATGTGTAATAGTCATTCATCAGCCTATTCCATATGTGGTGTTGGTGTGCTACAGCTATAATAAACTATCATTTCCGAGTGAGATGAGACGACAGTGGAACGACCTGGAAAGGATGTCTAGTTGACACACTAGCTAGCACACATTAGAAGGAAGTATCCAGCCGCGGCGCCTTATTCACCGAGACGCGTAGCGGGCGGTACGAGTAGACGAACAGCTTCTCGAGGCGTGGCGCGGATGACGATGCTCCGCGCCTTGTGCACGTTATCGATCTCAAGACGCTCCACGCTGGTGCAGCGCATGATGAGGCGGCGGAGGTCGTCGTCCGTGGCCGTGACGTTGCGGAGCCGGAGCAGCCGCACGGCGCGCAGGCCGGTGATCCTGCCGGGCACCTTGAGCCGCCAGTTGTAGAGGTCGAGGGAGGTGAGCGTGGCGCAGCGGTAGATGGGCGCGGGCAGACGGTAGCACTCGCGGAGCTTGGCGTTGTCGAGGCTGAGCTCCAGGAGGCCGCCGCCGCCGCAGAGCTCGGCGAAGACGCCGGCGAAGTAGTCCTCGTACAGGCCCATGTACTTGAGGTCGACGTCGAAGGCGGCGACTGGCGCCACGCGGCCGTCGAGCACGCGGCTGAGCGCGTCCATCCAGCGCAGGGGGCACTCGCAGTAGTCCTGGTTGCCCTCGTCGGGGAAGCCGCGGCGGTTGAAGGTGGCGGCGCGGGCGCGGGAGCGTGGCGAAGACGCGCGGCCAGCGGCGGGACAGCGCGGTCGTGGCCGCGGTGTCGCGGAGCGGGACGAGGGCGAGGATCAAGTGGAGGGTGCCGTCGTCCAGCGCACTGAGCCTGTCCTCCTCCATGCCGGTGGCCGGAATGGGAGGAGGAGCGGCGGGTCGCGACCTCTTCGTCGCAGGCAGTGCGCACTCCGGCGGCTCCATGGGAGGAGAGACGAGAGAGAGGGAAATGCGCCGCAATCGGTTTCGTGGTGCGAAATATGGGCTCGCGGCAGTTAAATATGGGCCAATTGAAGCGGTTACCATATGGGCCTTGGGCCCGGGCATCAGATCTGCTTAATCTAACATCTAACCCTGAATGAAGTAAAAGAAAATGTTTCGATCCTTTGATTTCTATTTTAAAAAAATAACCATTCAAGTACAAATAGATCATATATATGGGACTCAATGAAAAAAAGGAGATGCTCCCAATAGAACGTTCGACGGTCGAACGGCAATTTCCCGCAGGCCCATAACGCACGGCCGTGTTAGACGCCGGGGTCCTGCACGCCCTGGTGCGCTAGTGTAATACGGAGTAGTTCGTTAGTTGTGTATGTATACATGCAACATATAAAAAAATCCATATCTCATAAAATTAATGCTATAATTAAAATCTGATTGCACCATCGTGTTTCTCGTGATAATCTCTTCGAAACAAGACCCCACATGGATATGTTTTGGCTACTTTTAAAAAAAAATATTTTTCTCATTTGAACGTACCGCCGCTCTAGTTTTGAAACAATCCAAAACTTATGTTGAAACAAACTGGGGTATATATTGAAACAAAAAAGAATACCTATTACAACACGCTAAAAATGGATTGTTGAAACATCCCGGGATATTTGTTGAAACAAACCGGACACATATGTTCAAATACCCCAGGAATACCTATTACAACAATAAAAAAATCATATATTCAAAATACCTCTAAAATCATGTTAAAACACCCGAAACATACGTTGAAACATCCTAGAAACATATGTTGAAACAATTGTTTATGGAGTTCTTTTCTAGCTTTCTCCCCTTTTTGTTGTTCTTCTCTTTTTTACTTTGTTGTACCTGAATTTGTTCGCTTTGGCTTAATAGATTAACTGTAGGGGCTTTGTCCCTCCAGATCTTTTAAAAAAATTGTTTATGAAGAATTCATAAATATATGTTGAAACAACCAAGAAATACCTATTGCAACTAACCCAAAAATCATCTGTTGAAACACCCTAGAAATATTTGTTGAAACAACAAAAAAACATGTTACAACAGTCTATTAAAAGAACACCAAAAGATACATGTTCAAACAAACTATAAATATATGTTGAAACAACTTATAAACATATGTTGAAACAACCAAAAAATACCTATTGTGAAAATCAGATACACATGTTGAAATAATCCAGAAATATATGATAAAACAACCAAGGAATATCTATTACACATAAAAATAGCAACAAAGTCTAGACTCTGCGGTCCTAAACACATGCACCATGGTCTACAGCACACTTGGCGTAAATAGCGCACAGTGCTGCATGCATGAGCGGGTCCGTGCGTGGGTCATGACTCATGAGGGGCAGGTGCACGGCGTGCGTGCTGCTGCATGCATGAGCAGGTCTAGCGCGAGATGCAGCACGTCCCCGGTGGAAAACGTTCAGATTTTTTTAATTATTATTATTGGGCCGGTCATATCGTTCTGCAGCCCAGCTACTCAAGCTGCGCGTCCCACTGCTGTTCGATGGCTTAGAACGTTTGGTCTCGAGCATTACCGATCAAACAATGGCAGTAAGCTCAAAGTTCAGCGGACAAGTCACTTAATAAGTTTTAAGTGCGGGCATGAACAATGTGTAGGGCCTAACCTTGCTCTAATGTCTCTCCTTGCTATCTTAAAATTCTAAACTTTTGTTTATGCCCAGAGTCAAACGTACTTATCGGTCGGCTTCTGTCTCAAGGCACCATGAACCATAAATATTACGTGAACTTTTTTTTAAAGGAATGTTCAGTTTGAAACTAAAACAACTAACAAATAGTGCACCCTTTTCTAGATTATTTTGAGTAGAAGATTAAATGTCAATTTTTTTAAAAGGTTAATAAACAAAAATATGCAAGAAAGTTGAACCATAATTAATAAAGTGTTTGAGTGATATAAATTTAAAATTTTTATCAAAGCATCAAAAATTGAATTGTAAAAAAGTAGTTAAAACCAAGGGGAAATTTGGCTAAGAAAATAAAAATTCTAAAGTCCACAAAATAAATGCTGAAGAGAAATTTCTTATTAAAATGGTCGATAATAAGTCTGTTAAAATATATTTCTTCCTAATAATAAAAATAACAAACAAACAAAAATAGGTTGGGAGAAAGTAGCAAAAAACAAAACAGAGGGAAGGAGGTGGATCGGGGGCTTCTATAGTTGGATCAAATAGCAGTTCTACGCCTTAGAACACTTGGGCTTTATCCAATAGTCAGAGCCTCACGACGGGCCACTCACAGTGTTCTTCGAACCATTGCTGTTCTTTTGCCGCGCCGCCACCATCCGTGTCGAGGTCAAGATCCGCGGTGGTGATCGGCGAGGCTGAGATGATGTCGCTTCTCGCGCCGCCATGCATCCGCTGGTAGCACCAAAATGGCGCGCCTCCCTTTTTCTTGCCTGTCCGCGGCCCGTTGTTGCGGCGGCTGCGGCGCTAGCGAGCCTGTGCCGCAGTACGGCGGCGTATGCGCTGCCACAGTCGTTCATCGCCGCCGATTCTGCCTGCTGGATCCTGGAGCTGTCTCTCCCAAGGTTGTATATGTCAAAAGGCTAGGTTGTTTAATTACATTGCAATTGTTGGTCCTGATTCCCGAGCTCCTGATTGTGTCGTCTGATGTTGAAATTGCACTACTTAGAGAACTGGGATGTGTTAAGCTCTTTGTCAAACTTTTCTATTTTGAAAATGCATCTTTACATTGCACACGGTACTTGGGTACGGATGAAAAAGTGTAGGAGTTGCAAGTGATCAGAATACTGGACGTGATATATGAAAATATATGTAGACTGTAGTAAATGTCCAATGGATTAACTATTAGTAGCAGGGAGCTCGGGAAGGGTAGCAATGGAGATCGAGGCACAGAAATTGGGGAACGGGCGACACGAGAAGCAAAGCAGAGGTTGACGACGATGGAATAGCGAGGAATGATTAAGTTCTGTAACAGAATTTTGTTTACAAAATCGGTGCCGTACTCGGTTCTCCTACTTCCTCTCTTATACTCTCCTTACATGGCCGTCGGCCCATGCGTGCAATCACAGCTCAAATCCAATCTTCTCCCGTGGTCGTCTTGTTGGGCCTCTTCGTCCTGGTACTCCTGCCATGGGATGGACTCTCAATGGTGGACGGAGTGGTGGTGCTAACAATACCCGGGGCTTGAAATCCTGCTTGACCCCAAGCAGGTGCTTGTGGAAAAGCTTGACAAACTGAATCCAGCGTCTCCCATGTGGCCAAGTCAGCGGGCCAGCCAGACCACTGAACAAGAACTTGCTCGGTAGATCCATCTCCAGCTTGACGACGATCAAGAACAGCTTCTGGCACTCGAGGCAGTTCAATATCAATTGGTAACGACGATGAGACAACCGTACCTGGAAGCATGTGACACATGGAAGTAGGGTGGATTGCCGACACGGTTGTTGTATATTTAATTTTTATTTAGATAAAATAATATAATGAAAACCAGAAGCTGATGTCTATCTCACAAGAACACATATTTACATTGTGGCCCTGACACTTGACAGTGATCATCATCCAGGACAAAAATCAGGAAAATCCAAGAAAATGCAACACAAATGCTTGCGAGACGATGCGACATACAATGATCACGCGGTCTCGCTCAGTGATCAATAACCAGCTTTCAACTTCAATTGGTCAGAGATCAATGACCAGCTTTCTGCTTCAGTTGGGCAAAGTAAGCAAGAAGAAATATTAAGATATAGGTCCAGGAAAGGTCGATTACATTCCAGGCGACCGTGGCCGTAAAGCTTCTGAGCCACCAGGTGTCCCAATCTAGATGAGAGCTGGTGGACGGATGTAGGTTCCACGAAAGTGAGAGGCCAAACCTCATCCACATCACCCTGATAAGCCTGAGGTCGTGGGCAAGGGCTTCATTTCCGTAGAGTACCAAAGCCAAAGCGGCGGTGCCGACGATGATGACAGTGACGACAGAGATGTCCCACATCACCACGCTGACTCCTAGTGCAAAAGCGACGATGACGCTCTTGAGAGCAACGTGGAAAAACCACACGGCGCGTTGTGCGTAGATGCACCGGACAAGAGGATCCACGTTCCACTGTGTCCCGTACGCGGCGAGGCTGAAAGTGGCCACCACAGAGCAAAAGAAAGCAAGCGAGTCGGCGACTACGAAAACCTTGAAACCGTAATTCCTGCCCAATGCCGGCGTGCCTGCCCTGGGATCGCCATCTGTTTTGTACGACCCCGGCATGGTGAATGCTGCAGCAAAAGTCACCGTCGCAATCAGCGCTGATGCAACCAGAACACTTTCTGTCGACACAGCCAAGCTTGCATGCTTCTTTTCCGTTGTTCTAGAGACAGTTTGAGTCGCCGGAGGCCGCTCTTGTTCAGCACTTTGCTGTGCTCCGGAGACGCCCTCAGTCGCCTGAGACAGGTGTTCTTGAGCATTCTTTGGTGTCTCGAACCTCCAGTCACGCCTGCGGGCACTGAATTGAGCTCCAGAGTGAGCCAATACCCTAATCATCCATTCGGTCGGGTTCTGCAGAAACAGAGAACCACAAAATATAATTAATGTCAGGGTCTCTATAATTTCCGAATATGGCCTTGTTTGGATGGACATGCATTCATCTCAATCCATGCATGTTGAAATGAATTATGGTAGAACTTATTTGATTTCCACTATAATACACTCCAACACATACATGTGGATTAAGGTAAAATGGTGAATACTTGCATCCAAACAAGCCCTGTCTTATCATTAATTAAGACGAAAGCTGAGTAGTGTTTTTCCTTCATAATATATATACCTGTAGGGAGGCGAAAGAATTTTGTATCTTTATCTTGCTTGCAAGATCAAGTGGTGTGTAGCCTTCGTTGTTGACATGGTTAAGCTCAACATTACGGTTCCCCAGGAGATGGCTGAAATTTGACTCATCTCTATTTTGCACTGCCAGATGTAATGCAGTATTTCCTTCATTGTCCTTCGTGTTAAGAATGTTACTGAATCTGTTATCTCTGCATATGAACTTGACTACATTTGTCTGCAGCAAGATAAAGTGGTGTGTAGCCTTCGTTGTTGACATGGTTAAGCTCAACATTACGGTTCCCCAGGAGATGGCTGAAATTTGACTCATCTCTATTTTGCACTGCCAGATGTAATGCAGTATTTCCTTCATTGTCCTTCGTGTTAAGAATGTTACTGAATCTGTTATCTCTGCATATGAACTTGACTACATTTGTCTGCCTGTTCTTAACGACGACATGAAGAAATGTCCCTCCGTTGCCATCAGGTAGAGCGGCAGATGGGCCGTTCTCGTCTCCACTGACCAATGCGCGTATTGCATCCATTGCACCAACGGAAGCAGCTATGTGTATGGGGCACATTTTATTCCTGTCTCTCATGCTCTTCATGTTTGTGTCTTCTGCAACCAAAAGGCTTGTTACACCTTTAACTCCTACTGATGCTGCATAGTGAAGAGGTGTATTCTCATGATCATCAGGTTTATTGATCTCCTGTGCGTTCAGCCTTTCTAGAACCATCCGGGTAAGATCTACAATTATCAAATGTCCTGAGGATCAGTACCACGTCTACATATGTAGACAACTGCTATGTAGACCGAAATGACAAACAGACATAATTGAGTAACTATATTAATGCATCCTCAAAGGACAAAAATATACCTCTGGCATCTAGTGTTCACACTAAGGTCAGAGAGAGATAATTGGTGGTGGCATTGGGATGAAAGTGTAAAGATCTAGAAATTTGATCATCTTCGCCTTTTGTGTACTCTAGAAAATATATGATTTTAACACTAAAAAACACCTATAAATTATAGTTTTTCTAGAGGTCGATTGGTCAAATCCTTGAATACCAAAGCTATATATATTTCCATTACTTTTTTCTGCTCTTGAATTTCACGATTTCAGGCCAAAGGGCCTCTAGTCTAGTGGCTAGAGCACCCAAGTGGCACCCAGCAGACCTAGGTTCGACTCCCCGTAGGAACGAATTTAAACAGCCTGCATTATAAAAAAACAAAAAAATAGGCCAGGGTTTCCCTTGCTGACTTCGGTCAAAAAATTTTTCATGATTTCAGGCTCTATAGTTTAGGAGTTATGGTTTTCTTTTTGTTGTTGATGCTATATAGAGGCCAAACTAGTTTTCTTAGTGAACATCAAAGTTTGTAGGTTTTGAACAAGCATTCTAACAACATATAGAATAAAATTGGATGATTAGCAGAACTCGAGATACAAGCTTCTGAATTTGGTTTTCAAATGTTTTCTGTCAGATTTTGTGCTTGAGGTTTTATCATGATTAGGCCATCTTAATTATTTTATTTCTGAAAAATTTATGTATAGGACCAAAGTTGTAGAATCCTATATTAGGACCCAAATGACCATCAGTTCACTGGGAGACGACGTTGCTACTGAAGGTGCCATATCCCACCCTCTTGTAGAATCCTATACTAGCACTTAATTTATGCAATTATGCTCTGTGATAGTGATACTGATGCATGGTAGATCATTATTTGAGCCTTGCCTTGTGGAATTATGCAATTAATTTATGCAATTATGCTCTGTGAGGACATTTGACCAAGCAGGAAAATGTTACTAGTCTTCGAGTGACCTTGAGTCAGGGGAGATGTGGCATGAGCACCTTGTGTGGGTATTTTTGGTAGGTACAATAGTCAAGGAGTCCACAAGAACTATATTGTGTGGGGGCGGTGGTCAATAATGACTATTTTATACTACCAACTCTAAAAATAAAGAAAACTAAATATTCATACGCATATAAATTTACCACTGACCTATTTTCCACATGTATTGGAGAATTATTATTTTGCAGGACTTATTCGTGAGGGTGTGAAAATATGGTGAGAAGGGGCCCATTCCAACGATTATAGAAGGGGCTCATTCCAGACAAGCGTATTACAACGATTATAGAAGGGGCCCATTCCAACCGTGCGAACTAAAGTCAACCACCACCCAGAAAGGCATGAGGGCCCAAAAAGGAAGCACCTAGACAAAGTCTGAGGGCAGAGAGCCCACCAGGGGACGGCGGCCGCCCCCTGATTACCGCCTTTTCCACCGACCTTTGGCGTGTCGATTCCAGATGCCTTGGACTTGACGTTTACACCAATAGTTACCTTAGATACGACACGAACCAACCTCACCTTAGTATAAATGTAAGGGTAGAGGGAGTCTCCCAGTAGATTCATTCAGATCTTGTATTACTTTTTAGTTTTCTACTTAGATCGGAGTAGGCAAGACTTCATCGAAAGGACCTCTAGCTAGAGATCTCTTCGTATAAATAATATTATGAGTTCTTCAATTATCTTGTTCTTATAGTTCTTCATATGAATTAGAGCATAGTCTTTATATAAATCATTTAACATATAGTTACGATGAATGTTTAGCATCTAGACTCACAAAGAAACCCATATATCTGAATCCAATATACATGCCACTTTTCTTAGCTAAAAGTATCCCAACATATTAGGTTCCTAAATTACCAAATTCTACCATGATTAATTTAATTAGAAAAGGCTAGCTAAAGTTGCGTGTCACAATGCATGCAGTATAGAAGCAATGAGCTTGTCAATGACATGCATATCAAACAAATATAACTTAAACCAATAATGTTTCAATTAATATATATATCAAACACATGTGAAAATGTGATGGAAATGAATAAATATGAATATGAACCAAAAAATATATATAGTATTCATGTACCTAAGATATGTAAATTTCTTATTGAGGTCTCATATGTCACCAAATGCTAACACTTATTTACTAAAATTACTAACCCTGTGCGGAAGCACACATGTTGATCATAATTCATCATATGTCTTATATATCTGAACGAATCCTTGGCAACAATGTTTTTCCTCACGAAGTGATGAGTATCATCACATAAAAGGTCAGCTGGTGGTGTTTAAGTGCATGCCAATCACCCCGTTTATGATTTGCCAAAAAAAGTACAACCCATTTACAACTCTAGATGGAAAATAGTTCAAAAATCACTTTGGTGCTCATCTCCATGTACAAGGTTTGAATTTACATATAGTTATATATGGAAATAATTGAAATGGGTAAAACATTTGTTTACTATGTGAACACACATGAAGTGTTGAACTGTTGATATATGTGCTTCAGCATGCATAGTTTTACCTTTGCTTCGAAGAGCAGCGATATGTAGCACATTTTGTCCATGTGGTCCACACTTTGACAGATCAACAACTTGGGATTCATTAATCATCTGAGCGGCATTGCTATTCCCCAAGAAGATAGCACGATATAATGAAGTCATCCTGCTAAGAGACATCTAGGTATAGTTATTAAATCTAGGCTTGAATTCAACTTATTGAAAATTGAGTTATCTAGGCGGCTCACATGGTTCATAGTATTTAATATTTAGAGTATGTTTGGTTCTCCTTCACTAAACATTTAAATAGAATGCAAAATGACTAAAACACTTTAGTTCTACTACTCACACAAGAGGTACTAAAAGATGACTATAACATTTCAGTACCGAACTTTAGGAGGTGGAGACAATTATGTCCTTAGTTATGTTGAACTTATCATACTATACACTAGGTGACCGGCCACACACTCATAGCAAGGCATATTTCCATATGGCATAGCATCTAGTGTACTAGATTGTGTCTTCAATAGTTCCACATGGCTAGGCATCTAGAGTACAATTGGCTAAAATTCATACTACACATTGAGTGGACCATACACTTCCACTAACCCACTTAATTATGTTTTTATCCTCACTTCACATAAAAGGGCAGGTTGGTGACATGGATTCTATAAACTTTACATGTTTGTCCAACTCACGCTCATGCATAGTGGGAGTGAACTTCTACAAACTCACATCAACATATGCATGTGCCACCATTAATATAACTTAAACTAGGATCTGTCAGAGCACGCCTGAGATGGCAGCATAGTGGCGATATTGGGGTGGAGATAGGCCATGGATGAGGGACGCGCACCTGCATGCAGGACCACATACGCGTGGGTTGTGTTTTCTAGGTGTGTTCAGACGTCGAGACAATTCTCATAGCAAAGGCTTTGTCAAGTGCCACACTTAATTAAGGACATCCAGCAAAAAGGCTACAAAAATCGGGGGAGGCCCCCCTGGCCAACACCCATAAGCTCCTAGCCACGGTCTTTTTCCTTGGATTTTGGCACACTTTGGGAGTTGGGGTTTCGATCCCGCGATCTCTTGCTCACGTGGAGCCTTCTCTTCCACTGCAATATACTCACATGTGTCTATATTTCGTTTTGGTTCCCCACATATTGTACTAAATCGAGTGTAATTTACTTGTTTGAGGCACTAAATGATTTAAAATAAAAAATTGTCGACTAAAAAGTTTCATAACTTTTTGAGATCTACACTTTTCATTTCAAGAGTTTTCCATCCAAGGTCGTTTACAAAACATCAAATTTCAAATTTAAAAAGTTCAAGCATAGTTTTGCATGACAAGATGACTTCAAATCAAAAAGTGGTCAACTATAAATTTTTATAACTTTTTGAGACCCGCAAAGTTTATTTTTGTTGTTTTTTCATCCGATGTCTTTTGAAAAATTCAAATTTTATTTTTTTAAATTGAGACACAGTTTTATATGACAAGATAAATTTAAATAATAAAGTTGCCTTCTGCAAAGTTCTATACCTTCTCAAGATCTACAAAGTTTATTTTAGTTTTTTAGTCATATGTTCATCTGACATGGTGGCTGTAACATTGTTCATAAATCTTATATATGTCTCTTGTAGTTTCATAAAGTACAAAAGATTTGTTTTTACTTTGTCATATGAAGAAATGACCAAAATAAACATTGTACATCTTAATGAGTTATACAAATTTATAGTTGAATTTCTTATTTAAATTAGTTTACTTCTTCAAAAATATGATTTAAAAATTATTTTTGCCTAGCGTTAAAAACACACTTGCCAAAGATCTCTTTGCCGAGTGTCAAAAATTCCACACTCGGCAAAAACTGTTTGCAGACTGTCAAATTTTGACACTCGGCAAATTGGCTTCTTTTTGCCGAGTGTTTTTTATTTAGCACTCGGTAAAGAGGTTCTTTGCCGAGTGTCTGAAAAAAAACACTGTGCGAACTACTTGGCACTCGACAAAGAAGCATATTCCAATAGTGCTAGGTGTACCGTTTTGGTTATACAGTAAGCCATAATTAAATCCTTATCGCAACGTAAAGGCTGGTCGTCTTCTTCCTTGTGCTGTGTTTCTCTTGGTTTGGGTAGTCGTCGGCTCGTAGCACGTCCCAACTCTCACGGATCCTATATATGCTGCGCTCTCCAAACAAGCGATGGCTTCTTCCAATCCCTGACGGCGGCCCATCGCCGGCTTCCATCCGCCGTGCTAACCAGTTCGTTTATGAGCTCCGCCGCCACCAACGGCCATCATATATATTCCCCCAGCTGGGGTCGGCGACGCCACGGGCCCCAGTGCCCCACCTCGCTCCGCGGCGGAGGTACGTACTGGCAGTGGCAGACGATCTCATCGGCAACTCCAAACGCAAATGGGACGGGGTGAGGAGCTCCGCCTTAGTTTATTGTCTACAGTACTATATATACTATCTATCAAAGGCGTTTTGATCGATTTTACGACGTGTCCAAGAAGAATAACTTGCCTGTCACCGGCGGCGTCCTGCCGTCCTGCTTCCACGTCCGGTTGCTTCTCGACCTGCTGCCCTTGTTCGGCCACGCCATTGCGAAGGCGTTCAGCTCCTGGTGCGGCGGATCCCGGCGGCATGGAGGCTGCCATTTTGTTGAATAGTCGTGAGCTAGCTACCTAATATTTAGCTACTATGTGTCTTATATATATATATACTAGCTTGTTCGTGCGACATGTTGCTTGCATGGGCGCGCTAGATTGCTTGTTGTGGCACGAAAGCTTGAGCAGCATTGCCGCGAAAATAGAGTTGGTGACGACGTCATCCAGCAGCCCGGCCCAAGCAATTCGGACCTGTTTCCTTTGCGTCTCCTTAATTTGGAGTGCTGCACCCAGATAAGTGCATCCGTGCCTACTGCCTAGCTAACTAACCGCCCCGACGAGGCGCCTTTCCCAGAACGAGAAGCAAAAACACGTCTTCTGATTTTGGACGCTTTTTATATCATCTGGACGGCTTGGCTGACTAGACATTGTCATCCAAATAAACAGCCGGCCCCTGAATACAATATGCACCCAACCCAACGGCCAACGGGTGCTGGGTCACAGCTTCGCTAGTGGCACAAGAATATATAGTAGCTTCGTAGGTAGCCTGCCAGAAAAGTCTTCCCTCCATGCCAAACGCGGTAGCTTTGTTTTTCCAAAAGACCATCATCAATATAATCCAACACTGGTTCTTGCGTCTTGATTGACGAAATGAAGAAACCTCGCCGCGTAAGCTACACCGACATCCAACTGGTTCGATTACTGATTACGTACGGGTAGTTGATCCGTATCACGCAACCTAATTCCGCGGATGTTTTGACAATTAATCATCTGTAGGTTCAAATGCATATATATGCATGTATCAAGAACCTATATATTGTTATATGTTAGGAGTTTTTTTACAATGATTGTGGGGAATTTAGGCGGCTCACAGCGCCGATCCGACGGTCGAGAAAGGCTGAAGGCAATAAGAGGCAATGGGGGAGAGGCAATGGGAGGCGATTGATGTGTCTATGATCGGTGGGCCATAGGCGCTAAATCGCCCACCATCGCCTCCGAAACTAAGTGGGAGGCGATTTCAAATAAAGGAGGGGTAATTGCGGTTTTGTAATTTATTTTTTAGGCAAGGATAAAACGGTAACTTTATAAATGCAAAAAAAATATATTTGTAGTAAGATGAATATGGTGTTGCTATTTTTTTTAAAGACATCTTTTAAGTTTAGCAGCTCCACGATATAAATAGGGTACAGGTATGGCTATGCCCAGCGGGTATGTACCCGTACCATATTTATATATAGTACGTAATAATTGCTTATAAAAAAGAATGAAATCAACAAAAAAAAGTACAACTGTGTGGATTGAACCCGCATCTTTTTGGTTTACCTCGAAATGTTTACCAATTGTGCCGCGCATCGCTTGGCCAACAAACAAGCACATAAATTATTAATTGACCTTTTTCAATCCAGTTCGTGTTTTGTTCGCACTTTGGAAATCTTGTTTTTTTTTTTTTCACAGTTTTTCTGAATATTTTTGCATGGCCAGGATCTATAACAGTCACACAAGCAACAGCACGTCACAACTGCTCGTTCTTAACTGATGAAAGTTAATTAGTAGTTCACTGATAACCGACGCGAAGTATCAGTACTCCATCTTAAAACCAAAAATATCACATTGATGCTAGGATTGCTAGCTAGGCAATGAATCAAAATCACTACTTGCTAGAGCATCATATCTGCTCATGGTAGAAAATATCACATTTTTGCAGCAACTTGTCGACAACATTTGACACATCCTACACATGGCCATATGACAAAATCCAATTGCTTGAGCTGCTCCTGGAAAGGATGAGAATGAAGCTAGCACAGCTGCTGCTTCGCTGAACGAAAAGCAAATAGCAGAGGAACCAATGCAGAGAGAAAATCAAGGCTGCAATGGAGGGGCTGCTCTCCACCGTGACTAACACCTATCACTGTGTGGCTGTGCGCCGTTCACCTCCGACCAAGGCCGGTGTGATCCGGTTTCTGAATGATGAATACAGCAGCAGAAAACAATGCAGGTACCGGTCAGTTGCATCTCAGTCGAGGGGCGGCTGGACATGGGGTTACCGCAGGCGGGCGGCCGCGGCGGCGGCTATGGCGAGGACGACGGAGACGGAGACAGAGAGCAGGGAGAGGCGGCGGCGGCTGGATTGGCGAGGCGAGACCTGCGATTCCAAAACTGAGCGAGAGGGTGTCGGGGCGGGGCTTCGGGTCGAGCTGGATTGGAAACGTAGTGCGGTTAGGTTGTCTTTACGCAAAGACTAAAATATCCTTTAGAAACAAAATTAACATTTTGTGGAGGCAATAGGAGGCAATTACAATCATTGTAAAAGAACTCGTACGTTAAATATAATTGCCATTTGCCAAGAATTCTCAGACTCGTCATAGATGAACTGTACATCATCCTTCGATGTATTGATGACCTGCGTTGCCCTGACTCTTTGCATTACCAAATCGGCACGTCAGAGCCTGGAATATGGATGGCGAAAAGCAGCTGATTGTCATCAGGGGATAGTGTTCCCGGTCCGGCACTTCACCCTTTGCCAAGCTCAGAAGATGCAGATGGGCCGAAAGCTGAAGCCCGAAGGCCTAAGCAGGTCAGGAAGCCCAAACACAATGTATCTGGTCCCATGTGGCTCGGCTAGAAAGAGTAGTATAAGTATGGAGAGGCTGAAAAGAGAGAGACACAAAGATAAACACTTTGTGTTATGCAATACAACTCCATCGTTTTTTTTTGACCGAATACAACTCCATCGTTACAGCACTACTTACCTGTTCTATAGTTTTTCTTCTTCCCCAGTGTAGCTTAGTTTACCTTACTGCTAAAGCTGAGACAAGAGGGGCCGCATGCACCCATGAACAAGAAGGACAGATCGTTTTTAAGGTAAAATTAAATTTTGAGATTGATGTGGGCACAATTGATAGGCGGGGACCGCCCGATTTCCTCCTTGGCTTGGCCCAGCCAGGCCTCCTGCATCATGTCCATGCCAAATGCTCAAGTTTGGCTGGACCTTTGGCCCGCTCGCAGCAGCCCATCTCTTTTTCCCTTCCGCCGTGCATCTCTCCGCCGCGTAGGCAAGAAGAATTGTTGCATTTTGCCTCGGAAACAGGTAGTAATAGCGATCTCACCTCCTTCACGGCATCCTAAAATTCTCCAAAGCAAAATTATGTCATTGCTACATGCTCGAAGAGGTCCCATTATTTTTTGAGGAGAAAGAGCTCCCATTATTATGGGCAAATCAAGCACTCGATCGATCGGACCCGCTCCACCTCTCCACCTTCACTCTGGAAATCACGCCCCCGCCTCGGCCACAGCCCCTCCGCAGCCGCTAGGGGTCGCCAGAGCTCCGGCGAGCCCTAGCGCTCGCAGCGGTCGCCCTCTTCCCCTCTCCCAGCACCTACGGTGACCTCATCACCGCCTTCTTCACTACCGGCGACCTCGCCCCCGCCCTGGCCTGTCTTCCCTTCGTTTCGCCGGCTGGACGACAATCTAGACCCCACCAGAGTTGGAGAAGAAGATGGTGAAGTCGCTGGAACCCTAGCTTGGGTCGCTGGAGTTGGAGGAGAAGGAGGGGAGAGGAGAGGAGGGGAGGAGGAGGAGGCAAGAGACTGTCTGAAACATCCTCAATTTTCCACGAAGGGAAAATCTCACAGAATGATATACAACAGTCGATAATCAATTCCATACATCGAATTATAAATCTAAAGAGTACAAGTAGAGGGGGTTTACATTAATAATTACAACGCCACAAGGCGGATACAAGAATATCTAACATCCAGAACAGCTTGAGAAGGCGGAAGTAACGCGGAAGTAGCTTCAAACTCAAACTTGAGCGTAGGCACGAGATCTTCTAATCCATTTGACATCACTGAGAAGTAGGAAAATCTGCACACCGCCAGATGTGTGCAGGCCATGGTTAGCACCGAATGAGCTTTAGTGGAAAAGAGAAAATAAAGGAATCTGGCGATCCTATAATTTGGCTGTGGTTTGCATCCTGGCGCATGCGATATAGCAGTAAATAGTAGTAACAATAGTAATAATATAGTCAAGTTTAACACATTTCCATTCCCACACACATCCATCCATCCATCATCACATCCATCCCAAATCCACCATCTCACCTCCATCACCACATCTCACACTCATGTCGGCAGACCAACTCCCTCTCGGTCTGTCTCAGCGGCCCGCAGCCCCCATCTAGGCTCACGACCGGAAATGCTCGGGGAAGGTAGAACACTCCTCTCCTATCTAGTGAAGCAGAACACGGGACAGGTCCATAGGCGACAAGTCGGCATATGTATCGATCGATCAACCAAGAACACTCTGCGAGAGGTTTCACATACCACAAGATAGCCATCTTCGACAGGGCCCTGTCTAGGCTGATTCATTTGCTTGCTATAATAGAACGATGCCACCCTACCTCTCGATCTTGGAATACCCCAAGTACCTCGGAGTAACCTGAAGCGTGAAGTCACGTTCCCGATCCCGAATAGGGGGCCATGATCGTCTCGGGAGGGTGTGAGTCCACCAATGCTCGTACCTCCCTACACAACTCGCCTAGTAGTAGTGGCACCGTGCTACCAAGTAGTCCAACCGTCTCCCCATCACAAGGAACATGTGGTCTCAGTAAAGGAGTCTGAGAAGAAACCGACTACTAGTAAGTTCTTAGGGATGACTAAACCGGGATGTCTCCAACGGGGTTATCGTTCGGGTGCCATCCCGGCACCACGTGCCACCACGGCACCTTCTCCCCGAGCGGCCCATGACAAGCCCACACTCGGGGTTTCCCCAACCACAAGTATACCCGCCACGGGTATCCGCACGGGGAATGTCCAGTCCATCCCGGGGCAAGACTCGCTCCATAAGCTCGTCGTATATCCTGCTCGTCGACTCAACCCTCACCCTCCACGCACCCAAGTCACACTCATGAGAACCACCGAATCTCACCAAGTCCACCAAGGCTGGCATCCCAAGCCTAAACCATTCCCGAGGGTTCACCACCCGCATCACATCACGAGATCCAATGCGAAGTGGAGTAATAAGTATGGTGATATAAAGTGCAAGCAAGCGAGAAAGGTGGCAATAATAATATAAGTGCGAGCGCAAAAGCGGGTAACATGGTGAAGGGTTTTCAATCAAGGGATATAAATGGCTCGGACAATAGCATGCATCATATACTAGCAAAGGAATAAATATAAAGCGCTAGCAATTCTATAAATAATGCAATGTCTAATAGGATTCTCTAAAAGAAGGTGCTGCCATGACACCTGCGATGTCGAGGTAGTAGTGGTACAAATCCAACCGTAGTCGTACAAGTCCTCCGTTAGATGTAGTCGATCGGCGGGGCTCCTCCTTCTAAATCGACTCTGTAATCGAAACATAATAGTCGCATTAGCGACTCCTATAGAATCCACAAAAAACCAAATAAATATCAAAAAGATTCAAATGCACTCAAACATAGGCTCATGAGATAAAGCTCGATTTTAGATGAATTTCGATATAAAGATCATCATTTTTGGAGCTCGTATGATTTAGTTACGAATTTCCGAAGTTTAAACAATATTCTGAAAAAAGAAAAGAGGCCGGATTATTCATAGGCTGACACGTGTCAAGCTGTTACTGGTCCATGCGGCGCTTGTGTGTCTGCTGATGTGTAAGCCGTTGCTGACGTGGCGATGATGTGCACAGGGTGACGTCATGATGACGTCAGCGTTGACCGGAGTCAGCCATTATGGGCTCGGAACGGGCCGAGTAGGGCCAGATATGGGCTAACGGGCCGGTCTGGGCTGGGCTGGACCGCCACGTGTCGATTTCGCATGCTGCCACATTGGCTCTTGGATGCGGGGGGCTCAGTCTACGGAGCCGTCTACGCAGGGTGGTTCACGGTGGACCGACGTTGGGGGTCCATGGACCACAATGTGGTTCTCAATGGACCGTGTCCATTCAAGCTTTTCCGTATCATGGTCCACATAGACAGGGTTCACGGGCGTCCATCAGGAAGGGCGGTGGCTCACGCGCGTGGCGTGTGGTGGACAAGCTGCGTCGGGTCCCACTGTCAGCGGCTTTGGTTCACATGGACCTGGTCCATCTCCTCCGTCCCGTCTCCATCTTCTTCTTGTCCCCATCCTCTCCCCTTGCTCTGCTCTCCGACGGGCATGGCCGACGGTGGCACGATGATGCATACAAGCGCTACGGCGATCCTAGGTCTACGATGGCGAGCGCACCGGCTCCGGGGTATCACGGCGACCTCGGCAAGGATGTCACGGCGGTTCAGAGGGCTTTCCATGCCGCTGGCCATGGTGGCGGCAACACAGCGGCATGGCGGCGTCGGCGCGCTCCGCGAAGGAGACTACGGCCACACTTCCATTCAATTGGCGCTGCAGATCGGCAATTGGGGTTGCTTGGATGCCATTCGGCTCACCGGCGACGACCAACGAGGCACGGCGGCGCACCACCGCGGCGGAGGCACGCGGCGGGTCCGGCTAGCATGGCCGTCATGCAGGCGAGGTCAAGGCGGTCTCCTTTGATCCCTTTGGCTACGCAGCAAGGTGCAGCAATCCTCTCTGCAGCTCGGCGATGCATCCCTACTCGGAGTAGTGGTCAAGGCGACGGAAATCACCGTGACGACGGTGGCGCTTGCGATGAACGCCGACGAGGGCACGGTCTCAGGTCCAAGGGCTTCCAGGGGTCATCTCCTTGGCTTAGCGTGAGCACCGCATGCGCCACGGTCAGGCGGGTCCAGAACCGGCTACTACGGGTCTTGACGGGGCTTGACGGTGTCGGAGCGGTGGCTCTGCACGCGCGGCACGGCGGCGCACCAGAGCACGCCGACGGCGGCAAGATCCAAGGAGGCAGGGCGTCCGGGCTCATCTTCACCACGGCTGGGTGCAGCTGGTCCAGGCGGTGCTCGACGGCCCATCCACGAGAATCGGGGCGGCCGGTACGGCGCACAAGGGCGTCGACACGGTGGTGCTCTAGAGCGCGGCGACGGTGCACGGCGACGCGCATCGCGGTGGCATGGTCCAAGGCAAAGCGGCTTCCTGCGGTCATCCTGTCCATCTAACGGGCGCATGGAGTGCGCTGCAGTGTGGCGGGGCCGGATCTCAGGTCCACGGCGGCCAGGGCCCTTCTTCGCGCAGAAAGAACGGCTCGCCGTGGCAGGGTCTGGCCACGGCGGCGGCATGGCGGTCACATCCGCTCCGGCGTCACGCCGGGGTCCGTTGGGCTTGGCTAGTCCGTGTGTGCACGGTGCGTGTCCAAGTGCCGGAAGCGGCATGGCCTACGCGCTGGTGGCAGCGCCATGGCCGATAAGCAGGGTCCGGGAGGCGAGAGAAGGGCGGCAGCAAGATGGTGCTCACCGGCGTTGACAAGTCGGGAGGCGCGGGTCGTCTTGGCGTCGGTCAAGGCGAGGTCAGGGATGCAGCAGCAGCAGGCTCGCGGTTCACTTGATGGCAGCGGCTTCCCATCTCCGGCACGTCCTTCTCCCGGTCCGGCGGCGGCTTCGGCTTCTCTTCCGGCGGCGGCTGCAGCTCCTTCTTCTTCCCTCCGCCTCCTTTCTTCTCCTTCCTACTCCTTCCTTTGCTCGGTGTCGTAGTGCAGCACAAACGGCGGGCGTGGTCACGGTCGGCGGCGAAACAGCAGTTTCCGGCGGTGGCGCTCTCCTCTTCTCCCCGCCCCTTCTCCTTCTTGCCCTCTCCTCCTTCTCCCTCTTATTTAGCTCGGTGTCGCGATTGGTAAGGCCACCAGCGGCGGCGGTTGGGTGGGAACCCTAGAGCGTCCGGGGCACTCGGTTTTATAGGCGGCGGCTCGAGGGCTTGTGGAGCGGCGTCCATCCTCGACGTCCGCGCCGATCGGATGGTCGAGGGCTCCCAGGGGCGCTGCGGGTCCCAATTGGCAGTGAACCACGCTCACACCGGTCTCATCCTCGCCTTCGAGTCCAAGGAATCGGTAGTGGGGCGTAGTGGGGGACAGCCGGGCACAGGGCAGGTGAGCTCGGCGCGGGAGAGCAAAACGCCCACGGCGTGGTGCGTTCCTGTCAGGGCCTGTCGGGCCAGTTGGCATGGCGGAAGCCGTAGAGATGGAGGGAGGCGAGATCGGGTGGTGGTCGTGCGTTGCGTGAAGAATCCGCGGACGCGGGGGCGAGTACGGCGTGCTCTGCTTTTGGGCATAAAGCAGAGGATGAGAGGGGACCGAGCTCATGACAGGTGGGGTCGTCCTGTCAGTGGCTGCGAAGGGGAGGCAGGCGCACGTGGTGCGCTGGTCGCAAAGCGGGCCGCTGTTGGGCTATCTGGCTTGGGCCCGTGCGTGTGAGGTTAGCAGGCCAAGCTGCTGGGTTGGTTTGGGCCGCGTCGTCCTCCTAACTAAAAAGGCCGGAAAGATGTGATAGTCCATGGGCCGGCTCGGTGGTTTGCTAGGAAAAAGAAAAGAGGAGGAAGGAGGTCGCGGGCTGGGCCGATCGGCTTGGGCCGTCTGTTTGCGAGAAAGGACAAGGGTAGGAGGAAGGTTAGTGGGCCGGGCTGTCTTAGCAAGCTGGTTTGGCCTTTTCTATTTTCTTTATTCCTCTTATTCCTTTTCTTTTTATGCTTTGATTTTTATACATATGTTTGTATATGTTTTATGCCTTGTCCTATGTGGTATTTGTCCATGGTGGTCATAAGTAGTCATAGGATATGTCGGGTATTATTCCCCATAACTTAGTATATATTTCGTATTTATTTATTACTTAAATAAATGTGTTGTTGATTTATTAACCAATACAAGAGAAAATCCAATAAGATCCAAATCAAACATGTTGCATATCACATTAATAGTGCTAGGGTGACTCAAACATAAATGTCACCTATGTGACATGATGTTTTTAACACTTAATTAAGATAATGGCCTAGCATGGATCCAACCAATGTATAAACTACCGGTAGGCCACTATATGTATGGCAGAGTAGTGATCATCTAGGAGCTCGATCATTTCATTAGCTTACAAGTGTCTAACTTAGAGTACTAATCACATGTGGCTTAAGGGGGGTTAAGACACATGTGATGATGTGCTATTTGCGTAACTAGGTAGGGTTATCTACAAGACAAGCAACAAACATGGGTTTGTTTAGAAAAAAAAATTTATAGTTGGGATTTTTGTGTTGGTGAATTTTTCGGGTTGTTACACTGTCTTACCGGTTGTGATCTGCTCAACACTAAATCCTTCGTTGCCTTCACCCCAACTTCACTTGTTGCTTCATGGAGGGTGTAGATCTAGGAGAGGGAGACAATGCAAGAAAGGAACAGACGATAGAAAGAGATGAGTAAGTGCTCACAACGACCTGAAATTGGGTGCGACATGATTTTCCACTCTCGACCCTCGATGACACAAGGCCGAGCAGCCTCCTCTATGCTACCCTTGACCAGATCGAGGCCGAGTGGCCTCCTCAACGCCATCCTTGGATGGTGGATGGGCAACCCTCCTCTGTGTCGTCATTAGCCGGATCAAGTTAGGAAGGCCTCCTCCATGTCGTTCTTGACCAGATCGAGGCGAGCATCCCTCCTCCTCGTCGCACCCTTCATCGGATCGAGGCGGGCAACCTTCCTCTGCGTCGCTGTTTGCCAGATCGAGGCTAGTAACCCTCATCGGGGATGGAGGTGCGGAGGTCGGTACGGGCAGGCAGCCGACAATGGCAGACCTGGCAGCCGAAGACGGCGGACCTGGCCGTGGACGGCGATGGGGGTGTGGAGGTCGGTAGGGGCGGCCGACGGGGCAGGCTGCCGTCGGATGCATGTGCGTGTGCATGTGCGTGGATGGAACACGAGAAGTGGAGGCAGCGCTCGTGTGAATGGATACAATGGTTGTGTATTGGATCTCTTGGTGACTCACGGTTTAATCTGGGCCAAAATTACCACAGGGAGGGCTTACACACCAAATGATGCCACAGAAGAGATTACAACAACGAATCATCCATCGCTCTATTTGGTTTTAGCCACTCATCGTCCTTCACAAACCTTTAGCAACTCAATGTCCAAAGCTAATATCAACTTTTAGCATCTGCAGTCAGTCGCTGATTAAGGTTGTGGTGTAGTGTTAGAACCGTGGCCGCCGCCGCCACCGGATCCACCAGATACGCGGCCGACGCCGCCGCCATGGCTAGGCTGTGCAGGTTGGGCGCGAGGTGGAGAAGAGGGAGGGGGGCCTTTCAGGCACGCGCACGTTGAAGCTCGGGGCCGACGCGCTCACTCCTGCGGCGGCACGCGGGAAGAGAGGAGGAGGTTGCCGGGGAGGTCGGGGGGGGGGGGGGGGGAAGAGTAGGGTGAGCGAGAGAGTCATGAGGAGGGATAACGAGTGGCGTACCATAGTTGACACGTGTCCAATGTTTTTTTGTCGTCTTCAGACGTTTTACCGTAAGCATTACCGCATTATTATAGTCTAGTCCATAAATACTGGTCACAGTTGTCCACATACCATAAGATACAACAGTTCCCCATGCTGCCATATGTGTGGTTCCAGTGCAGCACCCATGCTTTGAGATAGGACAAGCATTCTCCATCGTCCCGTGTCTCCCCGTTTGACGATGCATGTACAGTAGATTCATGGCACCGGACACTCGGTGCACACGTATCTCGATCACGTGATCTGCCGGACCGGAAGGCACGCACAAGTGTCAAGTGAGCCACAGCCAACGCAAAGGGGGCCTGCACCGCATGTACCGTGCCGTTCCTCCGCCGCTGCAGCAATGCCATGCTGACACGTAACGTGGCGGGAGTGATTCACTGGTGTGTTACTGAAGCTGCGGCTTAATCTGATGGGATTGCACGTGCATGTGGAGTGAGACGCCTGCAACTGCAACACCAATATGATAGCCGCCACCACCGTCATCATCATTCTATAATCGCCAGCAGACGCCGACCATTCCTGATTCTGCTCCTGCAGACCTGCACGGACGGAGGAGAGATCAGATCGTGGAAGCATTAGTTAATTCACACCGAGGTAGTACTTGTTGTCCCATCAAGATTGAGATTTGGAGACAAACATATAACAGGAGATTTAATACTAGTACCAGCACTGATCCTGATCCCTACTCATGTCATGCTCTTTATTATTAACCGATAAACATGCCTGTACATTATCACTAGAATCTAGGACATGAAGGGCACAAGGACGAATTTTGGGATAGAAGGAATTCTTCGCTTTTTCACTTTGCCGTGATTTTGATTAGACGGAGAAAATAAATATATAAGGGTTGGCTCAGTTTTTTTATTTATAGAAATCAGGCTCAAAAACCGCCAAATTGAGACTGTATCACTCATCTTGACCAAATTTTGAAAACATCATCCAATTCAATCTACCAACATTTACTTTGCTTTTGAATATTATATTCGTTAGAGATATAGTTATGGCTAGAGATATAGATATAGATGTAAACTACTTTTTAACAGACTAAAAAATAGTTTTCAGCAGAATATAAAAAAATGACCGTTGAGGCTGCGTCGTCGTGCTATAAAATGCCGTCTTCCAAGCCAGTCTCGGAGCCCATCCAGCCCCGTAAGCAACTCCATATCCAGTCATCCACACACACCCCAGAGAGGAGAGGGATCCATCGTCACATCTCATCCATGGTGCAGCGGGCCATCGTCAGGCGGCGCGACTCGTCCGCTCCAACGGGCGACCGGCAGGCCATGGAGACGACGGCGATGAAGATTAAGAGAAGGAGGCCCGACGCGATGACGGCGATCAAGGCGCGGATGCTGCGGTGCAGCAGGGCCAAAGCCGGCCAGGGCCCTCAGTTCAAGCGAGGCTACCTCGCCGGCGGCCGGGGCGCCGACTCTGCCGCCGTCGACTCCACCGTCTTCTTCTACCTCGCCTGCCTCGTATGCACCGCGCGGCCGTCGTCGTCGGTCTCGATCGGCGTCCAGGAACTAAAATAATTGACGAGCTGGCATTTTCAAGGCATCTATAGGAGTAGAGTGTGCCTTTGTGTGCTGTGTACTGTAAGGTGTTGAAGTCAGCAATGTAACCGTTTGTTTTGTTTTTGAAAAGGTTTAATTAGTGAACATCATGCTGCAGTCTGCCATTAGCATCATCCTGCAGCCAGCGCGACACATCACGCGCTCCTTGTTCTTCTCCCTCGGATGCCGCTGCCGTTTCTGCCAGCTCCAGTCCGATCCATGCGATCCTGCTGCGTCAGGGGCTCAGGGCATGGTTAAAAAATAGTCTCATTAATTGCTTGCTGTTTGGTAGTGCTATATCTCCTACAATCAATCTGATTATCAATATTCAAAATCCAGATTTTAAAAATCACTACCTATACTATGATCTGGATTCTCAAACATGGCACACCCTATTCTCTGTCTATTGTTTTTTGGAGTCTATGCCTCAGCTGGATGAAACATAAGTTGCAGGTTTCATTAAAAAAACATAATTTGCAGCTTGTTTATGATCTTCTCCATCTTCAGCACAAATCTGATTTAGCAAATCACGCAGCTGTTCGACGTACTACAACTCAAGATAGACCGGGGCCATATTATAACAGGACGCAGATGCACTGGAATGGACATGTATTGCGCGCTCGGATCACGTACACTGCACGTTTTACGTACACCGGCAGTCCACATCACGCATGTTGCGTGAGCTTTTGTACGTACACGTTTTAAGTCCAGTGATCAGCAAGAGGAATCAACCCGCCAGGACAGGATCACAAATTCACAATTTCACAGTGAGATCAACTTCAATTACTTGTTCCTTTTCAAGCAATCAAGCTGCATCAGGAGACGTACGTGGTGCATCGATTAATTAGGGGTTCAGGACGTACGTGATCCCGGCCGATTCCCGACTCTGACAAAGACGATCCGCGCGGCCCGGGCCAAATCTCGTGGACGCCCAAGCTCCCTCTCCCACGCAACGCGCCAAACATCAATCAAGCCACGACAAGCGCAAACATCATCCTTTCTCCTTACCTTACCTCCATATATCCATCATGTATAGATAAATAGCAAGTTCATGGCAATCCACATTTCCACACAACACATCTGCAACGATGAGGTGCCTGAGCCTATGCGCGATTAACCAACATTCTTTTGAACTCCTTCAGATGTTATAAATATATGAACTTAAAGAAATGGGACTGGTTTTATTATAAATTGGTGTTCATAATTTGATAATAGAACCGATGGCTTTCACCACTGATTCGATAATTAAGAAATCGGTGGTGAAAATCACCCTAGCCCTCCAAACACCGCACCCTCCCTCGTTCTTCCTCATGACGCTCGTGGCGAAAGTGCAAATTACAATGACCCAAGCCCTGCAATCCCCAGGGTGGCCCCGGTCTAAATTTGTGCAATGCAGATATGGGCGATGGAGATGATGTGGATGAGGTGGCACGGACGCAGACAGTGGCACGACATGAGTGGCGGCGGCCCGACAGTTTGCTTATAAATTTTAATCCGTCGTTTTCACCAAGGAGTGATGAAAAACTCCTTGTCACACCGTTGAATTACAAAACTAGCCGTGACGGGGGTTTACCGGGCGGCAACAATAAGATCGCTCCATGCATATGTAGTAATAATGGTTGTTTCAGTCAATTTTTTCATGGATAAGGTTACTGTGTGAATCTTCCTTTGTTTCTATTTTTTTTTTCATTCCAATACGATCGAGCTTGCGCTCTAGCTGATCTCAAACTCGATTGAGCTTGTCAACAGAGAGAGCCAAATGGGCTTAGCCCAGTGTGTGCATCGTTGCCGCAGGTGCTTCTGATGGCGTGGGGACACTTCTGAGGATGTGTTGGGCTTGGGCCACCGCAAGGTCCGCCATGTTAATGGTATATTTGGTGGTTGGATTAATTAATCAAACTAACGAAGTTAATTCATTTGCTATCAGCTAAATAAGGAATACGCTAGTTTATTTAGCAACTAAATCGGTTGACAGAGCATCTCCAAGGGACTTTGCAAATGGACTTTGCATTTGTTGTTATTTGCAAAGTCCTAAAACAAAATGCAAAGTATAAAAATAGGCCACCTCCCGTGCGCACTTACCTTTTTTTTTCTTTTTTATTTTTATTTTTTTCTTTCCTTTTATTTTCTTTTATTTTCTTTTTTTGTTTCTTTTTCTGATTCACTTTGTTTATATATTTATTGTATTTGTTATATTCTTTAAATTTTTAATTTTTATTTTTTCTTAGTTCATTTCTATCTTCATTTTCTGCTGTCGCAAATTTTTTTAATGTTTTTTATGTTCTATCATATTTTTAAGAATGATTTATCTTGATAATAAAAATATTTATAAATAATATTTTATCTAATATATCTATGTGAGATCTTGTTTTGAAGGATTTATTATAACGAGTTCAATGGTGTAATCGAAATTTAATTTGGATGTTTAGTTTGTTAGTTATAACTTTTTGTATTTAATGAAAAAGTGGAAGATAGCTAATAAGAAAATCTCCTAAAGATGTGTAGTCACTCCCCCCTCCAAGGGCTTGGCAAATTGAGTTGGCAATTCCCCAAAGTGGACCCGACCGGTTCTTTTTTTCCATCGCGCGCTCGCTCCCGCGCGCGCTATCTTTCCCGCGCGACCTTGGTCCGCGTGCATCGCTCATGGCGTGTGAGGCGGCGCAATCCCGCCCCTTGCGATCGAGGACAACGCGTGGGAGGGACGGAGGACGGCGCGCGATCGAGGGTTTTGACGAGTTCGGCTGCGGACGTACGTACTGGCGATGGAATATATGGCGCGAAGAGGATTCCACGCCGCGTGGGAGACCGGCAGTTGTGCGGGAGACGCGCGCGATCGGGATATGCCAACCCGTGTGCGACTTGGCAATTATGGCAAGTTTGCTCCCTCAAATGCCAAGTTGGCCAAAATGCAAACTACATATGCAAAACCATTGGAGGCCTCATTTTGAGCTTTTTGCCAAATTCTCAAATACAAAGTCCCTTGGAGATGCTCTTATAAGCTAATCTTGCCGTAATTAGTGCAAAATTTCTACTCATTATATATGTATGTTAATCTATTGATGAAAGGAAGAAATATACTTTATTCTTTGGGCTGACTAAAAGAGTTAGTTGAGTTAATAGTAAGCCTCTGTTAGTTAACTTACAGAGGTAGTACTATACTAGTGTCTCTGAAAATAGACAACGTGTCTCTGAAAATCAGATTGTATTTTGGGAGACAGTGACACTTTGTGTCCATCTAATATAGAGGTCTTTACGTCTCCCAGTAGTGTTGTAGAATACATCAAATTAGTTGTAGTCATAGATTCTTAATTTACTCCATTTATGTACATACATTAAATAATTTAAGACGCCTAGAATGATAGAATTTCATTGCTTGAACAGTGTTGACTCTAGATCAGTTTGTGTGTTTGTTAGAACGGACCATTCAAAATAAACTATGGAGTATTATGCTTTTTACTAGAAAGCTACCATATATAAACAATTAGGTTTCCCATTGCATGGACCGAATACTTAAAATGTAGAAGGCTAAGTTAGTTCGTTTTAACTACCACTAGAATAAATTCAAATATCTATAGTTGGCTGGTCTTAGTCAGTTCGGAAGCAAATAAAAGCCCAAATATTATTTTTTGAAGGTGAAAAGCCCAAATATTATTTGGTGGTTTAATTAATCGTACCGGCAAAGTTAGTTCATTTGCTTAACACTATCAAATGCATAAGGGATATGCTAATTTATTTAGTAACTAAATTGTTTGTTAGTTGGCCCTAGTTAATCTTGCCGCCAATGTAGCTGAATAATAAACCCTTTGTAAAAAATATATGCATTTCTGGTGGGTGTAGTGTCACTACCCAAACCAATTTTCTCCCAATGAATGGAGTATTGCCCTCGGTCCCAACCGCTGCGTCACGGGTGGTATTTGTTCCTTGACTTTGCAACCTCTTTGTAGCTTTCTCCTGGCGGTTCTGAGCCGACATGAAATACTCTAGGCTTATCCGGTTGTCAACCGATAGGAAAGATTTATACATTTTATGTAGATTTTCTTACCGATGGGGATGTTTTCAGTTCCTGGCGACGAGTAACCGACAGGGAAGGTTTTCCCTTGACGGAAAAGGAAAAACCAATGCCGAATGACGGTTCTAACCATCAGGGATCAGTCTGTGATGGTTCCCATCAGGGAAGATGTACTTTTCCATAGACCTATATATCCGTGACGTTTACCGTCATGGAAAACTTTTCCTGACCGTATTTGGCATGTTCCATGACGGTTCTGACCGTAAGGAAAAACGTAGCTTAGGGTAATGTGTACTCCCTTCATCTAGGAAGGATTCAATTCCAGAATAGTGATTGATTTCTTGTGTAATATATGGAAATTTTCATATAGTACACCAATTTAGAAATTTATAATAGTTTGAATTTGACCAGAATTACGTTGTTCTTTGAATTAAGACATTATATAATTACAAATAAATTTCCTTTTGCACTATAATTCTTTGCCAAATAATTAATCCACTTTGATCCCCTATTTATTTTAAATAACTAATATCATTTTTGAGGGGATAATTAGTAGCATTAGGATAACATAATTAGTGTAAATATCTACTCATTATGTGTGTTAATCTATTTGTGATTGTAACACTAACAACTATGTTTTATTTGTCACTCTGAATGAAGGAGTTAGTTTGAGCTCATAGTAAGTTGACTAGCTGGATAATTAGACATGACTAAATGGTTTAGTGGTTAGCTAGTTTGTTGGAGTAACTGAAATGTGGAGAGCTGTGAACAGAATAATCAAAAGAAAATATCTTGCATTTTTCTCACCTTTGAAGAGTAACATATTAATTTCTATATGAACAATTTCACGTGAAGACCTATGGTGCTTGAGAACGCATAACATGCTGAAGAACACATCCATAAAATTGTCACCATTATTGGAACTATAAAACCGCTAAACGTAATAAAATGTAAAAAATGTAATTAAATTATAATTTACAGAACTACAAAATTGTTTTGCAGCAAAAATTAAACCAAAAGTTGTAAGCTCTTTAGAAGGCTTCGCTTTTCAACAAACAACTATACTCATGAATAACAAAATGAAAACAAAACACATGAAGTGTATATAATAACGTTAATAATATTGTTTAGTCAATTAAACATGCTAAATTTCTATTATTTAGAAATGAGGAAAAAATCAAGATTGTACACCGAGAGTGGTGTGTTTAAAGGGGGCATAAACATTGTTTAGAACAATATATACATGCATTTACATCCTACTACACAAACTAAAAGACTCATATTCTATTGTCAAATTAATTAAGCTAAAATTTTTTTTTTTTTTTTTTCTCGAATACGCATGAGAGAGTGCGCATCTTTGTATTAGAAGAAGAAACAAAACCTGTGTTTTTTACAAGAAGCCAAAGCTGGCCAAATCAAAGGAGTAAAAATTTACAATCGTGGAAAAAGACATTCACATCCAAACAGTCTCGATGGGTCCATGACGGCGTCTATCTTTCGGCGAGTTCTCTCAGCCCCGAAGCTCCAACCATGATCCACCTATCGGCCTCCATCTTGTATTAAGCTAAAATGGTTTTAACTTAGGATCAAAACCAAAAGTAGCTAGTATATTATTTTGGAACGGTATATAGCACTATAGAAAAGTTCGGATGGTATTAAAATACTACTATGTCGAATGCTAGCATATTCCAAAACTTGTATACGTATATATCAATAATAACAGGATGAAGCAAGCCACTGCTCACCGCCCGTGTAGTTGGCGCCAAAAATTTAGTACCATCCGAACTTCAAAGGTCAAACGCGTTTCCGGCAAGCAGAAGACGTAGTGCTGTACACTACCTGCCAAAGCTTCCAAATAAAGATCTTCCGTCTCAGTCGTCCTCCAGACTGGAAGTTCTATAAATTCTCGTCGTTGGCACCAGCCATCCGTCGCAACGAACCCTTTAATTCTTAGATCTCTCCTTAACTCTTCAGAACTTACAGCTTTCGGATGAGCCTGATACATGGTCTTATATATGGGGGAATAATCTTTTTTCTTCCCACCGTGTTTATCTCCATATTACTGGCCATCACCATCCTCACTCTGCCTTTCGTTGGCTTTGGCATTCTGCCTGTCAGAATAAAAGGAAATTCTTTTTTTGGCTCCTTCTAAAAGATAGACTTAGCACAAGAGATCTTCTTCGTCGAAAAAACATGCTTCTTCCCTCTTATAAATGCGTTCTCTGCTTCCTTGATATCGACGAGGACCTCTGTCATCTTTTTCTTCACTGTCCTTTCTCCATTGCTTGTTGGTGGACTATTCAGGTTATAGTGCCAAACTCGACGGATATTTTCTATATTATGGAAATTATAAAATCTCAGCTTCCTCGACCTATTTTCATGGAAGTAATAATTACAATGTGCTGGGCAATCTGGACCTCGCGCAATGATAAGATTTTTCGTGGTATTGAGAACTCTCTCCATCGGTGCAAAGCAATCTTCAGGAAGGAATTTGCCCAGGTTATCCTGCGTGCAAAAAAAGATTTTCAGCCTACTATGTCTTCATGGCTAGAAACATCTGTGTAATTGTACTTATTTTCTTTATCTCTTTTTTTGTATCTTATTTCTCCCCTGTGGAGCTTGTAATTCAGTTTTGTATTGTACATTTTGTTGTTTTTAATAAAATCCAGTAGGGGTAAAACCCCTCCTGTTCCCTCAAAAAAACGAACCCTTTAATTTCATGGAAAGCATGGGCAGCGACCGCCACCATGGTGTAAGCCAAGGCAATGCTAGTAGTGAGAGCAACGGCGGTTCTGGCGACCGCCGCCGCGGTGTAAGCCAAGGCGTTGTTGCTAGTAGCGGGAGCAACGGCGGTTCCACCACCTTGGTGGCCGAGCGCTCCCATGTGCTCCACTTCCACTCCAATGGTGTCTCCCGCGTGGACTGCACCGCGCGGCGGTGCCCCCAGCCGCCGTTGACCGTGATCTTCCACCCTGCGCCGACGGTCCAGCTCCATCAGGTGCTAGAACACTGCCCGGGCATGCCGCCAGTGGCATGGACGCCACCGGGCCACAAATCAGTGGTGAAGACCAGAGAGATACCATGAGAGGTTCACGAATCATCAGCGGTGTGAAGACCAGAGAGATGCCACCAGCGGGCCATGAATCATCTGCGGCGACGACCGGAGCGACTCTGCCACCTTCTACCTAAGCCTTGCTCACTGGGCAGCTTGATTAATTATTTATTTGTATATTTATGTATCATCTTCGTTTGTACTTGTACGTCGTGTTACTTGTTAGTTGGTGTTAGGGTGGCACCAGTATAAATTATAAACTATGTGGTATCAGTGGCAAAAAAAATAAATTGTTCTGCAGCAGTACCTAGTAAATACTAAATAGACCATCATCATGTTGTGAGATCCTATCTGAATCTCATAACATGACTCAGGATTACAAACTTATCAGCTCATGTTACCGATGTAGTTGATATCTAGATCCTTCCAGTTCTGGTTTGTATTGCAGTAAGCCTTTAGCGGTTCTTGTCGGTCGATCGTATTACTCTTTTGTTGCTGGTAACCCCAGTTGGGTGGATTGTAATGCTGCTGGTATCCCCAGCCAACAATATATGTACCGTGTTGCTTTATATCGTTTTTATTTTTAAAAAACTTATCAGCTTCTGTCACGAAGTGCCGGCATGGATCTCAGAAGATCTGACAATGTTTCATTTCTAGAACTCCTGCGTTTATATGCATCAGCCTTGCTCCTTTTTGTTTATCCTCGAGAATGCTTCTCTGTACTACGTCTCACAATCTATCATACATCTCTGTCGTCGCTCTACCCTTGTCCCCTGTTCATGGTCTAGATCTTGACTTGATCACGATTTAGCAGAGATCCATGGCATATACACCTGAGCTCCAACCACATTCTGTTGTCCAACTACTAACCTTTTGACTTCCCTATCTTATCCCCCGTGTCTCTTGATTTGAGGTTACAGGTGTAGGTGTAGGTGTATTTGTTCTAAAATTGATCGAAGTCTGATAGTTTTGACTTTAAACAAAACTGAAAGACTAGAAATGTTGCTATAGTGGCAATTACCAAACAAGCAAACACCGATGAAAACTTTATCAAATGAATCTTAGGTGTCCACAAGCAATAACAATATATATTAAGGCTTTGGACCATACAACATCCAACTTAAACCCCATGTCCAATGGGTATTGCACTAGTACCAGAAAAAAACTCAAACTCGTCAACATAAATCATCCAACTTAAACCCCATGTCATCTGGGTATTGTACTAGTACCAGAAAAAAAAAAAAAAAAAAACTCATACTCATAAACTTGTTTGAAGCAGCCTGCAGTCTGCCCCTGATGCGAAACTTAAGTTGGTCATGCAAGGGGAGATTATTAGTAGTATAGAGACACTGCAGGAACTGAATGGACTACAGTCCATTCGAAACGCCACATACATACATAATGCACATGCCTACTACCGAGATCTTTTGCAAAAGAACTCGTAATCTGAATGATAGATCATGGCTTCTCCAGATGCCCTTGGCACCTCTGCCTTTGACATGATTGATGCACATTGCCTGAGTATCCTCAGCCTCTTATTCAGCAGTGCAGCATGGTTTGTTTCAGAGGAAACATTGGGTGTTGGTTTGAACCTTAGTTGTTCTCGCAGTTGAAACCACTTCTCTTCCTGTAAAGAAAACAATTTGACCATTATAGCCTGATTATCAGTCAGGAAGCAAAACAACTTCCACAACAGTTAACACCAATAAGGAACACATGTAATTAACACCAATAAGGAACACATAAAGTAGTACTCAAGTGTTAGCTGAATGACTACCTGGTCTTTGTAACCAAGAAGACCAACAATGGGACAAATTATACGATCATGCTCATCAGCCTTATCCATAGAACAAGTCTGTGGAACCAATTTTCCTAGGGAGTGGTATGTCAGGAATGAAGTTTGGCAGCTCCCTGCAGCTGCTGGTATCTGACAGATAGGGTACCAGGCAACAGAGAACCTAAAAGTGGAGGATCAGGTTAGCGCATAAACAGAAAAGGAATCTTGTTATAATTTAAAAAGTCAAGGCAGATGAGATACAGCCAATATCAGAGTAGACATACCAGGAAGCAGGATGAAGATCAGATAGCTTGACAGTTTCAAGTTGCTTAGGATCCCCAAATATTGGATTACCAGAGATGTTTACGCCATCACGAAGCTGTTTGATCCTATATTACATGACAACAAGATAAAAAAGACTCAGAAACAGTGATTCTTGGATACTCTTTTTGTATATAATAAATTATAAAAAATATATGAGAAAAAGTAAAATAATCAAAACAATAATACAGGCTCAACATACTTGGTGAAAATTGGAGACCGTATATAAGGATTCTCCAATTCGAAGTACTCAAAGACGAGTCTGGCATGATTTTGTGACTTCCCTGACTGTCCAAACAACTGAACCGCAGATAGGAGAGGTCGAAAATATGTAGAAAATTCTGGCCAGATAGAATTTTTCTTTCCCTGCATCTGCACCTCAATCCCATAGCACTCAGGTTCTTCATACCAGCTCCACACGCTCCACAAATTCTGGTCTTGCAAGCTGATGTTACTTTTTGTGCAAGATATCTGTCCAATGACTGGGGTGGCCGCATGTAAAAAGTTTTCAATATCGGCATGGATACCACTGAACATGTACACATCAGATGCTACTTGAACTTCATATGCAATATTAGCGGACCTAATAATCTTGTCTAACTCAGATGATCCATGAGTACTAAAGGCTATTCTATTCTCTCCTTTCTTCTGTTCTTTGCTATCGGCACAAGAAGAAATAGCCAGATGACATAGTGTCAAACTTTTATCAGAAGTTACTGCTCTAGAATTTGTGTCTTTGTTGTCACGACCAACTGGAGACATAGCTTTCTTCTGTTGTTCCCTATCAACACATGCTGAAGAATTAACCAGATGACCCAGTGACGAAGTTTTATCAGAAATTGGTGCTCTGGAATTTATGTGTTCAGTGCCACCACCAATTAGAGCCACAGCCTTTTTCTGTTCTTCCCTATCAACACATGAAGGATTATCCAGATGACCTAGTGATGAAGTTTTATCAGAAGATGGTACTCTTGTGTCTTCAATGTCACCACCAACTACGGCCATAGCTTTTTTCTGTTCCTCCCTATCAACACATGAAGAATTATCCAGATCACCTAGTGATGAAGGATAATCAGAATACTGTGCTCTTATGTCTTGGGTGTCACAAACAACCTGAGCCACAGCTTTTTTCTGTTCCTTCCTATTAGCACATGAAGAATTAGCCAGACTACCTAGTGACAAAGATTTATCAGAAGATGGTGCCTTGGAAACTGTGTCTTTGATATCATCACCAACTGGAGCAATAGCTTTCAGCTCTACTTCCTTGGGAAGACATTTTGGTGAATTAGTTTCCTCGATAGCCTCTAGGGTGACATGATGACTACTCCTGGGGTTTTGTTGGTGCACTGTCGTCATAGCAAGCTTTGTGTTGCTACCAGAAACATTATCTCCATCGGTATAACAGGTATTTGACAGGTTACTCAAACTGCGGGCCTTCTGGTATTTACCCTTTTTCTGGTTTTGTTTTCTGCCATAAAAGGTATAATCATTTATGTAATGTCCTATTGTAATAGCCTCAGGGCATGGAGCTCTTGGGACAAGTTCACGTGTTATAATAGGTCCTGAACCTGAAGCAGCCATGGTAGAACTAGGAGCAGGACTGTCCCATCGTTGCATCCTTTTCATTTTCTGTGCTGATTTCCTGGAGACTACTTTCTGAAAATCACCATCATTACTAGAATAATTGCTGCAAAGCAAGGCATCTTGGCTACCACCAGGACTGGTTGCTAAACTGAAGCTTTGATGAACATTTGCTTTGCTTATCTTCTTGAAACCTCGTGAATCTGTGGAATCTGATGCAGACAATGACCGCTCACTTCTCGCATCCGACAAGCTGCCAGCATAATCATTCACAGATGAACTAGTAGCAGTGGCATATGAAGTGGTGCTTTTAAAACTTTTGAATTCACCATTGCTGCTGCTAGAAGATGATAGTTCCTTCTCATTACCAGAAGATGCATTGTTTACTGCAGGAGTAATGACAAGTTTTGCTGTCACCCCAGAGCTGGACGATGATGAGGAACTGTATTCCAACAGTGGTACATGAACCGCAACAGGGCTAGACGAGGATGCCAAGGTTTCGCTACTGGTCGGAGAAGCACATGAGGAAGAAGGGTCTGTGGGTGGCTCACCACTCAGCTTTTCTGAAGCATCTGACTGCTTTTTGCCCTTGTCCTTGCCCTTTCCCTTTTTCTTCTTCTGTTTTCTGCTGCTCTTCTTATTTCTTGTAGTAGCTTTGTGTTTATCTAAATTTATCTTGTAAAAAGTACCTTCCAAGAAATCTGAATCATCAGCTGGCTTAGCTGAATCTTCTAGAAGTCGTCCTTTACCCTGCTGAGTGATATCTTCAAGTAACGGTGGCCTTGATGTGGTACAAGTGTCATCAATCCATCTGATTTCTCCGTCTTCCAGCTCCACTTCCACAAGATCGTATGGCAAATTTGCCGACTGAGGACAACGTACTCTGAAAGTCACCGATCCCACAATAGCAGCAGCCCTGGAGAGGAAGTAAACAAAAGTCATCAAGTAATAACGAACTGAAACACGAGCTAAGACCGTATGTAGAAAGTATGCAAGATAGAAACAACTAAAGCACCAAATATGATTTTGTTATCAAACAAATAGCAAGCACAGCTTTTAACTATAAAACTAACATTAGAGCACAATTATACTGCTGAACCAAACATATGTTTTTATTTCAAAATATTAAAGCTTGCACATTATCATGACCCAAATCATTGAGCTTTGAAAAACACCATTTTAATTTACTGGTGGACTCCATCTTCAAATAAAAGCATTAAAAAAATAAAATATTTGAAGAGTAATATTAATAAAATATCCATACTTCTTCTGTGAGAATGACATTATCTGCTATTCATCCAAACATCATACAATTATATGTCCGCCGCCATTTTTGGCATAGTGCTGCCTCATATGCTGTCCATAGTGGTCAACTATCAGAATGCCACACCCCTCTTGCCATGCCTTTTCCCTAGCATTTTGCGGCCTTCCTAGAATATTAGGAAACGATATAGATCATCATAGCTTTTGTTCACTTATTAGTATTGCCTCAACAAAGTTTAAAACCTTGAATTTCCTCTAACCAATTTATATTTGCATTATACTTAGTCCGCGTAGGTGGTCCAGGGTGTGGTTTTATGAAATTCAGGAGCCCTTAGGTGTGGAGATTGAATGTTTGGACCGAAAGGTTAGGTCACATGGGGCATTTATGATATTAAGCAATATAATTTTTGAAAGTCTCTCTATGACAACTCAAATATATCCTGCAGTTCCATAAGTTAGTGCTTCCTCTGGTTGTAAACATAATAAGTTCATCAAGATTTGTCCTAAGTAATTTTTAATAGCATAATATTTCAGTTTTATACAGATTAACTGCACAAGCTTGGCACTAGTAGATTCATTATGAAAGGTAATTGCATAATGTATAATTATTTCCTTTTAACAAAAAATATAACATAGGGCAACATAGAGATGCCTTCTATTGCCCATAGGATCTTTTAAGCTCCGTGGAATGTCAATGCATCTGCTTGCTTCTAACCTGTTGAGGTTAAACTAGTGACTCCACAATTCATCAGCTATGCATGATGAGGGACCCCTGGTACTTTACCCTGTGTTATTTTCACATATTGCCTCTGGTGGCTTGAAGTTTGTAATATTTTCACATTATATATATTTAATTGAATGATAGATTCCTTCCATGTTTCTATTTTTCAAAAAATCATTTGGTTTATAAATATTACTTATATATTGGTCTACAATTTGTATAAAATGTTGCCTTTCTGTCCCAAACTTACCCATTTAGGATAGATGTAGCTTGTCCTGAAATCAGTTATGTTTGTTTCCTTCATACTGGACATTGTTGTTAAATGTTTTGTGGATGTGTTATTTTTCTGTAATTCATGTGCCCTGTGTCATGCTAAGTAGAAGTTAATATAAGTTCTAGATATATTTAGGAATGGAGTAGTACTGCATGAGAATTTAGATTAATACGAATTTCAGTGGAGAATTCTCTGAAACTAAACATTCTAGAGAACAACATAAACAGGGTGAGTGACTTTGTTTTGAAAAAATAAGTAGAACCCAGAAAAGGTACTATGTGCATTGCTTTTGGCACAAGGAAACTAAAATTACTTGCTATTCAACATCATGACACAATCTATTTACTCTATGAATGACAGAATGAAATCACACTGACACATTACACATTTTTTTAGAGTAATGTGTAATTCTGACACATTACACATTACTGAATTGTTAATAACATTAAACTGATCGGCCTGTGATGACAAAAGACAGTCATCAACCATAGACGAGAGTACATATTTCCCAAACAAGTGCTCAGGCTGAGCTTGGGACTTATGGGATTATCGCAGCCTGCGTCGAGAGTTGGGGCTGAGATTTTCTGTTAGGTAGAGATTGGTGCTTTATTTTGTTACTCGGACGTAGACAACTCTAAACAGATATAGTTTAATAAACAAGATCAATCATGTATTAGGGTTGGCATCTTACTTCAAATCCAATAATGCAAACAAACTTTTATTTGATATGCATCAGGACATAATTCTACATTTGGTGGGCCTGCAATAATAAACATGCCAGTCGTCCAATGCTAGTAACTGATAAAATTTATATCTTAGTCAACTTAATTTCATCATCAAAAGTAAGGACTTGTGAGTAAATATAGAAAAGAATGTATGGCCATACATCTGTTGCTGTCGTTCTTGCTGCATAGCCAGGATTTCAGCTACTCTACGTTCCTGCAACACCCAAATAAACAAAAACAGATAAATTATACAAGAAAAGGGCCATGTTTATGTGTTATTATACCATAACATAAACCCAATCCCAAGACTGCACATACAAACGCTAAATTGGCGGGGTGAATTTTTTCTGGTGTAGAACGCCTGGGCAAGCGGCGGCGTATCCTTGGTACATCTCCATCAACGACGTGTCCAGAAGTACTCCCTTCTTCCCCTGGTGGCATACTGCGGCAGAACCCTGCAGGGACAATACCATCAGGAGTCACAGCGGACACACGTTTCTATACACCATAAAAGAAAACATGGCTGAATCGGATTTGCTATGCTAACAAAAAACACGCAAAGGGCCATGGGACGAAGGGAATGCCAGCTGATTAGAACGAAGAGAAAAAGCACTACTTCTTTAATCATCCGCAAGATCTATATGGACCCTCTCGCTGACTTAGTGGCTAGTACTAAGCCATCAGATTTGTGCAAAATACTGTGAAAGTGAACATCAATCAAGTACCTTCATCAGCTCCTAGCAAGAATATATCTCGTAGATCGTGCAAACTTAACCTGCCATCTGATCCCCTCATAGTCCTTGAGACATGCTCAAAAGTTAAAAAGGTCGCAGCAGAAGTAGAAATCTGATCCCCAGCCATCCAGGCACAACCATCACTGAATCGAACCCTCCCTGCCTCCTTCCTCACGCACCCCGGCCTACCCAGAAAACAACTCTTTCCAACAAAAAAAGGTATTAAAGTAGAGCGACGAAGATGCTCACAGAGCTCCAAGTCCAACGAAATTCATTGAAATTACTGAAGGAAACGAGCAAAAAGAACTCGGGTTAAGACACCACGCTGGCGAGATTAGCGAATGCACTTGGTCTGGAAAACAAAATCTGAAGTTGTCTACCTTGGAAGAGAGGCGTAGTCGTAGGGGTGGGAGAGAGGCCGGAGACAGGAGAGGCCAGAGAGAGCACAGTGGTTTGGTAAGGAGGACATGGACAACCTTAAGCTGACCTATTTTATAATACTAGCAAGGGGGAAAGTGAGTAAGACAAAGAAACATGTGTGTACCTATGTGGATCCGTGTTGGGATCACAACAGTCCAAATTTGTATTTTTCCTCCAACTTTCAACTTTCTGTTGGCAAAGTAATGTTGATAGACGTTGTAGATATATATTACTTCTTTATTACAAGGGACAGTTGTACCAAGCAAGTATAGTGAAATAAAAAAATAATTTTTTATATCCATATATACACTATAGTAATTAAATATGCATGGTACATTGACCATCTTTTTTTATGCCAAAATATACGTATGGTATGCTATAATAATGAAATATGGTGGTTCTACACAACTCAACACGTTTTAAGCAACTCATAAATATTTGCTACTTCTCTAAGATTTACTTGATTTTCATATTAATAGCAATGAGATATATATATTTTTTGTAGATATAATATCATATATTAATTTAATGGCACAAATATTATAATTAAACAAGTGTTATCTTTGGGATGATATATCTAATATGAGCCTTTTTCTCCAGAGCCATTAGAAAAGTTGCCAATCCCGTCCAAACCACTGAAATTTTCATTCTCTCACTGATGTCCAACCTCGAAACTTTTGTTTCTCTCGAGCCATTCCGTCCACATGTCTCTCTAACGGTGTCAAAGTGAGAGGTAAAAAGACCAATTTACCCCTTGGTGGGGTCTGCTTGGCAGTGACCAATCTTCCCCTCTCTTTCCCTTCTCTTCCCTGTGCCCACGGAGGAAGCATCGTGGAAGCTGGGGCCGCGCGTGGGACGGCTACGACGAGCGGCGGCGATTGAAGCGCGGCCTCCCTCTTGTTCCGCCATTTCCCGAGCATGTGGAGGGACTCGAAGTCCTCGAAGCGGAGCCCCGTGGGCGCCGCCCGGGATGCACCCGCCCACCGCGGCCACCAGGCCAGACCGGTTGGCGCCGAGGCCGAGTGGATGTGAGAGCTGGAGGCGGAGGTCCGTCCGCCGCCGACGCCGAGGCCCCACATCGCACCCCTTCCTCGACGTGGCCACTGACTCCAAGGGCGGGCAGCCGCTGGTCCGCGGAGCTCTCGGCCCGCGCGCCGCCGGGTGGGTCTGGGCGCGCGCGGAAGTGGAGCACGATGGAGCCCGGGCGAGACAGCGAGGCAGCGAGGTGGAGCGTGGCGCGATGGCGGAGCGCGCGTGCGAAGGCGTAGGCGGAGCCAGAGCGCGGCGCCGCGCACAGAGGCAGAGCGCGCTGACGGCGACGGCTGAGGCGGAGCGCGACGGAGGCCGGGCACCACGCTGCTCTGCCCTTCGCGGCGTGTTCCACCGAGGGGTCGCCCAGGCCGCCGTCGCACGGGCGCGGGGGAGCTCCGCCAGGCCGCCACGAGCGCGGGCGCCGGCGAGCTCCGCCCGGTCGCCTGAGCTCCTGTGGGGGCGGACGAGATGGCCACGACCGGTGTGGAGAGCAGCTCAGGCGCACGGCCACGGGCGGCGAGCGCGGCGTCAACGGTGTGCGGCCACGGGTGGCGACGGCGCGGGCGCCTCCCTGCCGAGGGCATGCACGGCCACGGACGGCGAGCGCGGCGGCGACGGCGCGTGGCCACGAGCGACGCCGGGCGCGAGCGCCTCCCAGGCGAGGGCGTGCACAGCTACGGCCGCGAGGTACGGGCATGGGGGCGGGATTTGGGCGACGCTCGCACGAGAGCAATGAGGAAGAGAAAAGGGCGTGCAGATTGGTTGGCTGGAGGTTGAGGATGGACCCGACAAGTGGGGTCCACCTATCGGCGGGTGTGACACAGAGAGAAAGAAGTAAGACTGAGGGTAACTTAGTCTTTTGGCATAGCCGGCCCCACATGTCAGGACCCTGAAACGGCGCAAAACAAGCGGAGCATGGACGGAGTGGCTTGAGAGAAACAAAAGTTTTGAGTTTGGGCACCAGTGAAAGAATGAAAATTTTAGTGGTTTGGACAAGATTGACAACTTTTCTAATGGCTCTGGAGAAAAGGGCTCATCTAATATTCTCTCTCTACACCTCTTTAATTAAAAAACGGCTATCTAGGAGAAGATTAGACCAAGGCACCATCTCTAAGATAGAACGACTTCTTCAAAGCTTATTGAATTTGATTCTATTTTTTTATTGCAAGTCCTATATTGCAAAAATACCTAGCATCCCTTTTAGAGATGGTTGTAGATGCTCCTAAAGAAGTGACTAAGACCGTCGCCTCTATCCCATGTTGATAGAAATAAGCAATTTCTAGATATGGCTATCTAGACACCCTTATAAATATGATGTGTAGAAGAGGCTAGCAACAACAACTGCCCTCTAAAAAACGATTTCTATAAGTGGCAATAAACCACATCAGCTTCTTCTACAGATTATTTTCCATAATCATTCAAAACTCATTAGTCGAGCCAAAAAATTATCTTAGGGACTATACAAGGCAGCCACATGGTCATGCATCAGAAGTCTCCAGTCCTGTAGATGGTCCTAAAGAGGTGACTAGGACAGTCGCCTCTACTCTCGTGTAGTTAGAAATAAGCTATTTCTAGAGATGGTTGTGCAACCACCCCTATAGGTACTCTCTTTTTTTTTTCAAGGTGTGAGTATATAGTTGTACTGGTTATGTTAACACCAAAAGCATGCATATTTCTCCATGTGCATACACACTATCGCAAAAATGGGCCTCAAACATCCAATTTTCATGAGTCCCAAGCTGGATAGTTAATTAACCTCAACTTATGCAGGACATTTGCCAATGGACATCTCTCCAGTTAAAAGGATGACATCAGATAAAGAAGTAACACCATATTTTTCAATTATTTAGCTAGATTCAATACGATAGGTTGTTAGACCACCTTCTTTCAACAAAACATAACAAACACTATTTCTTTATGAGCCTCAACTTACAATTTGTGAAAGTTGCCATCAATGAGCCAATTTAGGGGATAGCCATGGTTGTAGTTGGTAGCTTGGCTAAGGGACCGAAGGATGATCAAGGAGGACCACATCACCCCATCACAAGCTTGAATTATTTAACGATATCGAACTTGGAGCTACAGACCTGCTTTTTTTCTGCTAGACAATCCAACAGGAAGGCACTACGTAAATCTTGTAGGGCTTTGTCTATCTGCAATTTCCTTATGTTGGATTTCTACTGAAAACGCGGTGCGAAGGAGATTCCATGCTAAACTAATTAGGACAACAGTACCAGTCTAATCTTGACAACAAATGATCTAGAAAATTAAAGGGAAAATTGGCCATGGGACACCACGAAAGACATAAATTTGCTGGAGGACACTTTTTCATGTAACACTCACCACTAAAACAGTTGCCATTTGTAAATCATAAGGCCAATGGCTATGAAATTTTAACAGCAACAAAATAAGATAGTTAGCTACAAACAATCTAGTACTCACTTCCATAGAAAATTTCATTAAGGCCATGAAATCATGTCCACCAGAAAATTCTGACTGTTAAGGTTGCTGGTGGACATGATTTCATGGCCTTAACGACATTTTCTATAGAAGTGAGTATTAGATGATTTGTAGCTAACTATCTTATCTTGTTGCTATTAAAATTTCATAGCCATTGGCCTTACGGTTTATAAATGGCAACTATTTTGGTGGTGAGTGTTACATGCAAAAGTGTCCTCCAGCCAATGCGCACCACTTTTGGTGTCCTACAGCAAATTGTCCCAAAATTAAAGGGTTTAGCAATTGAGAACAAAGGCAAGAATATAATATCTACAACATGACAAAACACTGTCAAGGAACTTCCATCCAAGCACTGGCACAATCGTGGTTAACGGTCGATCTGACCAGAACTGATTAACACATGTATGGAGCTCCATGACGCTTCGTCATGGAAACATCAACTCTCTAAACTAGGATTTATGTGCTCCTAACACATTTTCTAACTAGAGTCATCGCATACACAGAATCAAAAAGATCAAGCTATTGCACAGTGAACACAGTCAGAAACACCCTTACACCCATATCTAGACAAGCCATGATTCATAATTTAAAACGGTTCATCAGTAATTCTTAAGACGATAGCATGATAATTATAGTTGGATTACGAACTACAATATGACAAAACGCATTGAAGGATTGTCGAAACACCAATGCATGCTCAGCCCATGCAGCACACACAGTTCTCAAACCTTCAAAATAAAAATGCAAATTAGTGAACAGGTTTATTTATTCCGACCGATCGCTCCAGTGCAGAGGCTACAAGGTGGTGCTGCTTGAGACGCCCTTGAGGCCTTGATGGGGCATCCGGCCTAGTTGGTGTTGAGCAATAACAGGATCTCCGACACAGCCAGCTTGTACACTTCCTCTGATGAAGGATTGTCTCCACCCGTTCTAGTGACCTGCGTTTGTACAACACATGTGAATATTAGTGAGACGGCGTAAAGTTTACCTCATGCTAATAGACATATTCTCCACATGTGAGAGATATATATATCTAAAAGTATGAATATACTTTGTCAGGTAATGTATTGTTGTTAAGTTCAACAAAGATTTATTCGCAAAAAAAAAGTTCAACAAAGATATATACTAAGTAGATACGGTGCCTGAATTCTGGTACACAGACACAGTGGTCATTATTATTGTTGGTGAGACTGGGTTCACCCTTTTGGCTATATTTAATTCATTTTGTATTATACTGCTAGGGTGAAAATATCATGCTCAGAATGCAAATATTCATCTTTGCTGGAACGTGGAACTCCGAGATGGTACAAAAATCATTCAAGTAACAGGTGGCCTTGACTGCCGAGTGACTATTCAAATAGTGTACTACTACAACACTAATCAAATTAGTATGGAAAAACAAACCGTTGTTGAAATACTATCATTTTTTGTAGACTTCTAGATATATTCACACGCGCAAACTCCTAATTCAACTAGAACATATTTCAAAATTCTAGTAGAGAAAAATTGTGGCCGGGGATCCCTTCTCTATTCTTGGTCATACAAGTAAATAAATCCAATCAGCAAGTAAATAATATCAATCGGTTTAGTCACACAGGTGCATATTAGATCCATTAATCGATCCCTTCATGTCAAATGGAAAATAAACAAAATTTCCTACTAACTTGATAGCTGAGCTCTAACTCCTATCTATGCAAACAAGCCCCACCCTACTTAAAAAAAGATTTTAGAACATAAACCCCTTGACTAACATAACGAACCATTTTGCGCGTAACCTTTATTTTTAAATGGTCAGGCAGGCTCCTCGATAACGAGAGATAGTCTCCTGCTGAAACCCGGGCTATCTCCAATCCTCTAATAGGGTGTTTGGTTTGAGGAATGATTTGTCCATCATCTTCTCACTTGATGCTTTTTTGTTTGGTTTGAGAGATGAAATAGTTTGATCAATCATCACCTTATTGGTCACAGGCTAATCAACAGTTCAATAATAATATGAGGAAAAATTCAGCAATGGACTTGTGATGCAGCACCTCATCCAAAATGGTTTGATTTCAAACCAAAACACTGTATATATAAGAATACTAATTAACCAGTTTCCCAACGTCAAGCAGCCATGGTTACTATTATATCATGAAGAGTTCCCATTCCTATTCACAAATAAGAGGCACACTGCAACAACCCAACCATGAAACAAACAGGATATGATGCTCCATCGATGAGAAGAAGCTACTTACACGGGTATAGATGTTGAGCATGGAGCATGCAGTGTCAGAATCAACCTGCGCCGTGACGACGTCAATTCCGCGGTTGTTCAGCACGGACAGCACCATCACCATGTTCTGCATGCCGAGGTGGCGCGGCGTGGACACATTGATGAACGCGCTGTTGTTGGACACGTTGAGCACAAGGTTCGGCCATGACCACGTCTGGAATCCAACTTGCCCCGCGGCTGCCATGAGGAGCTGTGGCGGTGGCGCTGGCACCACTGCAGCAAGTGGCTGCTGCTGGAGCGGCTGTGGGACGATGACGTCCATAGTAAGTGGCTGTTGCAACGGCGGCGGTGTCGGCACATCACGGCAGCAATCTGGCACTGGGACGGCCGAAAACATGGCCGCCGGCGCCGACGAGGAGGAGGCAGCAAACGCCTTCTCCTGCTTGCGGTTCTCCAGCATGGCCTTCGTCTTCTCCAGGTACTGGATGTAGTCGATCGCATGTCCCACTACGGTCATCTTTTCACACTGCTCGTCGTTAGAACAACAACAAATCAGATCACAGTATCCACCAATCACCATTAATTCACCACTGACTGATTGTGACTCCATCTTCCAAGCCCTAGTAGCTTTACTATCGTATCAGAGAACTGCAAATCACATCGATTATGTCATCTGAACTAAGAGCCTTACCTTCTCAATCTCAGTGATGTGGGGCATGAGTGCCCGTAGCTCGCCGAAGTAATTCTTCACCCGATTCCGGCGCTTCCTCTCCGCGAGCATCCGCATCCCATTGCGGCGCGCCTTGGGTCCTTCTTTGGTGTCAGCAGCAGTGTTGCCGATGGCGGAGGAGATGACGTCGACGTTCTCCTCCATGTCCGTGATGGAAATTGAAGAAGAATCATCACCGGTTTCGGCCATGGCAGAAAGGGTGGAGTGGAGGAGGATCTTGGAGGGGAGCGAGCTGAGGCGTAATGGGATTTTGGACTTGGACGACGGTGCTCTTGAGCCTTTATTTGTAAAAAATAAGAGGATCGGGGACTCACCACATGTTTATTTTCTGAATTAAGCTTTAACCTCTTTCATTGGTCAAAGATGCCTGCAGAAACAAAAATGGCAGTAGTGCCGAAGAGGTGTAACGTCTTCGGCCTCCCGGCCACAGCGTTTAGCCGTTTCTTGTTAATTTGGCTGTCTTTCCTGTACTCAGTAATAAAATAATTGAGAAATGAGAAATGATGAGTTCCGCTTCACAATATTAATAGATATTTTTCATTACTACTATACTTCCTTAAAAATAGGGAGAGTACATTTACTGCTCTACTCAAATACTTGCCATAGTTATAAGCTAAATTCTTTTGTGGGAATAAATGTATTTTTTTTGTTTACTTAGCTTCTAAGAAATCATCTGACATTCAAAAAAAGACTTTTTAAAGAATCTTTTAAAAGAAAATTTTGAAAGAATAAAAATTCTATACTCTTCTATGCAAGTTATTTCTTCCTTATTTCTAAGGCAACATATTGGATGCCCCTTCTGGATAGGAGAACAGTAATATGCCTCTTTTAAAAGTATATGACACACTAGAGTCCGTGGCCATGGAAATCTTCACTAGCTAAAAACGATTGCTCGTCTCTTAAAAGAATTAGTGCTTAAGTTACATCTACATATGCTTGGTTTTACCCTTCGAAAACTCTTCTTGAAAACAGCCAAATAATATTTTCATTATGCCCAATAATCGTGCAAAGATTGAAAATAAGATTTCCCTTTTCTTAAGAAAACGTTATATTGCTAAACGACACACTTCTCTTGAACTATTTCTGTGAGCTTCTTATCCCTCTGCTCAGAATGACTCGAGTCAGCAAAGCAGCAATGTTATGTGGTTTCAATTTTTCATTTTCTTGAAGTTCCTATCACTCTCCTTTAGTTTCGACTAACCACGGTAAAACGTTTGCCTTGGCGTGTCGCATCTTCACATCTACAAACCGTTTATATCTGTAATATCTATTTTTTTAAAGATAGTGTCCTGCTTTGGTAACTGACTACCAAAAAATAATGGTGAGTAAATCCAAGCGAAACCATGTCTCTCTCCACACACAAGAAAAGGAAGGAAGCTTCATGGTGAGCAAGCAAGCAACGATACAAATTCGGTTCTCCCTTTGCGCGGTGAGCAATTTCATCACGGTCACCATTGCATATCCCACCAAAACGGTTACCATTGCCTATCCCACCAAAAACCTGGCAGCAGTTATCTTCATGCATGCTGCGACGATAGCAACAAGCTTTCTTCTCTGAGTTAGCATCTCTGTTTCAGTTTCAAGTTACTCATCAACTTCCTGGAAGAAAATAATAATAATTTAAGCTTACAGCCTAAGAAAGAGGTCAGAGAAAAGCTTGCACTACACCACAACACCGCTTCGCTACGTTGACTCTAAAGATTACTCACATACCATCTAACATTAAATCCTTATTTAGCGATTTACTATCAATCACTATAGGTATCGAAATTTAATGTTCAACTATATGCAGCTACAACCGTGTATAGTGTCCCTCTATCTGACGCTAAAAAGAAATGAGGCCTACCTAGCCCCGTGCTCCCCTCACATTTAGCTCCCGCGCCCCCGCATCCGATTACGGCGTGCCTTGGGTTCTTTTCTGGTGTCAGCAACAGTGTTGCCGACAGAGGAGATCACGGCATCAATGTTCTCCTCCGTGTCCATGATGGATATCAAAGAAGAATCACCGGTTTCGGACATGGTAGAAAGGGTGGATCCGAGGAGGATTTTGGAGGAGGGAAGAGAATTGAGGTGAAATGGAATTTTGGACTTGGAGGGCGCTCTAGAGCCCTTATTTGTAAAAAAATAAGACTTACCACATATTTATTTTCTGAATTAATCTTTAATCTCTTTGACTGGCCAAAGATGCGTGCACAAGCAAAAATGGCAGTAGTGTAGAGGATGTGTAACGTGTCCGATCTCCCGGCCAAGTGTTTAGCTGTTTCTTCTCAATTAATACAAAAATTGAGAAATGATGAGTTCCGCTTCACAATACTAATAGATATTTTAATTACTGACTATACTTTCCTTACTAACAAAAAGGAGGGTACATTTTCAGCTCTACTCAATAATTACTTGCAAGAGTTATAAGCTAAACTATTGGTGTGGGAATAAATGTAATTTGTTTATTTACTTAGCTTTTAAGAAATGATCTGACCTTAAAAAAAACAAAATTATTCTTTTTTAAAGAATCTTTTAAAATATTTTTTTTGAAAGAATAAATAAAAAAACTATAATCTTCTATGCAAGTTATTTGTATGTCAATATATTGGACGCCCTTTTGGATTGGAGTCTTTAAAATGCGCTTATTGGCATATCGTTGCACTATAGAGTCCATGGCTATGGAATCTTCGCCAAAAATGAGTGATCGTCTCTTCAAAGAATTAATTAACACTTAAGTAGCAGTTGCACCTATGTTTGGTTTTACCCTTTGAGAAAAATATTCTTGTGATGAACGTCCAAATAATATTTTGATTGTGCACAATACTCGAGCAAAGACAGATTTCCCTTTTCCTAAGAAAAAGTTTGGTTGCCCCTGGGTTCTGTGAATCCAGATAAAAAAATAACAGAATCCTTACCAAACAGCATAAGATTAGCTTAATTCTAGAGGATTCTCACACACAAACACGTTATCTAAGAAATCTCAAAGATTATTTTTTTTATCTAGAATATATCAGGATTCTGTAATCCCATCCAAACATGCTTTGGCTTAGTGGCGAGACACTTCTCATGAACCATTTGTTTGAGCTTCTAATCACTCTGCTCAGAATGTTTCTCGACTCTCAACAGCAATTTTTTTGTGGTTTCAATTTTTTTATTTTTTTTTTTTTTGCGTGTCGCATTTTTCATATCAACAAACCATTTATAGCAATCTGTTTTTTCAAAGAAAAAAAAGACAGGTGTCCTACTTTAGTAACTGACGACTACCACAAAAATGGTGAATAAATCCAAGTGAAACCATGCCCATCTCTCCACACAAGCGATGCAAAGCAAGGAAAGGAAGCTTCACGCGATGAGCAAGCAAGCAAGGATACAAATTCTGTTCACGCTTTACACGGTGAGCAAACAAGATTTCACGCATAGCTCCCGATCGACTGTTTCTCGTCGTCACCTGCTGGCAACAATTATCTTCATGCATGATGCGATGTTAGCAACTAGCTTCCTTCTCTGCAAGCCGGACTTTGCGTCTATGTTTCAGTTGGACAAAACTCAGGCAAAGCAATGGCAATTTCAGTTTCGACTTACTGAGAGAAAAGAAAATAATAATAATTCAGGCTTACACAGCCTACGTAAGAAAGAAGGTAAGAGAAAAGTCCGGCCCCACCCTTGTTCAAGTGGGCATGGTCAGCAAGCAATCCGGGGAACCACAAGTTTTTCTTTTGGCTCCTTATCAGTGACAGGCTAAACACTAGGAACATTTTGAAGAGGAAGAAGATGCAACTTGATGATTACAGCTGTGTGCTTTGCAACCTTGGCACTGAAGAAACTTGGATGCACCTATTCTTTGAGTGCCCGTTTAGCAGGAGATGTTGGGACAAGCTGCAGATTGTATGGGACCTGTCAGCAAGTCCTATGAACATGGTAATCAAGGCTAGGAGTGACTTTGGTGATGCAATTTTCAGGGAGCTAATGATCACAGGGTGCTGGACGATTTGGACCATGAGGAATAACATTATCTTCGATGGTGGTCAGAGATGTGAAGAAGCATGGAAGCATAAATTTAAGCATGAACTTGGGTTGGTGTGTATCAAGTCCAAACCTCCTAGGAAGGAGAGGCTTGCCCTGTGGAGAGACACGTTTATGTAATTGTCTCCTTTCTCCTTGTTTTCCTTTTGGGCTTGAAAGCCTTGTAAAGTATTTGTAAACCCATTCTTTCATTTAATTAAAAAAAAGAGGTCGGGGACTCCCCGACCAATTCGGTCAAAAAAGAAAGAAGGTAAGAGAATAGCTGGAGAGCCTCACTACCACAAAAAATCGATTTACAGAGTTATTTAAAAATGGGGTGCGCCATAGAAATGAGACATTTTTGAAGATGGTTTTGTTATGTTAACTGTCTCTAAAAATAATTTTATTAAAAAAACATACAAATAAGGAAAAAAGTCCATGTGACCAAGGGCAACGGCACTATCGATTGCGCAAGGTTTGATTTTCAATGTATCTTCCATTACACAAATGCATCATCAAGTTCTGATTTTCAATGTATATATATCTTGCACAAATATGTGTGCACCCACCGTGTTTCAAAAAAGAACCCTCTTGCATCACGCATCCCCTCCAACCACAATGCCTTGCAGTCATTTGTGGTTAAGTATACGATGCTATCATTCTATATTAATTAATATATAAAAATCTACAACTGAATACCCCCCCCCCCCCCAAAAAAAAAAAAAAACAATTTTAACTAAGTGGAAGATTTTCAATTGCAAAGTTTTTTTTGGTAAATGGCCAACAAGAGATTTGTTGCAAACATATCTATATCTATATCTATATCTATATCTATATGTATATCTATATCTATATCTATATCTATAAACCCCACTTGATACACCCTATCTTGACATGCAAGCGGTCCACCTCATTAGTTCACTATCACACACATTTAATTGTCATCGGTAGTATTACCACACCATCCAATGTCAATTAAAGATAATAATATTTTATATATTTATATAAGTAATTTAGTCTAATTTCATTCTAGTTCATCTGCAATTTCCACAACAATACATGGGTATGTTTCAAGTTAGTAGGGAGGAAAAAACAAAAGATGGGCAAAGAATAAGTTTAATTAACAGTCTCACAAAGATCATCACAACAATCCTGGCTACAAGACTGGCACCCCACATAAATGATCTGGTCTCAAAACACAAAATGTGTCGTCGAGAAAAGATGTATTCATGATAATTTCCTCTATGTCCAAAGAGTGATCCAGGCTTTGCACAAGAAAAAGCAACCGGTCCTATTTATTAAATTTGACATTTCAGAAGCTTTTGACTCCATTTAATACCAATATTTGTTAGGAGTTCTCATGGCCTTAGGGGTCTAGTATATGAAGTGGCGGAATTGGGTATCTTCGATCCTTGGATTTTCGTTCCTAGGTGTGCATCCCTATAGTTGTGTCGGCATCCGCAGCCCTAGGCAGAAAATGAGACCGGGGTGGCCTATCTTATTATTTTGACCATGCTTTTCGGGCTAGCTCGGCACGGAAAAGAGCCCATAGTGCCATGCATGAGCCGTCAGCCAGGCACAAAGCCAAGCTCGACACGGCCCGATGGCATACCATGGATGTCCCGGTTCCAGTCCTTTTGCCAGGCTAGTGCCAAGCCATGCTGGGATGCACACCTAGAGCCATCGTAATTTTATTATAAAGTAGTGTACAAGCACAGAAATGACATTTTGGTTCTGTGTTTGCCTTCCAGATTGGATTCATATTTATTGAATATGTCACTCCAATTAATTGTATTTGGTAGACATTGCTCAAGTTATACTCTCCACTATGAGTCCAACTCCAGCAAATTTGGTCCTCTTCCTCTCTACATTTCTATTTATATCCCTAATCGCTTGTCATAGCTTTGTTAATTCCTTCAATTCTGTTGGAGATTTGATCGAGTAGATATTCCTAACCCATTTGGGGTCATGTAAGGCCTCATGGGCACAACCAGGCTGGGAATCATTTTTCATTCCTTGTTTTTGTATACAGATGGTGCAATGTTCCTTGTTGCTTATCCTTTATTTGTACCCAATTTGATGTCCAACATTCAATCTTGTCACCATTGCATGGTCACCACTATTGTGCACGAAAAAGGTCCCTATAGATCGTATCACATGGTATCGCCATCCCTATTTAAGCCCTTTCCTTATTCTTCCATCTTCTCTAGCAAATTTTTTGAGTTTTGAAATAACTAAGCCCCCCCTTTTTTTTTGTGAACAAGTGACTAGCCACCTGACCAGGGCGCTATCATAAATACAAACCTCTAATAACATATAAACAATCCAACGAGAAGGGTTGGGCCATCTGCACTTTCCTCATGGACTTCAACCGAATTTCTGGTGCAAAGGAAAACTCACTACAAATCCTTTGGAATAACATTGATCGACCTGCATCCATACCATCAGGATAGCACTACCATCATCTAATCTAGACAAGAAAATGGTTCAAGAGTTTAAACAGTTTAGCAATTTAGAAGATGATGGGAGGATACATATGGCATGCAGGCACAACCAAACATTGTCATGTCAAGGAACCTCCAGACGCGCAGATGATGACATAGTCACTCACAAGATCAATTCGACCAGACCTAGGATTAATGTGCTCCTGACGCGCTAATGTCAGGCCTATCACTAAGTGGAGGCCTAATATGTAGTACTCAAACAAGAAACTAATGGCAAATATAAAACAATATATTACTCGTGTCGCAAAGTATAGTAGCATAGAAAAAAGTATACTTGTTGTATTTTTATAACTATCACTTGAAAAATAATATTCTTTTAGCATTCTTCATGAAATCTTCAATGATATATTCATAATCAATCTTCTCCAACATGCCACACTCAACTAATATTAAAGTTAGTGTGTAAAATCTTTCTTGTGTCATTGTAGTTCCAAAGTTGGTCTTCAATAGCTTTAGTTTAGAAAAGCTCTGCTCTGCCGATGCAACAGTCATCGGAATGGTCAATAAAGTTTTATATGCAATGGGAGAAGAAACATGTAGTTCTCTAATAATAAACCCCTCTATAGATCCTTTCTCAGATTGAGTTAATTTCTCAATTCTTTGTTTTCTCTTATGCTCTTGATTTTCCGATTCATATTTTTTAATCCGAACTAAAGAAGAATTAGCTTGCAAGTTGAAACAATTAATCTAGATCAATTTGGGTAAGAAGATAATACACAAAAGATTGACTAAATAAAATAGGGGCTGGGCATGGAATTTACCAGCTGTATTAAGATTAGGTCACAAATAAAGAATACGGTGTCGGCGAGGGCGAGGAATAGGACGTCTATCTGGCAAGGGCGAGGAATACAAATAACGACGTCGCCACAAGTCTGCACCAACACCGGCCAGTGGCCGCACCGTAGACTCTCAATCATGGCTCTCCGACTCCACGGATAAGTCATGATCATGGCTTCTTGCTCGGGCATTGCTAGTTGGCGAACGTTCATTAGTTGTGAACCGAGCGAACGATTCTCCCACCTGCCATTTTAGGAAAGCATTTAATCTCGCATGCTTCCTTTTTCGGATGGTCTATACATGCAACTCTCTTTCTCTTTTCGGGTGGGCGGCGTGCAATTTTTTCTTTTTCCGCACTTCCACACATGAGCAGTTGTTTTTCTTTTCACGCTCTCACGTGCATCAACATTTTTTTTTTGAAAAGTGTGTGCGCATAGCCTACACTAACAGAGTTACACAACATAACTTAAAAGGAAATAAGTTAAACATGCTAAGTTAGAAAATATTACTTTTTCTTTTTTAATGAATTGAGAGAACATGTAATTTAAATTTTGAGAAAAGCTACGAGAATAACATTCTCTTTAGGATTCATCGGCCTTTTTCTCTTCATTTCAGAAACTAATCATTCGGGAAGATGAGAAAAAGGGTTTAAAATTGGTGGGGGAGCAAAGTAAAAGTAACTTTTACACCTTATACTACAAAACCAACTCCATAAGACAATACAAAATTCCATAACAAGTTCCATATAACTTCTATAACTTATCAACAACTAATCAGTATATCTATAACTCAGATATTCACCATCTTTGTGTCTTCACTAAAATCTGCAAAATATGTAGTATTTAAAATAATAAATAAGTTATATGTAAACTTACGTAAATAAGTTACACTAACAACTTATAGTTTTATAACTTATATGGCATAAGTTATGCAAAATATTATGTACCAAACATGTCACTATGAACATAAGAGATTATCATTATCTACCGATATTTAGCATCTTTGCAAAGTAAGTATTAAGCTATACAACATAAGTTATGCAGGTTATCATTATCTAACTGATATTGTTTTCTAAAAACATAGAACCAAATAAGCAACCAGAATCAATAAGAACAAGTGTGCAAGGAGTACAATGTGCAGTAACCAGAGCCTTGTTTTGGCACAGGGGCTACTCCAGTTGAGATGGAGCAACTATAGAAAATCACATTCAATAAAATCATAAACTCCGGTGGTTAGAGAACAAATTTGCACCCATGAGATAGAAGCATAATTTATTTTAGCCTATGAGGATCAAGACAACATTATGCGCTTAGTGTAAAGCTATACGAAGAAGTTACTATTTATCAATTCAAAAGCCATAGGAATAAATATATTCAAAAATATAGCAATCTTATAGACAAAAAAGAGTAAACTGATATAGAAAACAATTTTCTGCCAATAAGGCAACCAGAATAATGCTAAGTACAGTAACAACTGTCCAACATAGGTTTATTTTTATCAAAATAGACATGGGGTAGTCGATCTAAAAGGCACACATGATTAACCAATGCATGATTAAAATGGAATGAGCCATTTCCCTAAGTACTAAGGAAACCTAATCAATTAAGCTAATTGTTAATAACAACTTGTTACCTTTAATGGTGCATTTTTTTTGACAAAACCTCTTGTTTCCGGCTCATCAATGCCCATCCTTTCCATCTGATTTGAACCCTTACGTGAAAACCATCTGCAGATGAAGAGAACGTGGGCTTAGAAAATTCAGAAAACTATTGGCTATTTAAAATATTGAGTAAAAGGGCATACAATCTCTACTACAACATTTATCGCGTGGTTGAGGAAGATCCTTAATATCCAATACTATTGGGCAGTTTTGTCTATGCTTGAGATTGGGCACCGTGACAAAAATCTGATCAATTCACTAGAACAACCAAATACACTATCAGCATGTGCAGTTGCATCATCTATTGGTGGAATAAATAGGTCATACAAATGTGCTTGATCCATAGTTCCCAATAAAAATCATTGATTGGAAAGCATAATTGCATATCAGCATAAATTTAGTCAAGCTATCAGATCAGTGGCGCAATAGGTATCATGAACTACATCCTATATTCTAGGCCTTCTCTGGTCTATTCAATGCACATGTACATGCTTGTACTTGGTAAAGAGAAAAAACATTCAACTCTGCCTTTACTGCACAGAGTACCTGATATGCAAATCTGGTTGTTCTATTTTTGTGAAGAATCATTTGAAATTACATATATTGAAACTTCTATATCAACAATTTACTAGCAAACACGGCACAAATTTAACTAAAAAAAATAAAGGGTACATGTGATCACCATGATGTAAATCATGGCAGCAAGGAGGTCAAGTTACAAGAAACAACAAACCTGGGAATACAAGTTATTCCATGGGCAAACCAAGCCTGCCTCTGGGCCAAGTGTGAGAGTAACCTCCATGAAGCAGATATGGGCCTATCAAAAACACACATTCGGTACAGGAAAAATTCAGAACCCCAAAATACTTTGAATGGAAAAAGCATATTAACACACCATTTGATTCATGGAACCCATCCTCCATTGTTCTTCAACAATAACCTAATAGAGATGAAAGGACGCCACAAAAACTTCTAGTAAAACTAAAACTTTTCAAATGTCATTCACAAAAGAATGATACTCAAATTTAGTCAGACTAACTAATTTTGTACAACTTACATATAACTATTATTAAATCTTATTAACTTATGAGGTAAAGTTAGAGGTCAAACTAAGTTATATAACCTAACTTATATTGCTAATTTAGCGGTCAAACTTAATCAGACTAACTAATTAGTTATAGGTTAAACTAAGTTATACAACCTAACTTATATTGCTAAGTTAATACTCAAACTTAGATAGACTAATTTTCAATATTAATTAGTTATTCATAATATTAATTATTTATCCATAATAACTTACGTAAACTTATCCATATTAACTTATTCTAACTTATCCTTACTAATTATTCATACTAACTTATGCATTAGAACTTATGCAAACTTAGTCATACTAACTTATCCCTACTAACTGAGGCATACTAATTTAGGCATACTAAGTTATCCATACTAATTTATCCATACTAACTTATGCTAAGTTACCCATACTAACTGAGGCATACTAAGTTATCCATACTAACTTATGCTCAAACAAACAAATAGAGATGGAGTTGGCATCAACTAAATAACCAGAAAAAAGATCAACAGGCAAATAGAAAAACAAAACCAGCAGTAGAAAAAAATTCAGTCCAATCCAACTTTTATTTATGCCCTGATAATGCTACTATATAGTATGTGCACATCATTTAGCCTAAAAACTAACTCGGCTGACCAAAGTAACCATGAGTAATTCTGTAGATTGTCTATTTGTAACCTATACTTAAAGCATATAAGGCTTTTCTTTCCTTTGACCCCGATGCAGATTGTCTATTTCACAGTCCAGAAAGTGTTGTCAGGCTGAGCACAACCCCTGTTGTCAGTGTTGTCAGAATTGCAGACTCCAGAATTAACCTTGTTTGTTCACATAACAAATTATATTTGCAATAGCTATAGAACTAAGAGTAGGGGAAGAAAAGGTTAAAAGAGATTATGAGTGCAAGCTACAAGACTCAGATTTCATCCCAACATATATGTTTGTATATCTAATAAAAGGACAAAAGAGTAAATGAATAGAAATAGATTGCAAGTATTTCCTAAATTGTTAAGTAATTATTTCGACATTCAAGCCATCACTGTGAAACACATCAAAGTAACTTTTAAGTAGTCTGGACATCTAATAAAATATGTGTTAAAAAAGAGTGCATAATTCAATGTCCATAATTATTGGCAAAAAGATAGCTGCAAAAGAAAAAAAAGCAACTACCATAATGAACCAGTTGTTGTTGTCAGCACACATGACAGATACCATTCCATAATGCCAAACGGCCAGATCCCATTCCGTCATCCAAAAATCAGCCAAGGAAAATTTTCACAACATTAAAACACATATAGAAACCCCATCATTCATCCACGACCCACTAACAAAAATCCAAAAAAGTCATAGCACTACATTTCGGTTGCTACAGGTCCTTCGAAAAACGATTTTGCTCAGCAGAAAATACTTGCTAGAGCTGGTCTGAACCCTACACAACATAGTTCAACTATGCAAATTGACCTTATTCAGACTACACTAGAAACCAGCAGATCCGTAACTGCTCCTCCTACATCATATCATACTACCTTCTATCCCAATGGCAGGAACTAGCCAACCATTGTATTAATCCCTATTGATGATGAGTTGATTCAGGCTCCTTTTGCCCGCAATGCAGTAGGCTACTAGGCTCGTAACTCATCTTTGATTCTAAGCATAAAAGGGTCTTGGACAGGTAGAAACTCTCACGGGATGCAAACAGGCCCCAAAACAAACAAGTCCACAAAAAAACAGTAACAGCTGCACTGACATCGAGATGATCCTACACATCGAGCTTTTGGTCTAAAGATTAGAATAGGACACTACTGTGCGATTCAATCTTAATCCTACAGTGCAATCTAGAATGTAAAATCTGCCATACCCACAAAGTAATTTAAAAAATTACATCACGTATCCATGAATGTGGCATGCCAAAAGCACAACACGAGCTGGAGCAGGGGCGAGGCTTCCAGACTACCGCAACCTCAAATCGAACAACCCTAATAATCGAAATGACGAGAATCGAGAAAGATGAAAAATCATCGATACCTTACGCCGACTCCCGGAGAACAACAACTTCAATGAAACCGTAGAAATCGAAATCTGGCGAGCTCGCCGAGAACAGGTGACCCGCAGGCCAGCCGATGAAATATAGGATCGGATGCGCAGTCAGCGGAGAGAAGATGGTGGCGGCGGCGCGGGTACCCGCCCTCCGCACCGGAGGCGGTGAGCCGACGGCGGCCGCCTAGGGAAGAATCACCATGAGAAGGAAGCCGAAGCGGATCTGCTCCTCGCTTCGTTCAGTAGGCCAAAATGAAAAGCTGGAGGAGGGGAATATTTTGAGGTGGAGACAACGCGGTTCGACTGCCAACTCATGTGACTGGACAAAAAAAAAAGAGAATGGCGACAAAAAAGGAAAGGGAACGCGCGGTCTGATCATTCGCTTAGTCCAGAACCGCGCGAACGACCGCTAAAATGGAATTGGGTTCTTGCTCTCCACAAGAAGTCACGATTGTGGACTTGCTCCCCAGCAGGCCACGTTTTTGGGCCAAAAATAATAGCTATGGCTGATTTTTAGCTAAAACAAAGACCAAAATCATTATGAATATTTAGGATAATTAGTATTTGGGGTGGGGGGCATGATTTTTTGGGGGCCCTATTCGGTCGTAATGCCTGCATGGCCCGAGGACGCCCGCACACCACCAGAACAGCAACACCCTTCTAAACCATGATACATAATTTAAAACAATTTATGAGCAATTCACAGGACCACGCTGAAATATAGTTAAGCTACGATTTAGGACACGACAAAATGCTCCCAAGACGATATTACAGCATCAAAACAGACACTCACGAAACTCAGTTCGACCATCCCGACCTGACTCAGACAGCACATACAGTTACTATCAAACCTTCAGATGACAAATGCAAACTAAGTAATAAACAAGTTTGCCCCAGTTGATTGCTCTAGTCCAGAGGCAGCAAGACGAGCATATCAACATAGGGTCATTGGCAGCTCTGTTTAACTATTGGTGAGCCACACCAGGATCTCCGCCACAGCCAGCTGGTACACTTCTAGTGGTGCCGAAGGATGCTCTTCACTCGTTGCAGTCACCTATTTTGTAGAATGACATGAATGTTAGTGACATGGAATAAAGTTTTACCTCAGAGACAAGTTCGTTGCACGAGATATCTCATAGTATGAATATACTTTGTTTGATAATACCTTGTTGTTAGGTTCTACAAATATATTAAAGTACATATTAGTGCATGAATTTTGATATACAGAGCATGGGTTAGCCCTTTTGGCAACACATGCATGTTTGTGTTCAGCCACACCACACTGTGCATTCATGTTTATAATTTTACTGATAGGGTGAAAACTTTCATGTGCAAAATGCAAACTAATCTTCAGTGGAACATATGAAAGTGCAAGATGGTATAGAAAATCGTTCAAGTCGCAAGTAGCCTTGACTACCGATTGACTATTCAAATTAATACTGCTACACTAATCAAATCAGGAATGGAAAATCAAACATATTGACAAAATACTAGTTAGACATCTTTAATAGAGATATAAAAATTGGACCAACTAGTAGCATCGCTGTATAACAAGAATTTAATCCTAGAGCTAGTCACATAATGATTGATTCCTATAGAGTTACAAATCCACATGAACACTCAAGTTTTGTAAAGGATACAGAAACTAGGGTCATACATTTTAACATTAATGATAAGCTTGAGTTGGTTGCTATGTCATCTCCAAAAGCATGTTTTCTGTAAACAAATTCATAATCCAATTTATAGACCGCTAGTAATGCATTATTTTGTTATGGTTACCAAACCACGCAGCCCTAACTTATGGAAGCCATTTGAAAAGAATGAGGTCGAATAAGGATGAATAATCATATTTGCCAATTAAGTTTTGCTAGATTTAGTATGGTCATTGTTCGAATCACTTTTTCCCGATAAAACACGACAAAATGAAGTTCTAACATAATATCCGACATCTCCTAACAGTATTTGGATCACATTTCCCAGGTGGTCTGGGCATAATCAATCTCAGCTTGCAAAATGATGCCCTATTGCTAAAGCACCTGAACAAATTCTATAATAGAGAAAATTTACCTTGGGTCAGAATGATATGGAACAAATATTATAGCAGCAAAGTCCCACATGCAGCTAGAGAAATTGGGTCCTTCTGGTGGAAGGACATACTAAGGCTAAATTTAATCTTCAGTGGCATTGCTAAATGTCAAATTGGGGCAGGTAACACAATCTGTTTCTGGGATGACCTGTGGACCAATGATGTTCTTGCAAACAAATATCCCAGACTTGCTTCACATTCAAGAAATGATGGGGCCTCAGTATCTGAAATCATGGAAGCACAAGATCTGGTTTCAATCTTCATGCTCCCACTTTCACAAGAAGCTTTTTCAGAAATGGAAGAATTGTAGGATGAACTGCAACAGATAGTATATGATGCAGACAGTCTTGACAAATGGACACCAATTTGGGGAAGTCAGTACACATCCAAGAAGTTCTATAAGTATGTTTTCAAGGGGATTCAAGCTCACCCAATGTTCAAAATAATCTAGAAATCCAAGTGCACACCCAGGGTTAAATTTTTTGCTTGGCTAGTATTAGTAGACAGATTAAACACAAAAGATATGCTACAAAGGCGACATCTGAATATCCAAGGAACCAGCACCTGTGTCATGTGTCAAATGGGAGCACTGGAAACCCTGGATCATCTATTTTTTGATTGCCCTTTCGCCCAAGAATGCTGCTGGCAGCGAATTGGTATTACCTGGGACACATCAGTGGAACTCATGGACAGGTTTCAATTAGCAAGAGCAGCACATAACATCCCCTTCTTTGTTGAAGCTGTCTTGATAGCTTCCTGGGAACTTTGGAAACTTCGCAATGACAAAGTTTTCCAGCGGCGAGATCCAGCACCCAGTGTTTGGTTAGCACACTTCAAAAACCAAAGTCTTCTACAATCTCTTAGATTCAGTGATGATCTGCGATCATCATTCTGTATTTGGTTAGATGCTTTTAGTTAAGGCTTGTAAGTAAGTACTCTTGTACCTTCTTTTAAAATTAATGAAAATGATCCTACACTGTGGGGAACTCCCCTACAGTCTCTTTGGTCAAAAAAAAAAAAAAAAAAAAAGTGTGACAAAATAAAGCCCTAACATACTACGGTAGTAGAGTAACCATACATGTCAAATAGTTCAGCTAGATTCCTGTTGGTCTGTCATTTTTTATGGATTCTCTTTTGTAGCCTTCTAGATTCGCTCGTTGCGGGTAACCCTAATTTAACGGTAAGAAGATTTTATTTTAACATTCAAATACTGGAAAAACAGGCAAGTGTGCCCCCTCTTCTAGATCAACCTAGCAAATAAGTCCTACCAACAAGTGCTGATCCGATCAGATCCCCTTCATGTTATGGTCATGTTATGCTGAAGTGTTCAGAAACCATGGTATGAAAAAACTACAGTTTTAGAACCCATAGATACATAAAACCATGGAATGAAAATTTCACCAAAAAAAAACATGGAATGAAAAACTACAATTTTAGAACCCGTGCATGCATAAAACTATGGTCTAAGAAAAGATGAGCGGAGTGGTGGTGAAGCTACTAATTGGGCAAGCCCCCAATCATATAAGCTGCTGCAACGACCCAAGTACCCAACCATGAAATCAACAAAGAGGAAGATCCATCGTCAAGCAGTCCACTTACATGGGCATAGATGGTGAACACGGAGCGGATGTCGTCAGAATCGAACTGCACTGTGACCACGTCAATCCCATACTTGTTGAGCAGGGACAGCACTATCACCAAGGTCCACATGCCACGGTGGCGTGGAGCGCACACTTTGATATACGCAGTGTCGTTCGTCACCTTGAGCACAAGGTCCGGCCATGTCCACGTTTGGAATCCCACTCGCCGAGCGGTAATGATGCGGCGCTGCTGCGGCGGCGCTGGCTCCGATGCAGCTAGTGGCTGCGGGACGTCCGAAGAGATGGCTGCCACTGGCGGCACGGCTGCATCAAGTGGCTGCTGGACGTTCGAAGAGATGGCCGCCGCTGGCAGCACGGCTGCAGCAAGTGGCTGCGGCGGCGGCGGCGCAGCAGAGCAGGCATCTGGGACGTCCGACGACATGGCCGCCAGCGCCATGCCCTGGGCTGTCAGTGGTGGCGGTGGCACAGACGAGGAGGAGGCCACCCCCTCAGCGGCCACCAGCTGCCGCACGAGCGCCAGCTCCTGCCTGTTCTTCTCCAGCATGGCCTGAGTCTTCTCTAGGTACAGGATGTAGTCCATCGCATGTCCCACTAAGTCCCACTGTGTAGTCGATCAAAAGTGAAAGCAATAACAAATCAGTTTGCAGCATCACAATTCACCGGTGAGTGACTGCATACCTCAAGCGTAGCTACTGTGGTGTCCGGTGGTGCAGTAGAGCTGTGCTGGTTCGGATCCATGGCAGGAAGGGTGGAGGATTTTGGAAAAGGGGAGGCAAGGGGATTTTGGACGACCCCCTTCAGCCTTTATTTGTTAGGATGGCGAACTTTACTACTTGTTTTTTCTCTGAAACTTTTTAATCTCTTTCACTGGTCATCAGAGAAGCATGTCAAAAGGAAAACTGGAGGGGAAAGGATGTGTAACGTGTCCGGTCTCCCGGAGATAGTTGTTTCACGTTGGCCTGTACTACAATTGCAAACTTAGTAATAGATATTTTTTTTGAACGAATAGAATTTTTTTTTTTTTTTGAGAACGACTATGAACCATCAGATGAAGATTTATACTGGATCGAATTCACATAAAGAAAAGAGACATCAAAGGACCACCACGTACGTCGCCTGAACAAAATGCAGATGTTAGGCAACTTGAGGAAAAGTGATAATATATACATTTAATTGCTACTTCATTTCAAAAGAAGAATACATTTATACCTCTACTCACTAATTATTTGCCAGAGTTGTATGCTAAAGTTTTTGTCTAGTTGGCTTATTAGAAATTATTATTATACCTATACTCACTAATTATTTGCCATAGTTGCAAGCATATCACCACTCTTATATGCATGCTATTTTCATTAAGATCTTCACCGAAGCGTGGCCGGGTTGTATTCTTTTAGGAGGCTTAGTGTTTAAATGGTTGTACCTTTGTTTGGTTTTGGTCGTCTGAAAAACGGCCTAATAAAAAAATGATTTAGTTCCGCACAAAACTCACACATGTGCTTGTAGTGCATTCGTATAATGGAATATCATTTCTGAGAACTTCTAATTACTCTTCTCAGAAGTGGTTTCAAGTTTTCATTTTCGTTGGCGTGTGTAAGCATTTTCATCAGTTACCAACTTAACTGCCGTGTATATATGAAATATTTTAAAAGTTGGTGCCCGACTTTAATAACTGATAGATCACTGCCAAAAATTGGTGCATAAATCCAAGCGAGAAACACATTCGGTTCTCAATGCACGGTAAGCAAGCAAGCAAGGTTTCACGCCGACCGGGCAGTTTCTCTCGTCGTCAGTCGTCATGCTAAACACCAGGCAACGTCAGTTATCTTCATGGCTGCCGCGCGAAGGTAGCAGGAAGCTTCGTTCTATATCTGCACGCCGGAGTTTGCGTCTCTGTTTCGATTCTTTTCGTCGTTTACCTGGAGGAAAATAATATTAATAATATATAGTTCAATCAAACTTACAGCCTAAGCAAGGGGTGAGACAAAAAGGTTGGAGATAGCGGCAGTTTTTTATCACACTTTTTTTTTCTGCATTTCTTGTACCTGATTCTGCATCCAAGCTGTTTTACCATTTTTACTGGACCTGCTGCTCGATACAACCGTGGCATTCGAGAATGGTGATATGCTTGAAAAAAAAGAATGCTCATCCGTGGTGATATACTTCTGAGAGAGGGATAAGAAGTAGAGCTAGGCGTTGGATTATGGGCTCATGGCAAGCTGCCAAGCTCTAGCTAGGCTTCTTATTGATCATTGGTAGTCTGATTTCTTGATTAGGGCACTCCAAACCAGAAACCAACCTGTAGTTCCAACCACACCATATACAACCCATACATTTACTTAGGCCTCGTTTGGATATGCATGTATTCATCTCAATCAACATGCATTGAAGTAGATTGGAGTGAAGTTAAAGTAAGTGTCGTTTCAATTCACAACAACACATATGGAATGAAGTTCATACACATGCATCTAAATAAGGCCTTAATGGGGACAGAACCAAATCTAACCAATCAACAACACTATTCTTTTAGTTCATGAAAGAAATGACTCCTTCGTCGCCCTCTCCCCTCCCCCGACCCCCACAATGGCATATTTGAATGCAATCTAGTGGGGTTCGATGTATAGACTCGATTGTGACTCACAAACCATATGCATATCTCAACATTCATTCGTGGCTCCGTGACCCACAAACAATATATAATTGCCTCAGTACTACAAAAACAACTTTTACGAGGCATTTTGGAATGGGCTTTGGAGGCAGGTAGGAATTTCAACTGCCTTGGTTCATGCCTAGGATTAACGGTGGTGGTTAATTTTTATTAACTGATGAGGTAGTTAAAAATCTATTAACCGAGGCGTGGCCCACCTCCAAAAATACATCCATTTTTGGAGGCAGGCCACTTATAAGACCCTCTCGATTAATATTCCTGAGGCCTAGCATGCCTAGGCAAGGCCCGATAATGGTTCATGGTATTTATATGCGAAACCCTAGCTCTCACTCTGTCTCCCCTCACTCTGCCCAACAGTCACACCCCATCTCTCTTGCTCTCCGTCAACAAACATCTCTCTCCCTCTCACTCAGTGGTCATGGCGTGGTCCCCTCCTAGCTACACACGGAATGGCCCTTCCAAGCAGCACGTGGGGCAGCCATAGTGCGAGGGTCCTTTCGGCCAACGCATGGGGCAGCCCAGCCCCTCCCGATGATGTGGAGCTGCAGCAGCAGCAGCGGGTGGCGTGTGGTGGCGCCAATCATGGCTGGCGAAGCTGCAGCTTTGGGTGGCGACGCGGATCCCGCATCCTCACCCTTCCTCCATTTCTCCACTAGTGGGTGGGGGTGAGTATCCTAGCCAACGGATTAGCAGCAGCATAGTAGGTGGCTTCGTGGATCCGGCCTCCGGCGGGATGGTGTTACTACGTCACCGACCTGGTGGATAGGTGGCCTCTAGCGGAGAATTCATGGACCTGGCGGGGAGAATCCCTCAAGAGGTTGCCTCCACTGCACGCAACGCAGTGGTTGCTCCTCTAAGATCTAGTGTCAGGTGGTCGGATCCCGATGGTCTGGTAGTGATGTTGTCACCGGCGAGTAGATGTGGTGGCGTTGACCCATGGTTGGGCTCGGCGAGCTTATCCATGGATTTTCCTTTTTTTGTTTTTTAGTCGATTTACCCATTCGGGCATCTAACCGCCTTGAAAAATACTCGATTTACCATGTGACCTTTGTGCTGAGGCGGTTGCGATGCCCGCTTTGGTTAATCATTTTTGCACACCTTGGTAAAATTAGTTGTAGTATTGTCTAGAACAACATGTCCAGTCAATCTTTTATTGCTAGGGCTTCAGCTATCAACGCGTCATCCAGGTGATTGTACCATTGAGACCGAGCACAAACTAAGTAGCCTTTGGTCATTCTGTAAAACATCTCATTGTGTATGTTGGGATTGATTGTGCCACTGACTCGAGCAAAACTTCAGCCTAGGTATAGGTGAGCTATATGTACCATGATCTCCGACACAACAAGCTTTTATGCTTCCTCTTACAATGGATACTCTACACCTTGGCTCGTTGTAATCATCTATTTTTTGTAGCAAGACACAAATGTTAATGATATCATAGAGTTTACCTCACAAAAATTAGTTCAGCGAGTGGTCAGATCTAACACAGAGTTTTATTAACTCACACAAACAATTTTATCATAGGATTCAAAAGTAAAGAGTGCATGAGAGCCAGTGTCACTACTGTTCATAGTGAAAGATAGCGGGTCCCTACCATTTGAGAGTTGGGAAAATTTTGATCTCTTATCTATTCTTAAAGTAATGGGCATTGGCACTCGTGACGTGTTTTATACCATATATTTCCTCTATTAATTAACATACAATTTGAATGCTACTAAAATTTAGTTATATATATGAAACTATACTACGATATATGTACAACAATATAGTTACATTCTTTTCTGGAGGTGGGCAAGTAATAGTTGAATGCCTTTGTCAATCCTTTAATGGAGGAGGGTGACTTAGCGCAACCACCTCGGTTAAAAGATTAACGGAGGCCTGCTATTAGGGTGATTGCTTGGTTTGTTAATGCTTTGTTTAGACCACTTCTTCCTCCTCTTATAATCAAACTTCAAAACCATCATACTCTCATTTTTTTCTTGAATATCAATAGTTGTTTAGGATTTGAGATATTATATATTTAGATAGTTAGTTCCATCCTGAGGTGACTTTAAGTGATGAAGATGTAATTTTTTCACCAAGTGTAATTAATTTTATCTTTGTGTCATCTATTACTGGAGATGAAGATGTTGTAGGATTCAAATTTATTGAGTTTAATCTCTTGTTCTACTAATTATAGTTACAGTTGCTTTTCATTTGATCCTTACTACTTCAGTACTATGATTTTGACTTCACATGTCTTTTACCAACTCAGTCACCTTTATTCTTCTATGCAATAGCTGAGCAAAACTAGTAAGAACCCTTATATAAGTAATTGTACTACTTATGTTCATTATTTTCAGATCTTGATGGTTTGGCTTTATGCACGACTCCATTAGAGCATGTTTCTATGTACACAAGTGTATTTATATGGCTTTAAGTAACTGATGAATTTGAGCATGTTTCTAAATGCACAGGATGTTACAGTTTACTGGAGATGTGCCTTCATAAGATGATTTGAGTCTTAATGGAAATTGGCCCACTTAAAGTTGATAGGTTGGATTATAAACCTACTCCATCCATAATAGCAAGGTAAGCCAGCTCCTCTCTCTCTTTGTGCTATTGACAATGCAGCAAGCAAATTAGATAGTGAAGGATGGGCACTAGTCTAACTTTTATTTGTGTGGCTGATGATATATTAAGATACAAGTGCTACTCCTTTTTCTCAATCCATAGTTGTTGAAATGATATTTGTTGATCCACAAATTGTATTTTCAAGTACTAGATGTGCAAAAGGATGGCTTATTAGCTCGTCTTGTCATGTCATTATCTCTGAGACTGTTGTTGAAATGAAACGCTGCAACGTCTAAGAAACAATTAACTCAAGTAGTGAAATCTGAAATTCTGGAACTAAAACACAACTAAGGGGCCAGATAAGCATTAGATGTTTCATTTCTAGAGGCAAACTGAATTTTCGATTTATATTTGTCAAACTATCTCATCTCTCTCCTTGTAACTTGTACATTGGAACCTTTAACTTTGTTAGATTACTCATTCCATATCTTTTTTCAGGAACTTATGGGTGCTGCTGGAACCTTTAACATGTCAATAGCAAGCTAATCATAGTGATAATAGATGTCAGATTACTCATTCCATACCTTACTTTTGATTCATTAGATACTTGAAACAAAGACTAGTTTGATGTTAACTTACATTACATGTAAAAATGTACTTGTTCGATACATGAATCAATATTTGGATAATGTGATCACTTATGAATGTCATCGCTTTTGTGCATATAAATCAAGGTGTATCTAATGTTTAATCATTAGTTATACCTTAGGACCACCTTTTTTATACCTATTTAATTGAGCTCAATGGACCATCAGTTGCAAAATGGGCCTCAAACATACAATTTTCATATGAGTCCCAAGCTGTGTAGCTAACCTCAACTTATTCAAGCCATTTGCAAATGGACATCTCTCTAGTTAAAAGGATGGGATCATATAAGGAAGAAATGCCATATTTTTCAATTTATTTTGCTAGATTCAATATGATAGGTTGTTAGACCACCTCCTTTCAACAAAACATGAAAAACATTATTTCTTTATGAGTCGATTCAAGGGATAGCCATGGTTGTAGTTGGTAGCTTGGCTAAGGGACCACATCACCCCATCAAGCTCCAATCATTTAATGTTATCAGACTTGGAGCTAGGGTCCTGCATTTTTTCTGTTGGACAACAACAGGAAGACACTACATAATTCTTGTAGGGCTTTGTCTATCTGCAGTTTCCTCATGCATGTTGGATTCTATTGAAAACCCAGCGCAAAAGGAGATTCCATTCTAACTGATCAGGATAGCAATACCAATGTAATCTTGACAAACAAATCATCTAGAAAACTAAATGGTTCAGCAATTGAGAACGAGGAGGATCAAATCAGCCGCCCATCACAAGCACATATATCTAGTAACCGGTCTTGCACCTGGAGATGGGACCTAAATTTCTTTGTGCTATAAACAATTCAACGCGAAGGCACGGCCTAAATGGTAGGGCTTAGCCCATCTCCACTTTCTTCATGGACTTCAACTGAAAGTCCAGCCGGTGCAAAGGACAAAACTCACCACAAATCTCATGGCATGGAATAACATCGATCGACCTGCATCCATGCCATCAGGATAGCACTACCATTAACCTAGATGACAAAATGGTCCGAAAGTTTAAATGGTTTAGGAATTCAGAAGACGATGATAGGATACTTATGGCCTGCAGGCACAACCAACACATTTTCATGTCAAGGAACCTCCACCGCGCACACAGAGTGACACAGTCATCACTCATAGCTCAAGATAAATTCGATCAGACCTGGGATTTATGTGCTCCTAATATGCTATAGAATCACAGCACACAACCAGAACAGCAACACCCATCGTCGAAGCAAATTTAAACCGTGATACACGGAATTAAAATGGTTCAATAGCAATTCACAAGACCACAGTAAAATATACTCAAATTACGATTTTGGAGACAACGAGATGCTCCCAGTACGATAGTACAACATAAACACATGGTGTCACGGAACTCAGTTTGTCCAGACCTGACTCAGACAACACATAAAAGTTTTTCTATAATTGACAACGCATATAGTTATCAAACCTTCAAATGAGAAATGCAAATTAAGTAACAAACAAGTTTGTCTCGATAGCTCCAGTCCAGAGGCTGCAAGGTAAGCAGCTCAAAATAGGGGCTGTGGCGGCTCTGTTATTGAGACGCCCTTCGGGCCTTGAAGGCAGCTCTGGCCTAGCTGGTGGTGAGCCAAACCAGGATCTCCGACACAGCCAGCTGGTACACTTGCAGTGCTGCCGAATGATTCTCTCCACCGATTTCAGTCACCTATCTTGTAGAAAGACATGAATGTTAGTGAGATGGCGTAAATTAAGTTTTACCTCACTCAGACAAGTTCGCCGCATGAGATATCTCAAAGTTACTTTTTTGACAACAATCTCAAAGTTACTTTGTTAAGTAATACTTTGTGGTTAGAGTCTACAAATATATTAAACCGATGTAAGAGCGTTAATTAGCCCTTTTGGCTATATGCCTATATATGCATGTTTGTGTTCAGCCATACCACATTGTGCATATTCATGTTATATTTTAACTGATAGGCCTACGAAAAGTATCATGTGCAAAACGCAAACTCATCTTTAGTTGAACATATGAAACTGCATGGTATCATTCAAGTTCCTAGCTAGTAGCCTTGACTACGGAGTGACGATTCAAAGTGTACTGCTATACACTAATCAAATCAGTAATGGAAATCAAACATATCTTGACAAAATACTAATTAGACTCCTTTAACAAAGGTACAAAAATTGGACCAACTAGTGGCATTGTTGTATAACAAGAATTTAATCATAGAGCTAGTTACATAATGATCTATTCCTATAGAATTACAAATCCACGTGAAAACTCAATGTATGTGAAGGATATGGAAACTTGGGTCATACATGTTAACATTAGTCGTAGGCTTGAGTTGTTTGCTATGTCAACTCCAAATGCATGTTTTCTATAAACAAATCCATAGTGCAATCAATAGACCTCTAGTGATGTACTATTTTGTGACGTTTACCAAACCACGCAACCCTAACTTATCCAAACTGTTTGCAAACCAACATCTCTACTAAAAAGAATGAGGTCGAAGAAGGACAAGTAAACCGTATTTGCCGATTTAGTTTTAGCAAGATTTAGTATGGTCGTTGTTCGAATCACCATTTCCCGTTAAAGCACGACAAAATGAAGTTCTAACGCAATATTCCTTGCGGTTACTATAACTACGCAGCTAGCCTCGACTTAAGTAACTCTCCTAACGCTGTTTGGCATCGCCTTTTCCCATTAAAGTGCGACAAAATAATGCTTAGAGTAACCATCTATGTCTTATAGTTCAGCTAGATTCAAGTTAGTTTGTCATTTTTTATGGACTCTCTTTTGTAGGTTTCTAGATTCGCTCATGGCGGGTAACCCTAATTTAACGGTAAGAATTTTTTGTTTTAACATTTAAAAATATTGGAAAAGCAGGTATCTTTTTTTAGTGATTTTTTTAAAAAAAATAGGCACCCAAATTCGCTCCCAATGGGATTCGAACATGAATGGTTAGGTGTAGCGCTACATTGAGTCATCTAGTCAAGTGAGCCATACTCACTTCCCTAATAATAAATAAATAACAAAAAAGGTATATTTGCCCCCTCTTCTAGAAGAAACTAGCACATAAGTCCTACCAATAATTAAGCGCTAATCGGATCAGATCCCCTTCATGTTATGGTCGTGTCTGCTGAAGTATTAAAAAACATGGTATGAAAAAACTACAATTTTATAACCCGTACATGCATAAATCCAAGGTATGAAAAAACCTAGAATTTTAGAACCCATCGATGCATATACAAACCATGGTTCAAAAGAAAAAGAATGACTGGATCAGTGGGAGTTTGTGAAGCTATTAATTAATCGAGCAAGCTCCCATTCATATATAAGCTGCTCCAACGATCCAACCATGAAACCAAAGAGGAAGACCCATCGTCAAGCAGGCTACTTACATGGGCATAGACGTTGAACACGGAGCGGATGCCGTCAGAATCGATCTGCGCGGTGACCACGTCGATGCCGTACTTGTTCAGCACGGACAGCACCATCACCAAGGTCCACATGCCACGGTGGCGTGGCGCACACAGGTTGATGTACGCAGCGTCGTTCGTCACGCTGAGCACTAGGTTGGGCCATGTCCACGTCTGGAATCCAACTCGCTGCGTGGTAATGATGCGGTGCTGGGGCGGTGGCGCTTGCTCCGCTGCAGCAAGTGGCTGCGGGACGCGGACGTCCGAAGAGATGATGGCCGGCACTGGCACGGCTGCAGCAAGTGGCTGCGGCGGCGCGGGCGCAGTGGAGCAGGCATCTTGGACCTCCGACGACATGGCCGCCAGTGCCATGCCCTGGGCGGTCTGTGGTGGTAGTGGCGCTGACGAGGAGGATCCCGTGGACTCAGCGGCCACTTGCTTGCGCTTCTCCAGCATGGTTTTGGTCTTCTCCAGAGACTTGATGTAGTCGATCACATGTCCTACTATGGTCGCCTTGTCACTCTATCGTCAAAATAATATATAAGAAATAATCAGATCGCAGTAACCATTCACCAGTGAGTGACTGGATGTTTCAAGCCCCAGCTTACTGTGAGAGTTAGGCTTACCTTCTCAGGGATCTGGGGTATGAGGGCCTGCAGCTCGCCAAAGTAGTCTTTCATCCGATTCCGGCGGTTTCGCTCTGCGACGATGTGTGGCGGAAGTTCTTTGTCGTCGTCAGCAACCACGTTCTTGCCCTTGGAGACGTTGTCGTTGCTGGCGGCGACGATGGCAGCCACCTCCACTGATGAGCTGAGGTTTGGCACGGCATCCTCCTTGTTCCCCGGGGAGCCAGCAGAACTTCCCTTGGCGTTCGGTGGTGCAGCAGAGCTGTGGTGGTTCTCCATGGCAGGAGGAGTGGAGGATTTTGGAAGATGGGATGCATAATGGGGTTTTGGATGACCCTCCTCAACATTTTTAACGCTTTCAGTGGTCATCAGAGATGCATGCAAAAAGCTAGAAAAACTGGAGGGAAAGGATGTGTAACGTCTCCAGGCTCCCGCCGATAGCCTTTTATAATAGCTATTTCACGTTAATTTTGACTGTCTTGGCTTCAAAACTCCAAATGATCACGCAGTAATAGATTTTTTGAAGGACGATAATAGATAATCGAGCAATAATGATGGGTACTGCCTCACAATAATAATGTATGGGATTTACTGTTTTCTATGTGCTTGAAAAATAACATCCGTTCAGGCAACGACTGTGGATCATCATATGAAGATTGTGGGTCTAAATTCACACAAAGAAAAGATTGATCAAAGGACCACCACGTCGTTTGAACAAAATACAGATTCTAGGCACCTGCTTTTTAGTAAAAGTGAAAATATACATTTAATTTCTGCTCCCTTTTAAAACAAGAGTACATCACTACTCAGTACTCACTAATTATTTGCCAAAATTGTATACTAAACTTTTTTTTTTGTCTAATTGGCTTATTAGAAAGGGATTTTAGTATTTCTACCCCTATTCCAAAGTCTAATGGTGATTTTGCCCCTCTTTTTTTTAACTTTGTGATTTTACCCTCGTTTTTTCTAAACGAAGCTCCAATTTACCCCTAGTATGTAACATTGTCTGAGACAGATTGATTAAATAGCCAAAAAAAGAAAAATAAATGAAAAAACACTTGCGCAAAAAGACAAGCATACTTTTATGTCCCTCTCCTACCGCTAGGAGGCGATAGTTCATACATCTGGTGATATTAAATTGTGTTTATGTGGATTGTTAATTAAACTGTTGCAGAATTTTTTTAAAGAAATCCGTCCAATAAAAATAAAAGCTTGATATCTAAAAATAGGGGTAAAACATAACAAAACAAAATAGGGGTAAAAACTCATGGGCAAAGTCATTATTTTATCCAAAAGTTAACACCGTTAGAAGGACTTAACAAACTAGGGGTAAAGTCTTCCTTCGTTTAAAAATTATAGGGGTAAAATCACAAAGTTCAAAAAACGAGGGTAAAATCACAAACACGCTTCAAAAGAGGGGTAGAAGTGCTCAAGCCCCTATTAGAAATTATGTGACCCTGGCACTACACCACGGCGGCTTCAATAGCAACTGCTAGGGTCCGTTGCTATAACATTTAGCAATGAAATGCTCATCCCTGTACACCCCTTACACCAACTTCAAATCAGTCGTTATTTAAGGGTTGTGGTGTAGTGTGGTTTGATGGGAAAATTACTATTATTTGTATACTATTTTTAGGGTACGGACACAGTTTTGTATTGTAGAATCACACAAAAGATTAGCAAGATGCCCCATTAATTAATGTGGCTTAGTACACATTAAGTGTGGCTTAGTATCCTGTTTTCCCTCAAAAAAAATTAATGTGGGTTAGTAAAGCTTATGTCCATGAATATCTTCGTCAAAGCATGGGTTGTCACCTTTAAAGAGGCTTACCGTGTTTAAATGCCGCACCTTTGTTTAAATGGTGTCCTACTTCAATAACTGATAAGTCACTTCCAAAAATTGGTGCATACATCCAAGCTTGAAACCAAGTCTATCATTATTCACCACAGAAGCTCTTCATCTTGCTCCTAGGAAACAAATTCAGTTGTCACTTGACGGTGAGCAAGCAAGCATGGTGTCACGCCCACCGGGCAGTTTCTTGTCGCCAGTCGTCATGCTAAACACCTGGCAACTTCAGTTATCTTCATGCCTACAGCGAAGGTAGCAGGAAGCTTCGTTCTATATCTGCACGCCGGAGTTTACGTCTCTGTTTCTATTCTGACCGTCGATTTCCTGGAAAAATAATAATAATAATAATAATAATGCAATCAAGCTTTGCAGCCTAAGCAAGGGGTGAGACAAAAGCTTCTAGATATATAGGAGATGTAAATGCTATTTTAATTTTTTTTATCAGACTTGCTGTTGTATGCACCGTGGCATTCGAGAATAATGGTGATATGCTTGACAAAAAAAAAAGTTCATCCGGGTTTCAGAACCAAATCTAACCGATCAATAACTATCTGCTTTTTCCTTACTTCTCTCTGGGCCTGCCAAGCTCATGACAAAAATGAATACTTAACCGGGGAAAACTAGAGAAAAAAGAAAAGGAAATGCAAGGTGAGTGTGCTACCAAGGTTACACACCGGTCCCTTGAGCACTCTAACGAAAAGGGCTCTGAAAAACGAAGTCCATTTTTGTTTCTTGAGGAGCTAGGGCTGCTTTGAGGCCCGCGCGAACCTGGCCCAAAAAGGCATCCAGGCTATCAAACACGCTCTCCTGCAGCCACGGGACTGGTTAGGCCTTCATGTGGGCAAACAAACAGACCCATAAAAACTGAATTCAGCCCACAAAGAATTGGAAATAGGCTCTAACAGGCACGAGAAGGGGAGCCTAAAAAAATTTACCAGCCCCAAATTTGAAATTGACAAGACAAAATTATCAACTCTTTTAGAAACTTTGTACGAAAAATACTCTATACCAAATAACAGAAAAACAAATTAAAAAACATATTACACACATAAATGAATTCAGCCCACAAAGCATCGGAAAACACTGTGAGTGTAATGTCCTATAGGGAGCGAATTAATAAGCTCACAAAGAAGGAGAATCACATGGACAAACAAGCACCACAAGTAAAGTCCACAATAGAGAGGCGTTGTTTTTCAAAAATCATCTGCCAGCCAAAAGCAAATTGTTCTTCTATAGTTCTATCAATGTCATAAACTTAAGTATACTATATGCTCTATGGAAAAAAAAGTTCTATCTATGGCATAAACTTTATTTTTATCCTTTATCTAAAAAGATATGCTCTATGGAAAAAATGTGATGTTGTTAGTGCTATATCTCAAATAGTGTTCCTCAAAACCGGTCAACTTAACCACGAATAGAATTCTCTATCTGTAGAACAAAATTAATACCATTCAAAGATTGAACCTTTTCCACTAATGAGCGGCAATGCCAAAGTTTTTCGTGTCCAACTCTATAAGTTCTGGCCGCCAGCAAAAGGCATTGCAGTGGTGGCAGTGGCGTCAAGCACAACACGTTCCATGGCGAGGATGGGCGACCTCCGCTGTGGCGTGTGCGGCCGCGACGCCAGCACCAAGAGCTCCGCTGAGGCCACCTTCGTGGCAGAGTGCTCCCACGTGTTCCACTTCCGTTGTGTGAGAGCCACTTTTGCTGGCACCTGCCCGGTCTGCGCCGCACGGTGGCGCCAGGCACTTGTCGTGACCCTCCGCCTCGCGCCGGCAGCCCACCTCGACGAAGTCCCTAGCCATCGCCGCCCGAACACACCGCAGCAGGAATTGACGCCACAGGGCCAGTAGCTAGCGGCGGCGGCGGCACCGTCAACTGAAGCAAGGAGGCCGCCGTCGCCACCTTTTTCTACCTAAGCCCAGCTGTAGATCTTAATATATTGTGTTGTTATTAGCTAGTCTATCAACATAATATAATAACTAGTATGATATATGTTGTGTCCTTGTCGCAACAATTTAATTCGGAGTTTGGAAAAAAATGTTATTTTCATGGTAGCGAGTAAACTTTCTTCCTATGGTGCCAATTGTGAGTTGGACAACAATAAGACAAGACACTAACAGATCGCTTGTTTGGCCAACGGGCGACCCATCTTTTCCGTTGTGCGCACTTCCCCTCGTTTTCTTCTACCTTTGTCTTCTCCCTCCTCGCACCCCTCCTCTATCGTCCCTCCCCCGCCCTCATCACAGCCGATAGCTCTAGACGCCTCACTGCTTGCGCTGCCAATGGTCTGCCCTTGCCCATTGACCTCGCCCTCCACTAACCATAGGGCGACGTTGTTGGCGACTTCTTCATCCTCACCCATGCCCTTACCTATCTATCTCACCCATTAATCCAAGGGTAGAACACCAATGAGCTCAACCGCAATACTCCCATCGCCAGCCCCCACCCCCTCACCGTCAGCCTCCAGCATTGTTCCCCAACAGTCGTCTCGCCCGCCTCCCAAATCCTCTTTGTAAGCACGCTGATGAACAAATCCCCAACCTAATGCTGCTGGGGGCCCATCTTCTTCCTTTTGGTGGAGAGCGGGTGCCAGCGAGCCCTCCCGCCCACTCTTCTTCCTCTCTAGTGTGGTCGCGGTCGTGGTAAGGGTGCTTGGGCTAGCCCAATTTGCACACTCGGCGACAAGGGCAGCAGGTTAGAAATATATTAGACATTGAATTGTGGGTTGTCACTCCAAAGTACTGACGGGCATCTGGCCCAAAATACCAGAGAATAGGCAAGGAGTTGGCCCAGAATCCCCTGACGTCGATGCCCTGCACTGCACGTACAACTCGTCCGTTCCCGAGCTTTACGCGCAAGCTGAAAGATCGCAATCCTCCTCTGCACGGCAACTAGTCCAACAGATTGGCTCATTTTCAGCATGTAATCCCGTGTAAAAAACATATTTATACGATCAAATCAAAAGAGGCTTTCAGATACATCGTTCTCCTCTCCTAATAGATCCATCAAGAACACCTAGCTCTTCACCATGGCGGGCACGACGATGGGACCATCGGCCACGAGGATAGGAATGGGCATGACCAATGTCAGCCAATGCGCCGTCTGCTACGGCGTGATGGGCCACGGCCAGGCCATCTTCACAGCCGAGTGCTCCCACACGTTCCACCTGGGTTGCGTGCCCAGCAAGCGCGTCTGCCCGGTCTGCGCCAGGTACTGGCGCGATGCGCCGTCATCGGTGGAGGCGCCGTCCCCCGCCATCGAACCCATGTACGGCGACGACGAGCCGGTGGAACCGCCGCGGGCGCACGCCCCGCTCGGCGGGGGAGGCCGCAGCGTCAGCGGGCTGCTGGTGGTCAAGACGCACTGCGAGTACCCTGCGCTCGCCAAGGCCGCGGCGCGCGACGGGTTCGGGGTAGTCCTGCACGCCAAGGCGCCCGCGGTGGCCGCGCCGGAGTCGTCGGCACGCGCTCCACTGGATCTCGTCACGGTACTTGACGTCAGTACCAGCATGGCGGGCCACAAGCTGCGGCTACTGAAGCGCGCCATGGGGTTCCTCATCGACAACCTCGGCTCCGGCGACCGCCTCAGCGTCGTTGCCTTCTCCACCAGCGCGCACCGGGTCATCCGGCTGACGCACATGTCCGAGGACGGGAAGGCCGCGGCCAAGCGCGCGGTGGAGTCTCTCGTTGCGTCCGGCTGCACCAACATCCGCGACGGCCTCGACGTCGCAGCTATGGTGCTTGACGGCCGCCGGCAAAAGAACGCCGTCGCCAGCGTCATCCTTCTCTCCGACGGTCAAGACAACCAAAGCATGGGATATGCCGGCTTCGGACTTCATAATGCCATCATCAAGCCCAGCTACGACATACTCCTGCCACTGTCATTCAAGCGCACCGCCGGAGACCGGTGCGCGCCGGTGCACACGTTCGGGTTCGGCACCGACCACGACGCGGCGGCCATGCATTACATCTCGGAGGTTTCGGGCGGCACGTTCTCCTTCATCGAGAACCACGACGTCATCCAGGACGCGTTCGCGCAGTGCCTCGGCGGCCTCCTCTCGGTCGCCGTGCAGAAGGCGCGCATCTCGCTCGAGTGCGTCGCCCCCGGCGTGCGCGTCCGGTCGATCAAGTCCGGCAGCTACGAGAGCCGCATCGATGCGGAGGGCTGCACCGCCACGGTGGACGTCGGGGAGCTCTACGCGGACGAGGAGAGGCGGTTCCTGCTCTTCGCGGACGTGCCAAAAGCTTACTCCATCGACGAGCTCGCCACGCGCCTGTTCAAAGTCAGGTGCACGTACCTCGACACGGCGACGGGGCAGTCGGTGGACGTGGCCGGCGAGGACGCCGTGGTTCTGCGTCCCATCGAGGCGAAGGAAGTGGCGCCGTCCATGGAGGTCGAGCGGGAGCGCGTGCGCGTGGAGGCGGTGGAGGACATCGCTCTGGCGCGAGCGGCGGCCGAGCGCGGTGACTACGCCGAGGCCGCGCGCATCCTCGACGCCCGCCGGGAATCGCTGAGCCGGTCGGCGCCGGCGCTGTCCGGCGACGCTGTGTGCAAGGCGCTGGTGGCCGAGCTGCTCGAGCTGAGCAAGCGGGTGTCCGACGAGAGAGAGTATGAGCAGACCGGCCGCTCGTTCTTCCTCGCCGGCATGAGCTCACAGGCTCAGCAGCGGACCGGGTTTGGGGGCTCGTGCTCGGCAGTGTTCGCGACCCCGGCGATGCAGAAGATGAAGAAGCTATCCCAGATGTCCCGTGAACAGAAGCAGCCGCCACTGACGACGCCGACGCCGCCACAACCAGAGAACGGCAGCACGGCCGTTCCTCGTCGTTGGCGCCTAGATGCAAGGCTGGCTGCGGCCGTCCCTCGTCTCAGCATGTTGAGGAAATACCACCGACTTGTGCCACTAAAGCGCTAATAAGCTGATGGTAATTTGTCTCATATTCTGTCTGTTATGATGACACATGACAGCATACGAAGAGGTACTAGATGAGAAGAACAGCATCTAGCAGCAATAATATGGTGAAATGATTATGTTTGCTTAATTTAGGTTCAATATTCGTTTTTAAATATTTGGGTATTTCATAAATAAGAATTCTAAACTATTTGGATTGTATGAGAAAAAGTTGTGGGTGAAGGATTTATTTTTCCTAAATGTTGTTTGTGTGTTTTCATTCTTGTGTAAGTGGGCAGATTGTTGATTTCAGTTCCTATGTTACCCTGAAGTACTGAGAATGTGAATTTCTTTAAGAAGAATTCTAGATGTTTCATGTTCATAGTTTTGGGGCTTTATCATGTCGGCCCTGTTTGGAATACCCTAAGTTTTAGGAGCCTTTGTAAGAAAATGAGCATTTTTTTGTAGCTTAACTTTTGCATGTAGAAGCCAACAAAAGCTTAAAAGTTGACAACTTCCACTTCTAGCTTCTTTGTTGTCATAGAGGCCAAGGAGGCACTTCATGGGGAAGACACTGTAGTGCACGAGTATTATTCCCAGGTAAGATGCATTGGCGAGGAAGAAGATAAAAACAACGAGAAAGGGAAGAAACTTTGGCGAGAAAAAGGTGCTTTCAAGAGACAGAGGACAGAGGGGTGATGATGGAGAGGGTTGTGATGGAGGGAGGCGCATGGGGACTAGGGAGAAGGGGTATCGAGGAGAGGGCGCTGATGGGGTGCAAGTATTGAGGGGAGCACTAGGTAGAGGAGCTAAAGTGATGATAGTATAGAATAAAATTTATTTGGCACTATATGATATTTGTGGCTACAAATTCAAATTTATGACATTAAGAATTTATAAAACTGCTATAGACAGATTGATCCTAGATTAAGATGAATTTAGTGATAATAATCAATGGAATCTGAGTTTATACGAGTGATATATGATTTTCTGTAAGTAGTATATAAATTTAATTAAGATGAATTTAGGAATAATAGTCAACGGAATTCAATTATACTATATACGGGCGTTGTTGGGCTTCGCGTTTAACACGGCTGTTGACGTTTTAGGCCAAATATTGGTTAGTAAAAATATTACTTCCTTCCATATATACCTTTTCAATAACAACAACTAGATGAATGTTGATGGTGGGACGAGCAACACTGCTGCTTCTGGAGGTGGGGTGGACAATGTTGAACGCTGGCAGACTCAACTTGCACCGGTACTTGGTCTCTCTGCACCAGCAGATGAAGAAACTGGAACTCAAGCCAATGCCACTCCTGCGCAATTCCCAACCTTGCAGCCTGAAGATGAGGAAGCACCAATCCTGGACAGAATTCCTGCTGCACTTATAGGAAAAGGAAAGTTATCTGATGGCTCTGGACCTGTCAGCATGTTCAAGGTCGACATTTTTCGCGACCGGGCCTTCACCCGTTTTTCATTAAGAGGGAAAACACAAAGTTACACAAGTGCTGGTCCCCGGTGGCAAGATGCCAACTAGGCTTCGCATGGACACTTCCTAGCTACTGGATCCTAGCTTAACGATTACATGTTAGCCGAGTTTTGCGACAAGGAAACAAGAACCGCCGAAACCGGCGCAAATCCACCAAGGACCCAGTCTTCTGCCCGAAAGACCTCCTGTGCTACCGCATGATCTGAAGACGCAATGTTTTGGAAAACCCTACTATTGCGTTCTTTCCACGCAACACCAAGACTGAGATCCATCATTGTTGAACCAGGACGTGTTGTGGATCCACTTGTTACCATTGTACGATCTCTCATCAAACAGGTACCTCCAAACCCCCTCTCAAGTCCAAATGTACCGTTTCTTAGAAATTTAAATGCCTTACACTCTTTCGATGATTATCTCATCCCATCATACTTTATTGATGTCAAAATCCTTGTCCACCTTGCTTTTATCCTGCAACCCCAGCTTGATGAAGGTGGAATGGAGAAGATTGCCATGGACTGTATGACTGAGAGAGAGAAGAATCTGGGAATGGACCCTGATGCGATGGTGGAAGAGGAGCCAGAGGAAGAGTACCCTGAGGAAGGGTTGGACCCTGAGCACATGGAACTGGCATGGAAAGTGACCCATGATGAAACCTTCTTCATCGGCACTAGAATTTATGGGCAGCATCAGGTATACCCTAAGCCACATTCTATCTCTATATTGCAGTGCTCTGAATCCACAACTCCAACTCTTGATTTGCACCCTTCTCTACTGAACTTGGCACAATCAGACTCTGAGCTAGAAATCCTGGAAAGCCCACCTACAATCTTCTAGGGCACCTCCAACAAGAAGAAGAGTGTCAAAGTCAAAGAATAGCTGGAGCCTGCATTCCTGAGAAGGAGTTCAAGGGTGGCCTAGAAGCTGGGATGTTACAAGAACGCTGAAGGAGCCAGTGGGCTCAAGAACAAGGGGTCTGCTGAGCCAAGCAAGAAGAAAAAGACCACCAAGAAGCAGAAGGCTAGGAAGACCATTGGGACAACAGAAGTGCATGAACCAGTTCCACTGGCCATGGTGCCCCCAAATGATGTGGCACCATACCTGACCCTTGAAGACACGAATGAAGACGAAAAGTTCGATCAAGAGCAGAATACTGAGATGGAATGAATAAGTTTCGTTAACTATGATTGATGGATATTCATAATTTACTATTTTTTAAGATCAAATCCAAGCTGTCATGGTATTGAGTAAATATATTTCTTTTGGTATCTATTTTTTTAGTTATACGGTACAATGTAGACGTCCACAACACGCACACACCATTTCTAAATACACTTATGTAAATCCTACCTCTATGAATATCACCGAAGAATTAAACTAGCAGATCTTAAAATTGTTGAAATTGACGAAGTCACCAGAGACGTGATGAACTAGTAGACAAATGAGCTTTAATTTTGGTTAAGAACCGGCTTCTAAAGTCATGAGGTTTACTAACCGAAAATCTCACCAAAAATGTCGACCAACCAGAATTAAAGCTCCATAACTAAAAACATAACAAACATAGATGAGACTAAAGCCAACCATCAGAACTAAAAACATAATAATTTAAATAGGTCCATTGTATGGACTAAAAATAATTTAAAATACTAGAAACTTCATGATGCGAGTGAGATTCGTGAGCAACACCTCTTATCTCGCATGTAGCTTGCGTACAATATTCAACTGCACAATACATATGACACTCTAATTCTCAGGTGGGAGATATCCACTGAGACTAAAAGGTCACCTTTTACTCTTGGTTGTTGGGAGTAAAGGTTGGACTACCTTTCTCTCGACCAACTAGAACAGAAGGGCTTTGTTGTCTATGAAAGACCAATGCTAATATTAATCCTGAACCCCAACCTAATCTGGACTAAAGGTGTAAATTAAACTGAAAGTTATTTGTCCAAATATTCTCAAATCCCACTTCTAATCTTTCCATGCTCTGAAAAATAGACTGGTCAGGCGATATATGCAAACGTATCCATCAGACAATGGAAAGGTACGTGAAAGGTCGCCCCTGAGAAAGAATAAGGAGTAGAAAAGTATTCTTGACATAAATATACATGATAGAAAGAATAAGGAGTAGAAAAGTATCCATCAAAGATAAACCTCTAAAAGTTAGATATCCTGCTTTGTATAATATAGTACGTAATCAACACGCAACCGTATCCAAACTAATGGCCACAAGCCCCCTTAACATCTCTTTTAGCAGGGCTTTGGTGGATAATAAACTTTTAGAGTGACACAATCTAGTAGCAAGAATTTCAAATGTCGATTTGGTGGCAGGCTCGAGACTACTTTAAATGGAATCTAACCAAATCAAGGTTATTTTCTGTTCGCTCAATGTATCTTCACCTCATTGATGCGCAACCGCCTTTTCGCCATAGAAAGATTTGGAAGATTAAAGTTTCTCTAAAAATCAAAATCTTCCTCCTGGTTCCTACAAAGAGGAGTCACATTAACAAAATACAACCTGGCTAGGAAAAACTGGAGAGGAAGCCGAAATGTATCTATTGCAATAGGAATGTACCATACAACACTTGTTCCTAGATTGCCCGTGTGCACAACTGGTGTGGAGAATTATATTCTTTGCTACTAGTTTGGACCAACCAAGATCTATCGTGACACATGTTTGATAACCGGCTTATGAATCGGTATAAGAAAGTAAAAAGCTTGATCTCGTGTTGGAGTGGCTGCCTTTTGTTGGGCTATGGCGATGCCGGAATGACGTTATTTTCAATAAAATGAAAACTAACTCTATTTTGCAGGTTAGACGTTATTTTCAATAAAATAAAAACTAACTCTATTTTGCAGGTTATTTTCAGGGGAGTATATTGGTTACGCTTCTAGGCTCAGCTGCAGCGCGAAGGGCAAGCCAAGGACGCCCTCACCACCATGAGCAAGAAATTAGAGATGATAGCTCAAGATTTACAGCAGAGGGTGGAAGCAGCTGTATTGCTTGCTTTAGTTTCCTTCTCTAATTTTAAGATTTTGGCTCTCCTTTTTCGTTTGGTTACCACTTGTAATAAGGACTTTGTACATCCATTGGATGTAAAGCCCGGATATGAACTATACTTTATTAAAAAAGAAAAGGGAGTGTCTCCATAGCAGGTGACTGAAACTTTGATTAACTATCAGTCAACAATCTTGACCGCAGGATCCAAATCTAACAAATGGTACGTATTTTCTGACTTTTTACTACTTATTTTTCGGTTGTTGTTAGGTTCGCTCATTATTTTTTGGCTGAGAGACCTGCCGGTAGTGAGTGTAGTTCGTAGATGAGGCACTGTAGTGTGTCCTTCACAGTCATGGCCTCCACGGAAGGTGGATGAAGCTTTGATTAAGTGACTGACGGATAAACAAAATTTCAGGCGCCTGTAAACTAGTATTTCTCAAAAGAAAAAGTATCCATCAGACAACTATTGGACAGCCAATCTATAAAAGTAGTTGGAAAATTATACATGGTTATGGAAGAAAAATGCTAGGAACTCTCGTGGATGCTCTTATTGACACCAATCCTGAACTTCCAGAAACGACTTTTTGATTAAAATAAAAAAATAGTCTGTGTTCTTCACAAAAATCAAAACGAAGTGTCATCGTTTTCGGTTTCGGTCGTTGAGTGGATGACTAGAGATGCACGCGCAACCCCGGCGGAGCCTTTTCCGTGTATATAGTGTAGATTGGTTTATAAAAATATCACATCTGTCCATAAATATAGAGATTACCTTCCCGACGATAGATTACATTTTTGTTTCGCTAGGTGATTTAGATGGAAATCCCAACGATTGGAGTTCTATAATAGCTATTTTCTCGATTTAGAGCTTCTACAGCAGTTTCCAGAAAAGAAAAACTTGCTACTCCGTGGCCATATAGATCGATCAAGGACGAGAGCGGAGATCAACACCACGACGGGCACGATGAGCTCCGTCCTTGACGAAGATGAGGCTCTGCTGCCGGTACCAGTGCAAGCATCGCGGAGCGGGGTGCTTGTCCCGAACGTGTACTGCGAGTACGAGGCGGTTCCCAAACGCGAGAACCATCGCGGGTTCGCGGTGATGGTGCACCTCAAGGCGCCAGCGCTGGTGACCGCGGTGACGCTGGATCTCGTCGCGGTGCTCGACGTCAGCGGGAGCATGGCGGGTGCCAAGCTGTCGGAGGTGAAGCGCGCCATGGCGTTCGTCATCGACAACCTTGGCACCCGAGACCGACTCAGCGTCGTCGCCTTCTCAGGCAAAGCCCGGCAGGTCATCCCACTGACGCGCATGACGGACGACGGGAAGGCCGCGGCCAAGCTCGCCGTGGAGGCCCTCGAAGCGTCCACGACGGCATCGACCAACGTCCGCGCCGGCCTCAACGAGGCGGCCACGGTGCTCGGCGCCAAACCACAGTGGAACGACGTCGCCAGCGTGATCCTTGTCTCGGACGGTCATGACAGATGCGTGGTGCCGAAGTTTTTCCGGCCCGACCGCGGTTCGGGGTACACGCCCGTGCCGGTGCACACGTTCGGGTTGGGCTCTGACCTGGACGCGGCGGCCATGTTCAACATCTCGGAGGCTACGGGCGGCACCTTCTCCTTCGTCGAGGACCACGCCGTCATCCAGGACGCGCTGGCGCGGTGCATTGGCGGACTCCGATCGGTTACTGCGCACGATGTCTATCTCGAGATCAGTTGCGCGGAGCATGACGACTGCGATGTCAAGGTCAAGGCGGTCAAGTCCGGCCGCTACAAGACAAGTGAACGTCGTTTGCGCGACAAAGCCGACGTCCACGTCGGTGAGCTCTACGCGGACGAGGAGAGGCGCATCCTGTTGTTCTTGGACATCCCGAGACTTGACGACGACGACAACAGCAGCTCTACTGACCTTATCATTGTTGAGTGCAGCTACAGGGATGTGGCGAGCAGGCTTCCGAACATAAATCTGCCAGAATGGGTAGAGTACGTCGAGAGACCCGTGGAGGCGACTCACGTGGCGCGGTGCGTGGAGGTGGAGCGGGAGCTCCTCCGCGTGGGAGCGGCAGAGGGCATGGCTCTGGCTCGGAAGGCAGCGGATCGCGGCGCCTACGACGAGGCTGTGCGGATCCTCAACGCCCGCCTGGAGTCGGTGAGGCTGTCAGCGCCAGCGCTGGCCGGGGACGCAATGTGCACGGCGGTGGCGGCCGAGCTGCAGGAGCTGAGCCAGCGCATGTCGAACGAGCGCGAGTACAAGAGGACGGGCCGCGCGTGCATTCTCGCCAGCATGAGCTCGCACTCCCTGCAGCGTGGCTCGTCTTCGGTTCATTTTGGGTGCGTGGGTTCGTCGTTGTTTGCGACCCCGGCGATGCTCAAGATGGAGAAGCTGTCGAAGATGTTACGTGAGCAGCAGGAGGCGCTGCCGCGGCCGCCATTGCTGCCCAAGAATGGAAGCAAGACCGGCGTTCCTCTTGGCTCGCGCCCCCGCCTAGAGGCAAGGTTGGCGTCGAATGTTCCTCGTCTCAGAATGTTGAGCAAATACCGCCGTCTTTTACTCAAGCGATAAAAAATCTCCACTGTATGAAGACCTACTGCTGTACTCCTAGAAGATAGGTCAACTATATAAATAAATTACTATAATCCAGTGAAATGTATTCGTTAGGTTGGGTGATTTGTTAGACTTTCTGTTAAAATTCATGGTTTTGTACAGGATTGAAATTCAAATCTTCATAATTGCTCCTTCTCATCCCACGTATGGTTTTCAGTTGAAGGACCGGTAACGGCGACCAGAGGGGGGGTGAATGGGAGCCTTAAAATTTCTTTCGAAACTTTACATCCTTGGCCAACAAAACACCCCAAGAAACGATACACAAAGGGTGATGATCACGACCCTAATGAGAGGGTGGATGTTCCCAAGAAACACAGCGGATCACCACGAAACCAGCGGAACAAACGGAAAACAAATCGGAGTTCGAACGGGCAAGTTACGGAGCAAATAGTGAAACTGCTACAGTACCAGACAGTCCGCTACAGTAACCCCGGACAATCCAAGGTGCTACAGTATCTGCTACAGTACACGGGCAGTTCGCTGCAGTAACCTCGGGCAAGTCCGCTGCTACAGTGTTTCTGCTACGGTACGCGGGCAGTCCGCTACAGCCGAGGGTCAAAAACTGAAAAACACACCGATCTGTTCAGAATCTGGAGAGGAATAAAAAAGTCAACTGCGGATAGTCCGGGAAATGAGCGCAGACAGTCCGAAAGTCACAAATACAAAAACACACTGTTCTGTCCAAAATCTGAAGACGAGCAAGAAACTCAACTGCGGACAGTCCGGGAAAAGAGCGCGGACAGTCCGAAGTTCAAAAGTGAAAAACCACTCCGAAAACTCAGAATCTGACCGAGACGATCCCGACATCCGGACTGTCCGCACGGGAGGGCCGGACAGTCCGCGACCCCAGAAAACAGATCACCCGAAAATCGCCTCCTCCAAGATTCGTGCCAAACTTTTTCAATTCGAATCATTTTGCAACCAAATTAGAGAATGTTGTTGCTTATGCAGAGGAGAGCCTATCTTCAAAAGATCATCAGCCAATTCGAAGTGAATAGAGAGAAATCAAGAAGGGGGTGGAGAAAGGTTGTTCTTGGACACCCGGAGATAAATCCGCATGGATCTTTGATCTCTAGAGGAACTAGCACGATTCCTTCGGTGGAAACTTCACTCTTGTGTCATAGATCGATCCAAGGGAGAAAGAACGAGCCAAAACGATCCCAAAACGAAGAAATCACGAGATGAACAAAAGGACCTCAAAGTCAACTCGGTAAGAACACAAAATCCATCACAGGAAAACACAGACACAAGTGATTACTCCCGGAGGAAACAGCGGATACTCGGCGATCCACTTGCCACACACTGGTTCGAGTACAAATCAAAAGATTTGCAGACCTCTCTCACACAGCGGCTAGAGGAAGGAAATCCTAAAGGAAAAATGGAAATGGAAGAGGTGAGGGGGAAGGAGAACCCTCATCCTTATATATGGAGGGGGCAAGTCTATTTTACATTTCTTCTTTGCCCTTGGATACATGAAGAGCCACACCGCTTAGCCAGGGGCATAAGGGTCCAACTCAGGCTTCACTTGATTCGACGGCCACCGCGCCTTCTCACCGGTAGCCTTGCTTCCAAGCAATCTTCCCGATGCCGCCACGTGTCGTCTGTCCGCACCAGGACCTCCACCCCTGGTTTTGAGGCGCAAACCAGGGAAACCCGCCGCCGATGGTTTTGAGGCGAAACCACCAAACCCACCGCGAGTAGCGTAGCCCGTACGCGTGCCCCGCCGTGTACACTTGCGCTCGTCGATGTCCCAGCTGTCAGCCACCACGGCTGGCCACCCGGTCCTCAGGTCCCTCGATCCAAGCCTCACGTCCGTCCTTCACCGCACCCGGTCCGTCAGCACGACACGCCCTACTTGATCTTCACCGACCATCGACCACCGTCTCCGAGCTCGACACCTGCAGACAACATGAGCCAAGAGACACCATTGTTTGACATGAATCCGCGTGCCATCGGTTAGTAAGAACACACACAGGCCTTGTGTTGGCATGTTGACAATCACTCATCATACAAAGGTCCACACAATGGTTATGGTAAAAACCATGTGTTCTCATCGATTTTTCGGTGTTGTCTGCTCTTCTCTTTGACTTCTTGACCGGTGGTTGAACAACCTGTGTTCAACCATGAATTTACATCCGTCCCGCAAAAGGAATGTAAGTAGACAGACCATTATATTAACAGAGAAGCCAATGTCTCCCAAACAACCCTTTTCTCATATCAAATGTGTTCGAACCTCGTGAGCACCACCACTTAAGCACTAGAGTTTTGGCTTTCCTAAAACACTTTTCAAGGTGTTTTCAATTGATTCTCACCACATCAATTGGTCTTTTGACGGATCCATACCCTCGCGTCCTCTCCCAGGAGGCGACTCGAGGGGCCTGACTCCACCGCCACAAGCCCCCTCCCTTGCCACCGGTCGGGCCACCGCCGCCGGGCTTCCTCGCCGGCGGTGGCGGCCAGTGGGGAGGGCTCAACAAGGCTCCTCCCGGTGCACTCCCTCGTCTCCGTTTCTCCCCGTGCATCTCCTCCGCCCTCCCCGATTCCCCTTCTTCTCCAGTACCGGATCAGGCCCTCCTCCATCGGATCGGCGATTCGCACGGCGGTCATGTGAGGTGGCGGCCGATCTGGCTCGCACACCGGTGGGCTCGGCGACGCGAACAGCGGCACCGTTCTCTCCCCTGTTTGGTAGATGGACGGCCGACGGCTGGCGTACTTGCACCGGTGAAGGGGTCTGGCGGCAGCGGGTCGATCTGGGTATCTCAGGCCTGGATCCGCCGTCTGTTGTCCCGTGCTGCCCCCTTCTTGGTGCGGGTGGTGCTTCGGCGATGCAGACTTGGGCGGGCGTTGCCTTGGGTTGGGGATACTTTCCTCGGCGGCGGCCTAGGGGTCGATTTGGACTCCGGGCACCGGATGGGGATGGCGGTGTTGGCACCGGCCATCTCAACAAGCCGTCCAATCCGCCCTCCCACGAGGTCGTGGCTTGGATCAATCCCGCACCGGGCACTCGGCTCGAGACCACGTCGCTCCCGGGCGGCCCGCAAATCGGCTCCGCCATCCACATCAAAGGACACCGTCCCAAATCGGCTCCGACATCCACATCAAAGGACACCGTCGCCCCCTATTTTTCTGCTACCTCGCTGCACCTGGTGAAGACACTGCCGATCATCTCCGGCATCTCGTCGTATGTAGGTTCGGCTTGGATGTGCTTTTGCAGGAGTTTGCAATACAGGTGAAAACCCCCGCCCTGGCGGTGCCAGCCGGCGGCGATGACGCAATCAACGTCTTCTCCCCCCTTGGAGGCATCGATGTAGTTCCATCTTCTTTTCGTTGATGATGGCGTCTGCAGATGTCATTTACCTTCTTAAAAGCATCAACATAAGCACACTTGCTCCTAGCCTTGCCCTGCACTGCGGCATTTGGGACTCAGCTGCGGCGTCGAGCAAGCCAAGGACGACCTCTCGTTGATCAAATAGAGGGTCGTAACATTTATCGTTTACTGTCCTGGTCTATGTATAAGACCATGTCTTTTTGCTCTTTTGTTTTTCTATATCTTTTGTAATAATTGGCTGTGTACATCACCGGATGTAGAGGCCGGATATTGAAAATCCTTTATCGAAAAAACATCACTTAGTCTAATGCGCCAATAATCCTCTCCTTGTTGCGCTAAGACAACCATAATCATATTGGGGCTCTCCTCTTAATAGTACACTTATATACCTTCGCATTCGGGTCAATCAATAGCCTCTTGCATTTGGGCTTGCTGTTTATCTCCTCTTCATTTTGAACACACGTTTCCTGGTCATGATCAACATCATGATTTTTTATTTTTAATATTTTAACTTTTACTTCTAAAAATTATTCCCTCCATTCCAATTTATAAAATGTTTGACTTTTTTTGACACCAACTTTAACTGTTCGTCTTATTCAAAAAAAAATTAAATATCATTTCTTTTATTATGGCTTCTTTTTATTCAAGATGAATTTGTTGCTACTGCATAGAGATGGATCATGGTCAAGGAGAGCTTAACTCCATGACAGCTCCATCTACAAGGACGACGAGGCTCCAATGGAACCGCCACCGGCTCACGGACTGCGGAGCGGGGTGCTTATCCTCAACATGCACTCCGAGTACCCGGCGGTTCCCAGCGGTGCGGACCACAACGGGTTCGCGGTGATGGTGCACATCAAGGCACCCTCTTTGGTGGTCGCGGCGCCGCTGGATCTCGTCGTGGTGCACGACGTCAGCGAGAGCATGGCGGCCGCCAAGCTCGCGCAGGTGAAACGCGCCATGGGGTTCGTCAGCGACGCCCGGCTGGCCATCCCGCTGATGGGCATGATTGTGGACGGGAAGGCCGAAGCCAAGCGCGCCGTGGAGGCCCTCGAAGCGTCCGGCGGCTCGACCAACGTCCGCGCGGGCCTCGACGAGGCGGCGAAGGTGCTCGGCGGCAGACGGCGCTCGAACGACGTCTCCAGCGTGATCCTTGTCTCGGACGGCCATGAGGCCCATGACAGCTGCGTCGTGCCGGAGTTTCTCGTGCGCGACGGCTGCTTGCAGTCCACGCCGGTGCACACGTTCGGTTTGGGCTTGGACCTGGATGCGGCGGCCATGTACAACATATCGGAGGTCACAGGTGGCACGTTCTCCTTTGTGGAGGACCACGCGGTCATCCAGGACGCGTTGGCACAGTGCATCGGTGGACTCCTATCGGTTACTGCCAAGGAAGTATGGCTCGAGATCAAACCCGCGATGTTCCCCCTCACCATGGACCATCTCAACGTCACGGCAGTCAAGGACTCAAGGCCGGCCGCTGCAAGACAAGCCAATTTCCGACCGAGGATGGCTGGGTCAACGTCGGTCAGCTCTACGCCGACGAGGAGAGGCGCATCCTGTGCTTCATGGGCGTCCCAGAAGAAGAAGACACAGACTCCTATCTGGAGACCCGTCTAATCGGGGTTAGCTGCAGCTACACCGACGTGGCGAGCGAGCAACCCGTTCGCGTGGAACCTGCAGAATTCGCCGACGACTATATCAAGATCCAGAGGCCCGTCAAGGTGACGGACATGGCACGGTGCGTGTAGGTCGAGCGGGAGCTCCTCCGCTTGGCGGCGGCGGATGACATGGCTCTGGCACGGGAAGCAGCGGACCGCGGCGCCTACGACGAGGCCGCGCGAATCCTCGACACGCGCCGGGAGTGGGTGAGCCGGTCGGCGCCGGCGCTGGCCGGCCACGTCATGTGCGCGGCGCTGGAGGCCGAGCTGCACGAGCTGAGCCAGCGCGTGTCGGACGAGCGGGGGTACAGGAAGACGGGCGGGGCGTGCCTTCTCGCCGCCATGAGCTCGCACACCCTGACCCTGCAATGCGGCTCGTCGTCGCTTCGGTTTGGCTGCATGGGGTCGTCGTCATTATTCGCCACCCCGGCGATGCGGAAGATGGAGAAGCTGTCGGAGATGATGCGTAACCAGCAGGAGATGCCGACGCGGCCACCATTGCCGGTGAATGGAAGCAAGAGCGGCGTTCCTCCTTGTTCGCGGCTAGAGGCAAGGTTGCCATCGGTTGTCCCTCGTCTCAGCATGTTCATGAACAGATGCCGCCGTGTTCTACTCTGACACTAAGCAAATCTGTTAGAACTATGAAGGGCTAGCTACTCGTAGATCAGAAAGGCAGGACTAGCAGCGAACTATAAAATTACTACTATAATCCAGTGAAATGCTCAAGTATTCGTAGTTGGGTGATTTCACGATATCAGGATTAGATGTTTTCGTCAGTCGATTCCTCCCCTCCTGCTTCGTCTTCCTCCACTTGCTCGTCTATAACGCGTTGAAATGCAATATCGGTTCCGAGATTAATCTCGAAATAAATTAATTATTAATTGATGGTCCACCTGTCATATATATATAGCCAACTAATTAGATCTGCCGTGATTGGCGGCAACCCTAAGATCATCTAGTGTTTGCCCCCTGACCCACACCGCACTATATAAGAGGAGGCGCCCCTGGCGCCTTCGCCTATCTTTCTCCACGTGATACAAACAACATAACCGATCAAAATCCGCCGTCACTCCGACGACTCACGTTCTTCACAGTGGTGAATCTATTTCATCTACATTAACATCTACATAGAGATGGCATCTATGGACTCTGGTTAGTAACTGATATTAGTTTTTCGAGAAATTTTACTGTGCTTGGAAAAAAGGAGAGCCTTTCATTCAGTCAGATCCAATGGCTAAAAATATAAAGGAACCTAACGAGAGGAACTTAAGTAGTGGGTCCGGAACCCAAATTTAGTGGGCCAGGAACTGATTTCTATTTTTATCAAAGGGTACACTCGTATTTTCATCGTTAGAATCTGTCCTCGCACCAATGAACCACCCCACAAGACCGACCCTGCCATTGTCGTAGATTGCCGCAGGAGTGCAAACCTCCTCGCTCCGACTATTCAGGCAGCGTACGTCGGAGAAGAGCACCGAGCATGGGGCAGGCACAACAGCGTGAGTAGGAGTGGCCAGGTCGGTGCCGCAGGGCAACCGAGGTCGTGACGCTCATCGCCATTCTTCTTGGAGTCGGCTTTGTCCACGGCGTGGTGCATGCTTTCGTGGGAGCTGTGTCGGTTAGGTCCGCTTGGTGCGGTAGGGAGTCAAAAGGAAATCGGCCTTCTTCTTGCCGACGGCCTTGGGAGCAGAGTAGCAGTGCGTCGATCCCTTGCAATTGCCGCTGGCCAAGCCGTAGGCCAATGCAAGCGGGCGCCGAAGAGCCCCTTGCAGCGGACGAGGCGCCGAAGAGCCCCTTGCAGCGGATGATGGTGAGTCTGGATAGAAGCCGGCACTAGTTCGTCTCTTGCAGGCTAGCGGCGGCAAGCCGACGAATCATCTCCGCCGCTGATACATACATCCGTTTGGGAAAGAAAAGAATGGCGGTCAAAGTAATGTCTCCACTAAAATTACTAAACTATCCTTAATTATGTTTAATTAATTACTTTTACATGAGACGGCTGACAAATGAATTCACGGGAGGAACTACCGGTTCCTCCCAAGCACCATAAAACATCTCTAGTTTTTCATATTAAAATAAGTTGGTGATCATGTTAGGATAAGATTAAGATTCATGTATATATTTATCCCTAAGTTCTATTGCAACACAATGACCTTAGTATAAGAAGAGGCCAAGGGGTGGTGTGCCGGTCAAGCGGTGGTGGCAGGTTGACCCGCAGCCAGGGGCTGTCGATAGGGCGGTAGGTCTTGTCCGGATGGGAAATGCTGGTGGTGAGGGCGAGCATATGGTGGCATGGTCACAGGATTGAGATTAGGGGAGGGCGGGGTCGGCGCAGCGGAAGTGATTGGTGGACGTCGCGAGTAAGAGAAACAGTGCGTCAGTGCATGGATTTGAGTTAGGGGAGGGCATGGTCGACGCGAGGACGGCGGTTTGGTGGGCGTCATCTGCTTTCAGTCTGTGTCCTCTAGTCACCTGTTTGATACACCAATATCAATCACGACTTGAGGAGCCATCTTTCCTTACATGACCGGTGGTTGAACAACATCAAGGTGTGAGTGTGCGCCAGTACCCAGTAGTCACCCACAACTAAAAAGACTAAAGATAAGGCATTGTTTTGGTGTGATAAAATTTCTCCTCACTTATGGGTCTTCTCATGTGATCCTGTAGGATAAAAAAAGGAAACCACAGTGCATGCAACCCGCTCGCGTTCACCGTGATTCCCCAGCCCGGCCCGTTAGAAAAGAAAACAGCAGTGCCTCTCCAGTGATCTCCTCAGCAACACCGCTCCTTCGCCTCCGCTCGTGCGACACCCACTCGCGAGATCTCATGCTCCTCCACCTCCGATATTGTGCGACACACACTCGCAAGATATCGTGACACCTCCTCCTTCTTGCGATCCACAGGTCCATGCCAACGACAGCAATCACCCATCAGGATGCACAGGGAGGACGACCATTGCTGCTGCTGCGGGGGCCGTCCTACGCCAGCCGCTAGGTGGTAGCCGGCAGGCGGCCAGCGAGGGGGAGGATGATTCGCGTTGGCGGCACCTGGGTTATGGCGCAGAGTTTTTTTTTTCGGCAGAAAAAAATTTTGGCTCTTGCCGATAAATGCGAAATTTCGGATATTTTAGGAATTTCGGTGGGCACTGTAGCATTTTCTTTTTTTAGAAAATAATTAATTTTGAGCTAAAAAGCAAAAAAAATAATGGCATACCGGTATTTTTTTTCTTTCGGCACTCACCGATAAATGCGAAATTTCGGATATTTCGGCGAAATTTCGCCGAATAAAAAAACCCAGATGGCGCGTCGGATGGCGGTTGGTGAGAAAACGGAGGCGTGCGACGGTGGTGTGGGAAACAGGAGGGCATGGCGGCGACATCTGTCCCATTAGCATCGTTCCTCCACTCGGCATGGACATCGGCCAAGCAGAAGGTTGGCGGACACGCTACAGTCATTCGGCATTGATCCGGACGGAGATCCATCCCAATCCCAACTTGCGGATAAGTTATCCCCCATCTACATTGGATCGTTCAAGACCAAATCCAAGCCTAACTCCAATCTTTTTTTTCCTTCCCGATATATGGTTTTGGATCCAAATAGGGGGGTCTGCTATATCATACATGTAAAATCAATTTTGATCTCATGTCGATAGTGTGATGTGATAGGTACTGTCTATGACTTACGTGATATTGAATATACAGTATCGCTATTATGGGCCATATGAAAGCATTTGCCTTTTAGAGTAAAGGGCAATCCCTTTCAGTGCCTAACATATGTCATGTAGTGGATAAGATAGTGAATTGGCAAAAGTACAGTAGTTAATCTTGCATTTTCAATATTGATTGCATGCTATAAATCTTATTAGCCTCATAACTATGCTCGGTTGTATTTCAGCTAGTTAATATATCAGGTTGGCCAGAAAAGTGTGGCCGCTTAACAATGGAAAAAAAAGATGATGAACAACTTAAGAAAAAGATCAGAATGGGGATATCGCCAACTCAATGGATTAGTAGTGTCTACCATGCCCGTCTACCTATGAAACAGAGGTGTGCATATGCATGTATTTGCGTAATGGCATTAGTTCTCAATTATCTTACCACGCCACCGCCTCATCGCTATCTTTCCTGCCCCACAATTCGCTGAGAAATTGCACTTATATAACTTATATATAAAAAGTATGATTTTCGGACAGTTGGGCAAAACTCATGCCCCAAACTTATGCAAGATTTCAGAGTTCATTCTATGTGATTATATCAATTTTATACTAGTAATTCAAGTCTCATCGAAAAAAATCATTTTTATGTTTGCAAATAATAGATTAGAACATCTCTGCTAGCAAACAGACACCAAACCAAGATCATATAAGATTGATACAATTCCAAGCTATGTACCCTGAGATAGAGTATGTGTGCATGGAAAAAACTAAAAGTGGCTTAGGCAAAAGATCATATAAGATTGAATTAACAATTAGAACAGTAAGTTCTTCAAGCCAGGAAGGTGCTTAGGCAAGGGGGCCCTCTGTCCCCCTTGCTGTTTAATCTAGTAGCTGATGTTTTTACAAAAAATGCTTATGAAAGCTGCAAATCTGGGAATGATTACAGGACTCTTACCTCAAGTTAGGGAGGGGGGCATTATCAGTCTGCAGTATGCAGATGATACCCTGCTCTTTCTTGGGAATGATCTGAGTAAAGCAAGTACTTTAAAGTGGTTATTAGTGTGTTTTCAGAAAATGTCTGGAATGAAGATTAACTATGACAAGAGTGAGCTGTTAACAGTTGGATTAAAGGAAGATGAGATTAATGCTTTTGCCAAGCTTTTATGCTACAAAAAGAGGAGTTTCCTATAAAGTACCTAGGAGTGGCTTTGCACTTTATAAAACTGAGGAAGCAAGACTTACAACCAGTAATTGATAAGATCATTAAAAGAATAGCTGGTTGGAGGGGGAGGCTTCTTTCATATGCTGGTAGATTAACTTTGTTAAAGGCTTGCTTAGCAAGTATCCCTGTTTATTTACTTTCTGTTATTAAGTTTCATAAATGGGCCATTAATATGATTAACTCTCAGATGGGTCATTTTCTGTGGAATGATACCGATGAGCATAAAAAATTCATTTGGCCAATTGGCAACTGGTTTCTATGAAGAAAGAATTTGGAGGCTTAGGGGTTCCTGATATGAGAAGTCTAAATCTAGCCTTATTAGGGTCTTGGATTTTTAGGTATCAGCTTAGCATTAATGCTATTTGGAAGGATATCATTGATGCTAAGTATAACACTAGTAAACCAAACTTCTTATGCTGTAGTGATAAGGGTGCTCCCTTTTGGAAGGGGCTCATCTGGGCTATGAAATATGCTCTGATGGGTATTGTAACAACCCTAAAATTCACCAACAAAAAAAAAAAATGCAACTACAAATTTTTTTCCAAAATACCCTATGTGTTGTTGAGTGGCATGTCGCAAAACCACCCGGACCCTTGCACTAGTGATCACCCTAGGACTTTATTTGCAATGCATATGCTTATATTGCATTATAACTCATGTTAGTGATTTGGATTTTTATTTGGTTTTCATTTGTATTGATTAATAAATCAACAACCACACATCTATTTATTTATATAATAAATAAATATCCCTACGTACACATTATTATGGGACTAATACTCCAACTAAGCCTAAGACCCCATATGACCTCCATGAAAATAATACACATTGGTTGGACCAAAAATGCCTAAACTCATAGCTAAGAAATAGAAAACAAAATAGAAAAGGAAAGGAGAAAAGATCAAATGGCAAGCTGCCATTTCGGCCCAGGAACTCGAACCGGCCTGCCTAACCCTTCCCTTCCTTTTCCTTTTTCCTCCCTTCTCGGCCCGACCCAGCACTTCCTCCTGGCGCAGCCCAGCTGAACTAGACCGGCCGAGCAGCGGCCCACCAGGCCAACGCCGGCCTTGCTGCTGCCTCACCCGCGCTCAGACGCTGCCACCCGGGCCCACATGTCATAGTCCTCCCCTGGACTTCGTCGTCCCCATCCCGCACCTGCCGGGAGACCGCGGCCGCGTCGCGCGCGTCCACGAGTACCGGGCTGCATCCCGCGCCCTCCGCATCACCGCCCGACCGCGCTGACGCCGCCGCCTACAAAGCCCCCGCTCCCGGACCCGCTAGGGTTTCCACCCCACGCCGCCACACCACAGAGCCGCCAGAGCTCCGCCGCTGCCGCCGTTGCCCGAGCCCCGCTCACTCCGCGCCGATGCTCCGACGCTGCCGCCGCAGCACGGTACGCGTCGCCGCCTCCCCGTGTTTCCCCCTCGCCGGACAGCGCCGCCCACCGCCGCTGCCTCTGCGCTAAGCACCGCCACCGCGCCGAGCGCCGCCGCCACCGAACCTTCACCGCCGCGGCCGCACTACCGCGCCATGCCGCCACCCCGCAGATGGCCTAGGGCCGCCGTCGCACCGTACTCCGTCGCCGCCGTGCCACCGCTGTCGTGCCGTGCGTCTGCGCGCCCCCGCGCCGCCAGCAACGAGCGCCGCCGGGAACAGAGGATTGGGGACGGGATTTGGGGAAGAAGAAGGGGAGTGTGAGAGAGAAAGGGAGAGGATGATGCGTGGGCCGCACCGGAGAGAGAGAATGACGGGTGGACCACCGGGCGCACCCACACCGCCGTACACCCGATCCACCATGAACCGCGCGAGAGAGAGGATGAACCTGGTCCACCCTGAACCAAGTCTGTGGCCCATGGACCACAGAGCCTACGGTCCACGGTGGACCGCCTGCATAGACCCGGCCCAGATCGAGGCCCAGGCCACCGATGTGGCAGTGCCACAGGGCGCCACATGGCGGGCCCGGACGGCCCAGATCTGGCCCGCCAAGCCTAGGCCCGGCCCTACCAGGCCCACTTGGGGCCCACTATCGTTGACCAGGTCAACGCTGACGTCATCGCTGACGTCAGCGAACCCCACTGCCACGTCCGCACAGTCCCACTGCACGCGTGGTCCAATCACAGAGTGCCACGTGTCAGACCCAGATTAATCCACTGTTTTTCTTTTTAGAATAAACTTTGAAAATTCATAACTAATTCATACGAACTCCGAAAATTATGAATTAAATATGTAAATTCATCTAAAATCGAGCCTTATACAATTGTATACTTTTTTTGTGCATTTGGATCTTTTTGTTGTTCATTCGTTCTTTGTGCTCACCTATAGGGGTCGCTACCGCGACCAATATGTTACGCTTCAGAGTCGAGGAACGGACTGACGACGACCGTGAGTACATGGAGGAGCTAGGTGATGACTACTCCGAAGGTGCCACATCTCATCCATTTTTGTAGATCCCATTACGCATGGCAAATAATAGAACTGTTAGTGCTTTACATTTTCTGTTGAATATAACTGGTGCTATAGGATTGCATGGTAGTATGTTATATATATTTGATGGCCTTTACCTTGATTAACCCTTCCCCCTGCTCACCCTCTGTTAGGATAGACACATGCTCATTTTATTACTATTATATTTACTCCACTACATTATATCGACGATGTAATGATGGTGGTGAACTCTGGGAATGGTTTGGCTTGGAAGTCGGACCAGTTGGATGTGTTAGATCTAGGGACTATGGTGAGGATATAGTGGTCTTGGCGTGTGTCTTGGGTGTGTGAAGGGTGAGGGTTGAGTCGCCTGAGCTGGGATCTACGATGAGCTTTTGGAGCGAGTCTTGTGGTGGGTAAATGTTGAATGTGTTGGTGAGGTGGACCTTGTGTGAGTCTCCGAGGGGCGGAGCTTAGGGTGGAGGTGTTGTGGTGGCACGTTAAATAGAAACCCTGATGAAGATATCCCGGCTTGGTCACATTAAGGAACTGAAAGTGCTAGTAACCAGATCATAGGAATCCTTGTTTTCCACTCGCTTCCCATGGGAGGGGGGGGAGACGGCCGAACCACCGGGTAGAATGATGCCACTGCGCTAGGCGAGGATGTGTTAGGGAGGTATGGGTATGGATGGTCTCACACCCTCTCGAGATGATCATGGCTCCCTATTCGGGATCGAGAACATGACTTCACGGTTTCGGCCACTCCATAGGGGGGTGTTCCAGTGGCCGAGAGGTAGGGTGGCATCGTTCTAGGCCGCGCAGCGCCCGGTATCTCGCCTAGATGTTCACGAGCATTGATGATGGTTATCTTGTGAAATAGTGAAACCTCTCGCAGAGTGTATGGTTGATCGATCGATACATATGCCGATTTCTCGGCTATGGACCTTTCTAGTGTTCGCTTTCACTAGACTAGTAAGAGGAGTGTTCTACCTTCCCTGAGAGATACTTCCGGCCGCGAGCCATAGGATGTGGGCTGCTGGCCGCTGAGGCAACCAGAGTGGGAGTCTTCTTGCCGACCTGAGTGTGGGCTATGTTGGTGTTGTTGATGGAGGTGGACATGGGATGGTTTGGGATGATATGGAATGGAAGGCGATGGATGGCGTGTCGGAATGGGTTGTGTTAAAACTTGACTATTACTATATTTAAAACTTGATTACTTTTGCATAGGGAACCAGACCCCCATTTATAGATCTCTTCAATTTACCTTTATTGCGTCCAATTCCACAAAGCAAGCACATAGGGTGGGTGTGGCCAGTACAAATCGTACTGAAATATTTTTGGCACAGGTTTTTATAATTCCGAGTATAGCGATTGAGGGATTCGTGCCTTCGCTCAAGTCGAGTAGTCCTTAGCTTCCGCACCTTTTCAAGCTGTTCCGGTTGATAATTATTTTATGTTTTCTGCCATGTGGCAATGTAATAAGATAAATACTATCTACTTTTACTCTTTTATTTACGATGTATGGATGATGATTATCAACTGAAATTTGGGTAATGTGATTTAAATGGTCATATTACACTTCGACTCTGTGGATTTCCCTTCGCGGAAATCAGGTCGTTTCAGGTATCAGGTGGACTGTGGAAAATGGGAAAATGGGAGGATGTATGGTTAGGCAATATATCCTTGGTCACTATTTTCTGGCCACTGTACATTATTATTGGCCAGCATGGTAAAACCTTGAGTGAAGTTTGGGATAGTACTAATCTGAAACTCTCCTTTAGGAGAACAGTAGATAGTAAGGGCATGGGTGTGTGGTATGAACTGTGTAGTATTATGCAGACTATCAGCTTATCGGGGAAGAAAACCATATTCCGTGATGTTATTCTTCTTCTGGAACTTATAGTGCTCGATCTCTTTATGCTATTGTTAACAATAGGGGTGTGGTACCTATGTTTGTTAGCTCAATCTGGAAGTTAACTATCCCACCGAGGGTACAAATTTTCTTATGGTTGTTGGCTAAGAATAAGTTGTTAACAAGGGACAATCTAGCCAAGAGAATGGAAGTACATGACTCTTCCTGTGTGTTTTGCTCTGAAGATGAATCGATTTCCCACCTCTTCTTTGGGGGCTTTGTAGCTCAGTTAGTGTGGAAAGTGGTGAATGAGTTCTTTGGTTTGAATATTGGTGCAGATTTTGAATCTGTTGCTAGGCTGTGGGTGGCACCTAAGCGCCATGTTGTTATTAACGCTGTTGCAGCTACTGTTATGTGGCCATTATGGAAACTAAGAAACGAATTTTGTTTTCAGGGAGCTGTATGGACGGGCCTGGATAAGGTGCTGGTGAGGATTGAACGGATGATTGGGAGGTGGACACCGCTGTTCAAGGAGGAGGAAAAACCGAAGCTGGAGGATTTCGTCAAGTTTCTCGGAGCGCAAAGCAAGCTCGCACCCTCGGATCCAGTGGACGCCGGGAAGGATGAGTTCGTCATCGGGTCGGCACAATCAGTTGCTCGGCCTTCCGTGGCGGGTTCTACAAGTCTGGGTGATTCAGGGGCGAGTTCGAGAGTCCGAGTCTTCAATCTGTCTCGTTTAGTCAATATGAACCTGTTGCTGTTAGGGACAATGTATCAGGGCACTTAGCCGCTGATGGTATCTTGAACTTGTCGTCAGACGTGCTTATGCACTCGGGCTGTAAACTCATTTGCTTTTGTTAATGCAAAAGCGGGAGAAACCCTTTTCTCAAAAAAAAAAACTAAAAGTGGCTTCATGTCTTTCCAGAGCTAACAAATTTTGAAGAAATTAAACTTTGGATTCAGTTTTTTAAGAAAAATATCTTGATATCTTTAGAAAACGATGTTTTATAGTCTAATTGATCCTTGAGCTATCAGTGTGGTTCAATTTACTTCCTGCACGGTTGAAGTGGTGACAAATAGGACGGTTATCATCGCTCCACGACTCCACGTCAGACCAAATTGATCAATGTGTGAATTCGGACGATTTCCATGTTTTAGGAGGTCAAAAACCTGGTTTTCTGGTTGGGGGAGGCAAATCAGATTTCAATGTAATTTGATGTCTGATGTGTCTCCTTGAGAAGATGCAATAAATCAAGTTCAGGATCTTAAACAAAACTATGTAGAAAGCCAATATATATCAATAAATCACCTAACCTAATTAATAATTGGTATATTTCACTGGATTATAGTAATACTAATTTATTTATAATTGATGCTAGTCCTGCAGCTCTGATCTAGGAGTGGCTCTTCATAATAGCATTTGCTTATCATCGCTTCAGTAGAAGACGGCGGTATCTGCTCAGCATGCTGAGACGAGGGACAGCCAATGCCAACCTTGTCTCTAGCCGTGAACGACGAGGGACGGACTTGCTTCCATTCGTTGGCAACGGCGGCCGCGGAAGTATCTCCGGCTGCTTGCGCAACATCTCCGACAACTTCTCCATCCTCCGCATCGATGGAGTCGCGAGCAATGATGCCGAACTAACGCCGCAGCCAAACTGAACCGTCAGCGAGCCACGCTGCAGCGAGTGCGAGCTCAAGGCGGCAAGAATGCATGCGCAGCCTGTCTTCTTGTACTCGCGCTCGTCCGACACGCGCTGCCTCAGCTCGTGCAGCTCGGTCACCAGCGCCGTGCACATCGCGTCACCCGCCAGCGCTGGCGCCGACCGGCTCACCGACTCCCAGCGCGCGTCGAGGATCCGCGCGGCCTCGGCGTAGGCACCGCGATCCGCTGCCTTCCGCGCCACAGCCATGTCCTCCGCCGCCGCCACGCGGAGGAGCTCCCGTTCGACCTCCACGCACCGCGCCACGTCCGTCGGCGTCGCCTGGAGTGGCCTCAGCACCCTGGCGAACTCGTCTGCCGGGGCCACATCTACTTTCTGCCAGCTCGCCATGTCCGTGTAACTGCAGGTAACCTTGATAAGGCGTGTGGCATCGCCGTGTGCGCCGTGTGCTGCTGGGACATCCAAGAAGAGCAGGAAGCGTCTCTCCTCGTCCGCGTAGAGGTCATCGACGTCGATCCAGGCGGCTTCCATGAAGCTGTAACTGTCTTCGACGCAGCTCTTGTAGCGGCCGGACTTAACCGTGGTGATGTCCATGTTGAGGCAAAAGGCCCCGACGTTGATCCAGGCATGCTGCACGACGGTAGATCGGAGCCCGCCGATGCACCGCGCCAGCGCGTCCTGGACGACCGTGTGGTCCTCGACGAAGGAGAAGATGCCGCCTGTGACCTCCGAGATGTTGTACATGGCTGACGCCGCCGCGTCGTCGTTTGACTCGGAGCCCAGCAGGAACGTGTGCACCCGCGTGCGGGGGGAGCTGGATCGGCGAAGAAACGGCGGCACAAGGCCAAGGACGTCGTTGCCGTCACCCGCGTTTCCTTGTCGTCCGCCGGAGACAAGGATGACGCTAGCGATGTCGTTCCAGTGTTGGCCGCCCTTTAGCACCTTCGCCGCTTCGTCGAGGCCGGCACGGAGGTTGGTCGGGCCGCCGGACGCTTCGAGGGCCTCCACGGCGCGCTTGGCCGCGGCCTTCCCTTCCTCAGTCATGCACGTCAGCCGGATGACCCGCTGGGCGCCGTCTGAGACGGCGACGATGCTGAGTCGGTCGCGGGGGCCGAGTCGGTCGACAACGAACCCCATGGCGCGCTTCACCTGTGCAAGCTTGGCACCCGCCACGCTATCGCTGACGTCGAGCACGGCAACGAGATCCAGCGGCTCCGCGACCACCAACGGGGGCGTCTTCACGTGCACCATCACCGCGAACCCTTTGTGGTCCGCGGCATCGAGAACCGCCGGGTACTCGCAGAGCATGTCGACGATAAGCACCCCGCTCCGCGATGCATGACCCGGCGACGGTTCCGCTGGAACGTCGTCGTCGTTGTAGACGTCGGAGCTCGTGGTGCCCGTCATGGAGTTCAGCTCTCCTTGTCCTTGAGCCATCTCCATGGAGTAGATACAAATCACCTCGCGAAACAAAGTTCTAATCTACCGCAGTCCAGGAGATAATAATCTATATATTTCCGAAAAGAGGTAATATGGCCCTGTTTGGTACAGCTTAGCTTCACTAGTGAAGCTATTTTTTTTATAAAATAGCTTCACTAGTGAAGCTTCATGAGCAGCTTTATGAGTGAAGCTAAAGCTGTTTTGAAAACCTGTTTGGCAAAACAGCTTCTTCTTGTTGACAAAAAGGAAAAAATGACTAACATGCCCTTCTCTTTTTTATTTTATTTCTCTTTTGCCCTTTATCCTCTTTCTTCCCGAGCTCCACCCCTCTCCCCGGCGTCTGCGCGCTCGCCGGCAGACTCGGCCGCGCGTCCCCTCTTCCCTTGCCGGCGGCCAAGCCGGCGCCCTCGCCCCGCCGGCCAAGTCGCAACAATCTTGCCTCCGCCCCTAACCCATCCTGTCCCGGGTCGGTGGCTGTGCTCGGCTGCTCGCGCGCACCCCGGCGGCCGCCCCTGTTCGAGCCTCCGGCGTCCGCGCCCGCCGCGCCCGCTCGCGCCCCCGGCGGCACCGGCGGTCGCGCTTGCCCGCCCAGGCGGCCGCGTTCGGGCGCCCCCAGGTACTCGCGCCGGCGGCCCGGGGCCGCGTTCGCGCGCCCCTGCATCTCGCTGGCCGGGCGGCGCTGCCCTACCGCGACCTGGGCTCGCCGGCCGCATGCTCCCGGCGACGCTCGCCTAACTGCCACCTTGGCTCCCCTGCGACAGCACCCGGCGGCGCCTCCCCTCGCTACGCGCGCGCGCTCTCTCTCGCGGTGGGGGTAGGACTGGTCAACGGTACAGTTGGGACCCACTTGTGTCAGAGGGAGCTGAGGAAAGCTACTTTTTCTGGCTCCCTCACTTTACATGGCTCTGTGAGAGGGAAAGAAAAATAGCTTCACCTGTGAAGCTGTTTAAAAAAAAAAGGTGTTTGGCAAAAAAAACAGCTCCCACCAGCTCCTTAGAGCTGCCGGGAGCCCTCGCAAACAGGGCCTATATTTTGGAAACCAATCTTCGTTGGTGTCATATCGTGCAACCATTGCAACGGTTCGTGAGTCACTTTGACTCTGGGTTTTTATTTTTGCCGTAGAAAGAGTGATTTTGTTGACAACACACATCATCGCGGCTTTCTTGCTGTTGCGTGCGTGCAGCCCTCGCTTCCGCGATTTGTGGACATCTGTGATTTTTTTTCTGAAATTTGGCACCTATTTGTGAAAAAATTTACATATACTTAATTTGTAATTTGTTTTTGAGAAATTTGACATATATATTCTCTAAAATCTCCAATAAGTTGTATTTGTCGAATTAATTGGGCTAAGCACATATTAGTCTAGCAATTAATCAAGCTAATTCCAAAGCCCCACAACTAAGTGCTAAGTGGGAGTGGTATTAGTACCACATGGTTAGCTCACTGAGAGTGAGCCTAACTTAAATAGGAGATTCCTCCTTCTATGTGGAAGGTGAGAGGGAAAGGGGTGACCACGCGCGTGCCGCCGGGGCCGGGGCCTTGGCCAGACGTGACGTTGCTGGGCCATGTTTTGCCGTTCAGCCCAACGATCATAAGTGGCACAATGGTGTTTTCGTCTGGCGTGCAAGGGCAAATGGGTAATCCACTTGCGCCTGATGCGCTCTAGGGCGAACGCGAAAGACCAAAATACCCCTGCGCCCGCTCCTGTATAAATACAGCAGCCACCCTCCTGTATACGTGAGGTGGTTCCCATAGCCCCGAGGATCTATTGCGGCTGCATAGCTCGACAACCCCAGGGCCAGGCCTCCTAGGGCACTTTGATCTAAATGAAGATAGATCAATCGATGGAGAAAGCCGCACGCAAACAATGTGATGTCACGTAAGCTACTCGGCCCTCTAGACAAAGAAAGGCCCAGCAAAAATACATTAGTCCATAGCAACACAAAAAATTTGTTGCAATATTAACATGATATTGCATCCATTTAGCATTCTAGTTGCAATAGTTACCTAACAATTGCAACGCCGTAGAAGATTATTACAACACCAAGAAACTGTGGCAATAAGAACATTCTATTGCATCCATTCAAACTTTTTGTTGCAATAACTCCCAAGCAATTGCAACATCACTAAAGATTATTGCAACATAGAACAACCGTAGCAATATTTACATGTAAAAGCAGCCAAATTCAATGTAGTTGCAATAACATGAAGTAATTGCAACAAAAATAAATACTAATGCAACTCCAAGGTACCATAGCAATAGAGCCAACTAATTGCAACACAATTCTAAATTTGTTGCAGTAGCACACGTCTATCGCAACGACTAACAACACATAATGCAACACATTTAGTTTGTTGCATTATAGGAACATATTGCTACCATTTTACGAAAAAGGTTGCAATACGCCACCCTATGGCAACCAAATTAGTGGTGTTGCAACCGTGTGGTGTGGCATTAGAGGCGAATCCTTGTAGTGGGAGATGATCATTGCCATGCTCTTGAGAGAGTAATGCGCTATCTGAAGGCAACAGCAAGCTATGGGATTCACTACGCCAGGTATCCGAAGGTACTAGAGGGCTACAGTGATGCAAACTGGATATCAGATGCTGATGAGTTAAAAGCCACGAGTGGGAATGCGTTCACACTCGGAGGTGGTGCTGTTTCCTGGAAGTCTTGCAAGCAGACCATCATTACGAGGTCTACCATGGAAGCAGAACTCGCAGCACTAGATACCGCCACTGTTGAGGCCGAATGGCTTCGGGAACTCCTGATGGATTTGCCGGTGGTTGAAAAACCTGTGCCCGCCATCTCCATGAACTGCGATAACCAGTCTGTGATAGTCAAAGTTAACAGTTCTAAGGATAACCTGAAGACTACAAGGCATGTAAAGCGGTGGTTAAAGTCTGTCAGAAAACTGAGAAACTCCGGAGTAATAGCATTGGACTATGTCCATACGTCTAAAAATTGGCAGATCAATTCACAAAGGGGCTATCACATAAGGTGATAGATGGTGCATCAGTGGAGATGGGACTGAGACCCACCTAAGGTCTATCGTAGTGGTAACCTGCTCTATGTGATCGGAGATCCCGTGAATTAGAGTGGTGAAACAAGCTATAGGGAGGCTGAGGAAAGAGACCCCTTAAAAGGTCCGTCTCGTTATGAAATGCATCTCTCTTCTAGAACTGTATGGCAGGTTGACATATGTCTTAATGTGATCCGAGCGGCTTATTTAAGCGGGGATGTCGACCTACAGGACATCCTATAAGGAACACACCTATATGAGCTCGATTGTTGGTCCCAGTCTATGAGATTTGGGTGATCTCTAGATACTCATGAAAAGGCACGGAGTTTGACTTATATGCTCCAACCGAGGGGATGCTTTAGGCAGCCTAGTATCAGTTAAGGAACTTGGTGAAGCTTTGGTCGCACAAAACTGGCAATTCAAAGCATAGTCCATTGTTCAGTTGTGACCAAGTGGAACCCTGCTTCTAGATGGATGTTCAACTTAACAGTCCGCATCGAAACGCTGGTATATCAAACAACTCAAGAACAGAGAGCATCAATTGTGTGCCCTAGGAATTTGGTGGGGATTGTTGGATTCATTGGGCTAAGCCCATGTTAGTCTAGCAATTAATCAAGCTAATTCCAAAGGCCCACAACTAAGTGCTAAGTGGGAGTGGTATTAGTACCACATGGTTAGCTCACTGAGAGTGAGCCTAACTTAAATAGGAAGTAATCCGCAAAAAAAAACTTAAATAGGAAGTTGGTTCCTCCTTCTATGTGGAAGGTGAGAGGGAAAAGGGGTGACCACGCGCGTGCCGCCGCCGCTGCCGTGCCGCGCCGCGCCGCGCGCTCGCGCGCGCCCGCTCCCGCTCCCGCTCCCGGGGCCGGGGCCGTGGCCGTTGCCTTGGCCGGACGTGAGGTGCTGGGCCATGTTTTGCCGTTCAGCCCAATGGTCATAAGTGGCACAGTGGTGTTTTCGTCTGGCGTGCAAGGGCAAATGGGTAATCCACTTGCGCCTGATGCGCCCTAGGGCGAACGCGAAAGACCAAAATACCCCTGCGGCCGCTCCTGTATAAATACAACAGCCACCCTCCTGTGTCAAGACAACGCTTCCATTCCTCAACCCAGCCGCCACTGTGTTCTTGAGCCAGAGCTGCTCTCTGCCATCTCCGACCCGATTCCTTGCGCGCACAAGGGGATCGGGTGAGCAGGCCTCCGAAACTTCTTCCCGTCAAGCGTACCTGCTCGGGTAGGCGGGAAATCAAGTTTTTGGGGAGCGTCTCCCAGACGCGACTGCTCCGTCCGTCAACATACCCGTGACAAGGTCTGGCGCCGGTGGATCCGACGACAACACCACTGACCCTGGCAGCGGGAGCGGTGGTAACGGCAACAATGGTGGTTCACTATCCGCGGGTACTGGAAGTGCCACGCTAGGGTATAAGCCTAACCTTGTGCTTCATATTGTTGCTACTGTTTTGCTATGTGCTGTGCTAGAGGTAGTAGTAGTTATGAAGCTGTCGCTTGCATAATACTTATGTTAGTATATTGTTTATCGAATTTATGGATTAATGCATGGTGTAAAATGACTAAATATCCAACAGTATTATCCCTAATTATACCACTCCGCCACATTTTTTTAGATAAGGGAACCAAATTTCAGGCACTACATGTAAATATCATTCTAAAATCTCCAATAAGTTGTGTTATCCCTAATTATACTACTCTGTCACACAGCTAAATACCACTCTATCACATGTAAATATAGTAATATGACAGTGTAAATGTAGGTAGAAGATAATGTAAGTGAATAAATAAAAATCAGTTGACAGGAAGACCCAAATCAACCGACTTTGCCTAGATAGATCCTAAATTTATAGGGTGCGAGATGAAATATTATATAGATCATGCTATGTTTTTACATACACCACAACTTATATCAAGCTCTTCGGCATACTCCCCCAGCAAAACTACATTACATAAGCATTTCCGCCCATGGCCGACAATAGTAATATATAAATATAATTCACACATAACTTTATTAGCTTAATTGATCTGTGTCTAAATTATGATTGTTATTATTAGAACGAATTTCTATTCCAAGGCTCCAAACAGGGTCATTGATTTTTTTATCTAAAATACGCTACGAAGGTTGTCCTAAATGTTGAACCATATGTTGGATCACCCTGGACATTTGGTAAATACCGAACCGATCGGTTCGGTTCCTCGGTACCTCAGTAAATTCGGTTCCTCAAAAACTAGTACCGATCGGTTTCTAAAAAAATCGGTACCGCGGAAATTTGGTTTCGGCAAATTCGGTTCGGTTCCAGTATTTACCGAATGGTACCGAACTTATCACCGGGAACATGTAATAGCAAGATTAAAAACTAATTTTGACATGATTTCGTAGATAATAATAGTGCAAAATACATATACATATAAAAATCCACGAGATTATAAGTGGAAGTGACAAAAATACATAATATAATAGTCTATAATAGTACAATAAATAATATAACTGCACCCAAACTTATCACATTTTAGGTAATTTTGGTAATTCGGTTCCTGGAAACTTAGAACCGAAGAGGAACCGTATATTTCGGTTTCGGTACTTTTGGTTTGGTTATCGATAATTTCGGTTCGGTTCTCGGTTCTCGGTATTTTGTGCCCAGACTAAATGTTGGATGCTCTAAAGGTTGAGGTCGTGGCGTGCCTGACGAGAATCACGATTGCAAGTGAGCTAGGCATCATAAAAGAGATGGATGGATGAAACATTCATCCTGTTTGCTTGAGCTTATCAGCTGAATTTGAATCTGCCAGTAATTTAAAAGTATTTTTTCTCACAACAAATCAATATTAGCTAGAATCAGCTAGCCAGAATCGATCTAGAGAATATAGCTCAATGATACCCAACGTGTGTGCATCGTGATGGGCGCTAACGCATGAACACACATTAACACAGTTCTTCCTCTTATTCGCATTTTGGGAGGGATATATGTCTTCGAACTCAGAAGAAGCAGGGAGCTCGGGGTGGAGGGCAGCCAGGTAGTGGGAGCGGTCTTATCGGAGGCGACAAAGGAGGTGGTCATAACTTTGCCATAACATTCAAAACTTGCCATAACTTTGCAAACCCATTTTTATTTTTTTTTTGAAATTTTTTGCCGATGGCCTCGGCCATCGGCAAACTTATTGCCGACGCCCTTGGCCATCGGCAAAAAAATTTCAAAAAATAAAAAAAAAAAAAAAAAGAGTTTGCCGATGGCCGAGGCCACGTCGGCCATCGGCAAAGCCACCGTCGGCGACGGCGCGTCGGCCGACGTGGCCGCTTTTCCGATGGCACACGTGGCCATCGGCAAAGATTTTCCGATGGCAATGTCAGTGGCCATCGGCAAACCCATCTTTGCCGATGAAATCTTTGCCGATGGGGGTTTGCCGATGGCCACGTCAGATTGCCATCGGCAAACCCTTTGCCGATGGCAAAAGGTGCTTTGCCGATGGCGGCCGGCCATCGGCAAAAAACTGGATTCCGGTAGTAGCTGAGAGTTCAGACTTCAGATCGAACTCCACAAGATCAAGCAATGAGGGCACTGGGCCACGTTCTACATGCTTCACAGGAGAAGAGCTGCAGGTCTGCAGCCGGTGATCTGAGCGAGATTTATCAACATCAGATTCATCACCTCCAGCTCTGTCCATGGCGATCCCTTGATCTTGTTATTAGGATTGGGAACAAACTGATTCAAATTTTTTATCCATATAGATATCAAGAAGAAACAATCGCTAGATACTGAGTATAAAGGTCCTTACATTGTTTATAAATAACAACAATAGACATTACCAAATCTGAAATTTGAAATTTATGAATGACCAAGCAACTTCCGTTGAACGTTATTTGAAATTTGACAAAAAAAAATATAGCAAATGTTAATTTGTATTTATTTACAGCTTGTCTCTGTTTTGATCAGACATTCAAATTTCCTAGCTAGCAATCTAGGCTCAGCAAGATTCTAAAAACTGACCATAAAAAAATTCTAAACTGACCACTAATACAAATCTAAAAATCTTATGAATCATGAGATGCGAGGGCGTTGATAAAAGAACGCACATGCAAAAGATCTAAGCAGTTTCTTGATCCTACAAATTTCATTCGTACCTTGCGCGCTTCCTCGAGGTCGATCGTTCGTCCTCCTGGGCAGCAAGAACTTCGCCGTTCTTTTCTTCCTCTCCATCAGTCGGCTCAGCACGACCCGATAGAGGGACGACCACGGCGGTGGTGACAAACAAGTGGTCATGGGCAAGTACTTTTAACAGCTCCTAGGATGCAGTAAAGCTGCTCTGCAGATCCTGTAGGTTCACTATTTTGTGAGGCCACCCTGTACCAACCTGAAATAGATTAACAAAGCTGTAGTACCTTCAAGTGAGAAAATTCAGCAATATTCCATCCCTTATGCAGCAAGTATTGGCTGTCATTTCACAATCTTTAGACAGTGTTCAGCAAGTAAGAAATAAATCTTACTGGAGTAATTTATTTTACACAATATTTGGTGACAATTCTAAAACTGAAATTTCTGCATGAAATAACCCAGTATGCATGTACATTTTTTTGTGGGCAACAGTACGAATGTACATTGACACATTGTCAACCACTCATGAACTATTTCTCAAACTTCTTCAGGTTTTGGAAGCCTGAAAAAGTTGCTATGGGTGGATTTACAAGTGTACATTCTGTTATGTCTTTCGTTTTATTAGTATAGCCAAGAAAATCACCAATTTAAGCGCAGATAAAGTATATTAATATCCCTTATCAAAAGAAAAGCAGCATGACTGAAAATTGAATTCCTTGCCCCGGAACAAGAAAAGCAATGTAAAACAGAACCACGTGCAAGCCACATAATCAAAGATACCTGAGGTTGTCTTGGTCCTCAAAGCTCAAGTAAAGGTTTTCTAATCTAATATTAGATTCAACTAACCTTGCAACCATCCAATTTGCCCTCTCAAGGTTCCAAGATACATGTGCATATCAAAATGTTTCCTTGGAGATGGGCCTCACATTTCATCAGCTTTTATGTTTACAGAACCAACTTTCACTTCATGGCGTCCTCCATTCGATGATGTACCAGAAGTTTTTGCGTTTTGAAGTGACACAATCCTTTTTACATGCAGCTAGGTGTGTGCTGTCTAAATTTATAAGTAGCTTCATAACTCAGCTCTCTGTAATGATGCAATGGACTATTAAGATAACAGTTATGAGCACCAGATTTTGCCAAACCAATCTGTGTGTTAATCTCATGCAAAATGTAAAAAGTTAATAGCTTGTTTCAAGTTTCATATTTAGTTATCATGGCAGCTTGGAAACTATATAAGACAACCTATTCAGACAAATTCCCCATTACATGTGTTGTCAAATTACTTCTAAATTGCAGCTAGTCACTTCAATTGTGACTGAATCAAGAAACTATATAGGTTTAGGCGTTACCTAAGCTTTCCTGTTTACAAAATGCAAAGGTGTACTTCACTGAAGGAGGTCAAAAGTTTTCACCTTTTAGAAGTAAAACATCCCTTTTTTACATACAAGTAGGCTAGCATTGTTAAAATTTATAAGTAGCTTCAGAACTCAGCAGTTAGCACCTATGCAGTCCACTAACCAAGTACCTATTCTCAGGTGGCCATAATAATGCATCCTTAGAGCCATGGAATAGCATATTAAACTCAGGGAAACCATCTTGTGTACTACGTTGGAATAAAGCGTTAAAAGTATCACCCTTCTGAAGCTAGAGTTTCCTTTTCTTACAATTAATTAGCTCGCCTTGCTATGCACTATCAAAAGCTTGAGTACTTGAGTTATTGAAAATATAGAATAGCTGGAGAACTCGCTCAACTCAGAGCCTTGATCCTTCATTTTGGTTAATAAATTAGTAAATGTTTCTTCTATTCACCTCGAAACTCCGCTAAACCGGTCATTAGTTTGCTGCTAAACATCCAGCAGCCACATGTCCCAACCACAACATAATACACAGTATAATGCTAGTGCACAGAATTTTTTGCAGTGTTTTTGGCAACCATTTTCTAGACGAAAGCCTCCACAAAGGACAGAACTGAACATATTTTGATTTGTAAATTGAAAAAAGCTTTGTCAGACACAAACATGAACAGGTGCACTAACCAAACAAAATATCCAAAACCGAAAACAAAAGAGCATTTGCTCCAACGGAACAAATAAAACAACAAACAAGAGATTTAATCCAAGATACAGCAGTTGCTGGTTTGCTTACCTCCATTGCGCTGCCATTGCTCATCATATCTGCCGAAAGCCACCGAGCATGGCCGTTACCACCAGCCTCCAAGGTCTTGCTCTTACTTCTTGATCTCTTGGACACCTACAAAATCACAACAAAGAGGCCCAGGCTCCAGGGCCAATGTATTTGCAAGAGATCTGTAATTAGACATTGTACATGTCAAAAATAAGAATTTGAATTCTATCTAGGTCACAGAGCTGAAATTAGAACATGCAAGAAATACTCTGCCCATATGTGCCAGTGCCAAAATTGCATTTGAATAGACATTTTTCTCCAAAACTTTGGGGGCCAAAACTTTTTGGGCTAAAAATGTCTTGGAACCATTCGAAAAATTATTACATGCCCTCAACAAGTTAAAAAAATATGTCCTCACACATACACAGCTGAAAAAAAATTACATGATTACATTTGCTCAACAAGTACATAAAGCATGCCCTCACACATACACAGCCGAAGAATATTACATGATTACATGTGCTCAACAAGTACATAAAGCATGCCCTCACACATACAACAACAACCAAGCCTGTCATGCCCACGTACACGGCCGAAGAAAATTACATGATTACATGTGCTCAACAAGTACATAAAGTCCTCAAACATACTCGTTTGTGAAGACCTATCCATCAGCCCAAGCGTAATAGAGTCATGAAATGAATTCCCAGCCGCAGGAAAACATGGTGGCAGGTCCTTCCGATGACATTTCTAAGAGATGGATGAGCATAGTTGAATATCTCCTTTCTGTGATGAAGTTTTGCTGCGTTTTGGAAGTCTTGAAGATGATACTTGCTGCCCTTGTAGTACTTCCCTACATGAATTACCTATAAGTGTATAGTGTTTCAATTAGAAAACTGTTATGAACTACCAGCTAGGTGCGTACTATAGGTGGATGAGGAAAGACATTGTTGTATGTGTACATTGCACCAAACACTCTAATGTCATGAACAAACTTAAAAGTTGGCACCACCAAAGAATGTGAGTGCCATGTATAGCCCCTATGCAATTCTTGAATTCGGGATAGAACCAATGATTCCTCCCTCCCCCAAAATTTATAAGTAGGCGAGCATTGTTCAAATTTATAAGTAGCTTCAGAACTCAGCAGTTAGCACCTATGCAGTCCACTAACCAAGTACCTATTTTAAGGTGGCCATAATAATGCATCCTTAGAGCCATGGAATAGCATATTAAACTCATGGAAACCATCTTGTGTACTACGTTGGAATAAAGCGTTAAAAGTATCACCCTTCTGAAGCTAGAGTTTCCTTTTCTTACAATTAATTAGCTCGCCTTGCTATGCACTATCAAAAGCTTGAGTACTTGAGTTATTGAAAATATAGAATAGCTGGAGAACTTGATCCTTCATTTTGGTTAATAAATGAGTAAATGTTTAGGCCTTCATTAGTAAATTAATTTTGCTGCTAAACATCAAGCAGCCACATGTCCCAACCACAACATAATACACAGTATAATGCTAGTGCACAGAATTTTTCGCAGTGTTACTCGAGACCATTTTCTGGACGAAAGCCTCCACAAAGGACAGAACTGAACATATTTTGATTTGTAAATTGAAAAAAGCTTTGTCAGACACAAACATGAACAGGTGCACTAACCGAACAGAATATCCAAAAACGAAAACAAAAGAGCATTTGCTCCAACGGAACAAATACAACTACAAACAAGAGATTTAATCCAAGATACAGCAGTTGCTTGAATTCAGCTGCGTAGCATACTCATACATACCGGAGTTGAATTTAGCTGCATTATTATCATCTAGGGCCAGGTTAAGAAGTTCTTCCTCCCAGTCAGGTCCATCCTCATCAGGTCTTACATCCCTCTTCGCAGATAAAGAAAAATACAGTCAGCACTTCCTCAACTCTACATATGGCAACAACTCACATTCACAAAACGAACATATTTCAAATATAATAAGAAACATCACTCAACTCTACATATGGCAACAACTCACATTCACAACAAGCACATATTTCAAATATAATAAGAAACATCAGCAAACATACTTCTAATAACAAACATCACAGACATAGTTCAAATGGTTCACAGTACTACATAAAGTTTGATTGCATGGATAAGAGGGCCTAGTGGTTGATGGTGGTCGTGTTCCAATAACAAAGGCACTAATTAAGTTAGGGCATACCTTTAGGCGTGATTTGCCATACGGTACCCCGGCATAGCACTTAATGATTGCCATCCTTCCGTCTGGGTCGGACCCCATGAAGAACTTGGTCGCACGTTCGGAATGGATGATCTCCAGCACACCAAGCCACAGATGTGGGGTTTTCTCACTTGCACCACACTCTCTAGCCATCTGCTGCACTTGATGAACCATCCTCTCAATTTCCTTTTGCTTACGACGGAGTGCTTTGTGCCTAGTTTCCCAGCTGCTCTGCAAACAATCCAGAAATTCTTTCGTTCTCTTGTTAACGGGCGACGTAACATCTTCTGTGCTCATTGACTTCTCGCTGATCCAGTGGGTGCGCTGCTCCTGACATTGCTTCTCCCAATGCTGGGTGGGGATAGGTGGTCACTTTCCCTATCTTCTTTGGATCCATCAACTGCTACTCCAGGGAACCTACGCTCCATTTCTGGCTCCTGCAAAACACAAAACAATAAGATCAGAAGTAAACCGGGGAATGATTTGGGCTGAAACTGGATTTTTAGCTTGGTTTTTCATTTGGATCTTCACAATTTGGGTGAAAAGGGGGTAAAGAGGCCAGTGCATTGGTTCGATTTTGAATGTCAATGAACCGGCTCGGCAACTATGGGTCCATAGACCACGACCACATCCAGGTAGCAGATGCAGGCCTGGCGCACCGGACTATGGGCAGCGTGGCCACGGCCTCCTTCCTGGCCAGTGGCGTGTTCTGCCAGCTCGGGTCTCTCGGCATCGGCAATGTAGTCCAGCAGCATGCAGGTCCAGCCCCGGCCCGAGGAACAGGTCCTCGAGCGTCAGGCCGCCGGGGCCCAGGGCGGCGGCGCCGCGTGCGCCCCTTCGCTCTTATCCGATCAGCATGGCACGCGCGTCAGCGGGGTTCATGAGCACGACCCGCTCGTGCCCGGGGTCGGCGTCGGCGTCGCGTTGAGCAGCGCTGTAGGAGGGCGATGTTGCGGTCGCCAGAGCCGCGAGATCCCCTACGGCTCCACCGTCGTCGAGGCTGTGGCAGTGAAGGGCGTCCCGCACGTCGCTCCTCTGCGCACGGGGCCTCTCCCGGGGGACGGACGGCGATCGAGCGAGTTCACGAAGTTCATCCACGGGATTGGTTGGTTTATGTTGACGAGGGATTGAGTTGTTGTTGGGTGGGCTAATATAATCAAGAAATTCACTTATGGATTCGTGTGACTCACCTCAAGCTTCGTCGCCCGGCCCCCGTCGGTATGTCGAAGGGGGTGGTGCCGCCGAGGGAAGGCTCTTCTTCAATGCTAAAGAAGAGGGCGCCGACGCGTACATCCACGTCAACCCCGGCGCGGTGGCCGCGATGGCCTTCGGCTTCACCTCCGTTGACGGGGGCGCGGCCGTGGCATCCGCAGGGGTGCATGGGCCGTTCACCTCCCATGGCAGAGGCATCTCGGATGGGGCGGCGGGCGGTTGCAGCGGAATACGGTGCACGGCGGGCACGGTGGGCGGTGGAATCCGGATTCCGGAGGCAAGATGCAGACGCACGCTGAAAGCTCCGGTTTGATTTTGGTAATTAATTACACTCAATGTTGCTAATGCTTTGCTCTAAGTGTGGTTAGACACATAGCAACGTGACGGTGGATGATGGAGCATGGCGATCACGGTGATGAACATGGTGGATGAGAAGTGATCGAGCTCCGACGGAGGCCCATGGAGATCAAGGCAAAGGTATACTTGATAGGGCTTTCCGGTTTAGTGATCGAGACACTTAGCGAGTGTGATCACATTTAGGATCGATAACCGACTATCAAGAGGGGTTTTCTCAGTTCATTCGCGGTCCTAAGTGCCTCTAGTTGTGACTTAGCATGATGCATGAGAGGCTAACTAGAGAGCTAACTCTTGCACGACATTTCATGAGTGAAATGCTAACTCCAAGGCTTGAGATTGGATCTACACTTGGTAGAGTTAGTGCAGAAGGCAAGGGTTTTCGTTTGGATCAATTTGGAGCAAAATTGACACATGAAATGACGAAGGACGCGGCGCCGGACGTTGAGGTCTGGGCGCCGGACGCTGCTCGTGTCGCCGGACTCACTCCAGTGACTCTGCTGGCTCGCGGGCTCGACGGACGCGTGTTGGCGAGAGCGCCGGACGCGGCTGCCGTGCGTCCAGCGGCCGGAGGTCTCGGTCGAGGCGTTGCAGGTCACCGGTGGCGGACGCAACTGGCGAGGCACTTCCAGACGCGGTACGGGCGAGGTCTGGCGTCCGGCGGATGGAAGCGCGACGCGTGGCTCGGGCGTTGGCGCGCTGGCAGGCTGGAGGATGACTCGACGGTGCCGAACGCTCTGCGCGCTTCGCGCCAGATGCGGGCGATGAAGGCAGACGTAGTCTAGAATGTTTTCTCGGGGGCGTGCACGGCGGACGCGAGGACAATGCCGCGCTGGACGCACGGTCAGGCGACCGCCGGACGCAAGGGAGACGCTAGTGTCTCCTTCCCACTCATCTCTTTGGTTCCCTTGCCATTCTTGAGAGAGATTTGAGTGAGAACAAGTGATTTGCATTGAGAGTTGCATCTAGAGGCACTTGTTAATAGAGTGAGCTGCGGATTCTTGTTACTCTTCGGTGATTCCCGTCACCGTAGACGGTTTGGAGCAGCGGTTGGTGGTTGAGCTCGACTTGGTGATTGTTCGAGGCTACACCGAGTTCTTGTGAGGGGTTCTTGATCCTTCCCCGCGGGAGTTCGCGAAAGGATACTCTAGTGGATTGCTCATGGCTTGTGGATCCTTGTCTTGTGTGGAGATTGGGGCTCCCCATTGGGGTCTTTGGCACCGAGCCAATTGAGCGGGCAACTCACCAAACAAGTGCATCGCCACAACGAGGACTAGCTTGCCGGGAAGCAAGTGAACCTCGGTAAAAAATCATTGTGTTGATTTGTGATTGCCGAGGCTTTGACCTCCATTGTGATTGTGCTTGAGCATCTCTATGTGATTGGCTTCTACACCGGTGATTGGCCATCTTCTACTCTTCGTGGCGGTATAACCTTCCATCATCTCTTTACTTCCCGCAAAGTAGAATTGCTTGTTGTGGTCGATCGGGAACCACTCATTGAGTAGTCTAAATCCCGTGGGTAGAATTGCTTGTTGTGGTCGGTCGGGAACCACTCATTGTGTAGCATAAATCCCGTGGGTAGAATTGCTAGTTCGGTTTCGGTGAACCGACATTGTGTAGCTTGATCACCGTGGTTGATTGTGCAATTGGATTGAGTAGCCTTGTATTGTTTAGGACGGCTTGCATAGATTAGTTGAGCTTTAGCTTTGCACATTTGCCGCCTAGCTTGCTAATTGGTTATCTAGTGTTCTTGCTAGAAATTTTATTAGGCTATTCACCCCTCTCTAGCCATTGTGACCTTCACGTGGTATTAGAGCGGGGCACCGTTTGTTTGAGTTGGATTAACATCCTACGGTGAAGCAATGGCATTGGTTATGCATATCAACAATACCAAGAAGGCACCATCATTCCGTGGCGATGACTATGCCAAATGGAAGCTCAAGATGAAGAGTCATCTCGAGTCAATCAACCTTGAGGTGTGGAAAGTGGTGGAAACCAAGTTTGAGCTTGTTGAGGGTGTGGTGCCAACACCGGCCGAAGAGAAGAAGCAACAAGCCAATGATGTTGCCGTGAGTGCTTTCCATGAGGCACTTGATGATAAAGCTTTTGAGCTCATCAATAACATTGAGGTGGCTCATGACATTTGGAAGAAGCTAGAAGAAGCTTATGAGGGCACCGAAGTGTCAAGACTGCAAGAGCCTATATGTTGCAAGAGAAGTTTGCAAGCTTCTCAATGAAGGAGGATGAGAGTGTGCCGGAGATGTTCCATAGGCTCCAAGTCATTGTCAATGAGCTTAAGGGACTTGGAGAAGAGATCAAAGATACACAATTCTCTACCAAGTTCATGAGGTGTCTTCCCAAGAGGTTTGACATGTTGAAGACCGTCATGGTGAAGACAACCATGCGGGAGAAGCTAACTCCCAACCAAGTCCTTCAAGAGATCATGGCCGATGATGAGTTTAGAGAAGATCATGAGAAGGAAGAGTTGGTGAAAAAGAAGAAGAAGAAGGAGAATGAGAAGAAGGATGATGACAAGAAGAGTGTGGCATTCAAGGCCGCATCATCCAAGAGCAAGGGCAAGAAGAAGAAGGAAGAGTCTTCAAGTGAAGATGAGCCATGCTCTAGCTCAAGTGAACAAGAAGAAGAAAAGAATGAGCAAATGGCACTTCTTTTGAAGAAGATGGGGAAGCTCATGAAGAAGGGGTACCGGTCAAAGGGCAAGAGAAGCTCATCCAAGTCTAGTGACCGACCCATGAAGTGCTTCTGATGCAATGGCAAGGATCATCTCATTGCAAAGTGTCCTTATGCAAGTGATGATGAAGATGCCATGAGAAAGGAGAGGAAGAAGCAAGAGAAGAAGAAGGAGGAGAAAGATTCCTCCCACAACAAGAAGAAGGATGAATCTCATGTGGCAACTTGGGAGAGTGATTCATCTTCTTCAAGTGATGATGATGATGATTCCAAGAAGAAGAAGAAGAAGGGGCACGCAAGCATTGCCATTCAAGAGAAGCTTTCTCTATTTGGTGCTCCATCATCTTACTTCATGGCCAAGGCCACTAAGGTAAAATCTCCACCCGATAGTGATGATGAGAGTGATGATGATGATGAGACCACAAAAGAAGAACTCTTTGTCATGCTTGAGGATTGCAAGGGTGCTTTCAATGACTCTAGGAAGGAATGTAGGGGCTTGCGCAAGGATAAACAAAACCTTGAGCAAGAACTTATGGAGTTGACGGCTTCTTATGAGAGTCTAAAGGTAGACCATGAGAAGCTAGAGATTGCTCACTCCAAGCTTGAAAAAGCTCATTCTTCTCTAGTTGAGAAGCAAGAGAAAGTGCAATCACAAGTGGTGAACATAGAAAAGAAATGTGTGTCCACGTCATGTGATTCACTTGATGATTCAATTGTTGTTGCATCACTTGACCCTTCATGCTCTCATGCCTCTACTTCATCTAGTAGTGTTGGTCATTCATGTGATTCTTCACTAGTAGTTGAGAATGAGTCTCTTAAGAAGGAAGTCAAAGGAGCTCAATCACACCTTGGCTAAGGCTTATGGTGGTGAGGACCGCTTGCTTATGTGCTTGGGTAGCCAAAGAGCTTCTCTCTACAAAGAGGGATTGGCTATACCCCCAAGAAAGGCAAGGCCGCCTTTGCTCCTCACAAGACTTGTTTTGTGAAGAACAATGGTAGCTATTGCAAGAGTTGCAAGCAAGTTGGTCATTTAGAGCATGCATGCAAGAACAAGAACACTAGTGCTTCCTCTTACAAGTTGAATGGTTCTTATATGCTTGTGAAGAGTGAGTGTGGTGTGAGTGCTAGATTCATTGGTACACCATGGATGAGCTCAAAGAAGAAAGCTATTTGGGTGCCAAAGACTCTAGTGACTAACTTCCAAGGACCCAGGCAAAAGTGGGTACCTAAAGCTTGATGTCTTCTTGTAGGTCAATTACAAAGCCGGAGGGAGGCATTGGGTGCTTGATAGTGGTGCATCAAATCATATGACCGGTGAAGATAGTATGTTCAAATCACTTGACAAGAATGACAATGGTGGATTCAACTCCATCACATTTGGTGACAATAGCAAGGGTGATGTCATGGGGCTAGGAAAGGTTGCAATTTCCAATGACAAGGACCTCTCCAATGTGTTTCTAGTTGATACTTTGAACTTCAATCTTTTGTCGGTGGCACAATTGTGTGATCTTGGCTACAAGTGCATATTTGATGACAAGCAAGTTGAGGTGGTGAGCAAGGATCAAGCAAATATCATCTTCAAGGGGTTTAGGCATGGAAGCTTGTACTTGGTTGATTTCAATGCTAGTGAAGATCAACTTTCCTCATGTTTGATTGGCAAGTCAAGCAAGGGGTGGCTATGGCATAGGCGCCTAGGACATGTTGGCATGAAGCAATTGAACAAGTTGGTGAAGCATGATCTAGTGAGAGGCTTGAATGGTGTCACATTTGAGAAGGATAAACCTTGTAGTGCATGTCAAGCCGGCAAGCAACATGGGAACTCACATCCCAAGAAGAATGAGATGTCAACTTCAAGAGCATTTGAGTTGTTGCACATGGACTTGTTTGGCCCAACCCACTACACATCAATTGGGGGAAACAAGTATGGCTTTGTGATTGTGGATGACTACACTAGATACACTTGGGTGTTCTTTCTCTATGACAAGAGTGAAGTCTATGATTTATTCAAGTCTTTTGTCAAGAGGGTGCAAAATGAGTTTGATACTACCATCAAGAAGATAAGAAGTGACAATGGGAGTGAATTCAAGAACACAAGAGTTGAAGAGTTGTGTGATGAGCTTGGAATTATGCATCAATTCTCACCAACCTACACTCCCCAATCCAATGGTGTAGTTGAGAGGAAGAATAGAACCTTGATTGAGATGGCAAGAACTATGCTACTTGAGTACAATGTGAGTGAAAAGTTTTGGAGTGATGCTATCAACACGGCTTGCTACTATAGCAACCACCTCTATTGCCATGGGAAGTTAGAGAAGACTCCATATGAAATCTTGAATGGAAGGAAGCCCAACATTGCTTACTTCTGGGTCTTTGGTTGTAAGTGCTACATTCTCAAGAAGGGGCAAAGACTTGGAAAGTTTGACAAGAGATGTGATGAGGGATTTCTTCTTGGCTACTCTACTTCTAGCAAGGCTTATAGAGTATGGAACTTGGCTAGTGGGCTAGTTGAAGAGGTTCATGATGTTGAATTGGATGAAACCCAAGGTTCTCAAAGTGGAGATCAAAATCAAGATGATGTGGGTGGAGATCAATTGAGCAATGCAATGAGACACATGGACATTGGTGACATTAGGCCGAGGCAAGTGAATGATGGTGATGAGGTGCAAGTGCCAACTCAAGTTGTGATTGATGATTCCAATGAGGCCAGAACAAGTGGTACTCAACATCAAGGTCAAGATCAAGGTCAAGCAAGCAATGCAAATGAGCTAGTTCTTCAACCTTCAAACATTGCAAGAGATCATCCTCTAGATCATATCATTGGTGACATTCAAAGAGGTGTACAAACAAGATCTAGATTGGCTAGCATATGTGAGCACTACTCCTTTGTGTCATTCATTGAGCCAACTAAGATTGATGAAGCATTGAAGGATCCGGATTGGATAAATGCCATGCATGAGGAATTGAACAACTTCACTAGAAATGATGTGTGGGAGCTTGTTGATAGGCCGAAGAAGCACAATGTGATTGGCACCAAGTGGGTCTTCAAGAACAAGCAAGATCAAGATGGCTTAGTTGTGAGGAACAAAGCAAGACTAGTGGCTCAAGGTTACACACAAGTTGAGGGTCTTGACTTTGGGGAAACATATGCACCGGTGGCAAGATTGGAGGCAATTAGAATCCTATTAGCCTATGCTTGTGCTCACAACATCAAGCTCTATCAAATGGATGTGAAGAGTGCATTTCTCAATGGGTTCATCAATGAGGAAGTGTATGTTGCAAAACCTCCCGGTTTTGAGGATGACAAGAAGACCAACCATGTCTACAAACTCAAGAAGGCTTTGTATGGCTTGAAGCAAGCTCCAAGGGCATGGTATGAAAGATTGAGGGATTTTCTCATCTCCAAAGGCTTCAAGATGGGCAAAGTTGACACTACTCTCTTCACCAAGAAGATAGAAGATGACTTGTTTGTGTTGCAAATCTATGTGGATGATATCATCTTTGGGTCAACCAATCAATTCTTTTGTGAGGAGTTTGCAAAGATGATGGCTAGTGAGTTTGAGATGTCCATGCTTGGAGAGTTGAGCTACTCCCTTGGTCTTCAAATCAAGGACATGAACATCAAGGACATGATCAAGAAGTTTGGGTTGCAAGATGCTAAGGCCATTAGCACACCAATGGGAACAAATGGTGGCTTGGATATTGATGATAGTGGCAAAATGGTTGAGCAAAAGCTATATAGATCAATGATTGGAAGCTTGCTATATGTGACCGCTTCAAGGCCGGATGTCATGTTTAGTGTGTGCATGTGTGCAAGATTTCAAGCCTCTCCAAGAGAGAGTCACTTGACGGCAACCAAGAGGGTGTTGAGATACTTGAAGGGCACTCAAGATGTTGGTCTATGGTATCCCAAGGGGTCAAGCTTTGAGTTGATTGGATACTCTGACTCCGACTATGCCGGTTGCAAGATTGATAGGAAGAGCATAAGTGGAACATGCCAAGTGCTAGGAAGATCTCTAGTGTCATGGTCTTCAAAGAAGCAAAATAGTGTGGCACTTTCCACCGCCGAAGCCGAATATATTAGTGCGGGGAATTGTTGTGCACAATTGCTATGGATGAAAGCCACCTTGAAGGACTATGGGATCAAGTTCAAGCATGTGCCTTTGTTTTATGACAATGAAAGTGCAATCAAGATGACAAACAATCCGGTTCAACATTCAAGAACCAAGCACATTGATGTGAGGCACCACTTCATTAGAGATCATCAACAAAAGGGAGATGTGAGCATTGAAAGCATTGGCACCGAAGATCAACTAGCCGACATATTCACCAAGCCTCTTGATGAGAAAAGATTTTGCAAGTTGAGGAATGAGTTGAACATACTTAGCTTCTCCAACATGGATTGATGCACCCCATATATATGACATGCCTCTCCTCCAACATAGCAAGGTAAAAGTTGGTTGTTGCATCTCATGCATCCTTTGCTAGTTGTGTAGACATGTATACATATGCATCTTGCTAGGCTCATTCATTGCAAATCAAATGAATTTGAAGGATATATGGCACCACTATTTTTTCTATGCTTGATTTGATCTAGTGGTGGCATATGACTTGTTTGTGAGCTTGTGAACCTAGTGTTAAATCTTTAGCACTTGCTCATGATGTGTATCTCAACATGGTCAAGATAACCCTTATTCTTATGAGGTGTGAAGAAACTTGCCCTTGGTTCAAACCGAGATACATTTTCTAGGCATGTGGTTTAGATTTGGCCATAGTTGATTGACTTGTTTCTCTCATCTTATGCACCCTTGTTGGTGATTGTTGACAAAGGGGAGAAATAAGTCACAAAGAGCAATGGAAGGGGATCAATTTTTATGATATGACCCAACCATGAGCACACAAATAGGGGGAGCAAGCTCATAGACTATTTGTTGCATATTGTGTGTGCATACATGATGATATGGAGCATTGCAAGCTAAATTCAATATTCATGCTTGTTTCGAGTATTGCTAGTATAGAACTTGATTGATGAAATGAAGTACTAGCATGCATAGGTGGTTTCTAGACATAGAGTTTCTTTTGTTCAAATACCTTGCTTAATGTGATCTCATGAGGTATTTTGAGTTTTGATGGATGTCTAGATTCCCATGGTGCTAAGGAAGGTTTATTATCGCACTCCGATTGGTATCATGCTTCAAAGGTCAATTCTATAAACCTTAGTACCATTTTGGTTGTGGTAACTCTCACACAAAGTTTCATCTATGCATGTGTGCTTGAAAATCGACCAAACATTTGATGCACACATGTAGGGGGAGCTACCACTACCAAAACCAGAATTGAAATGCTTGTCCAATCCAAGATTCATGATCAAAATGTCTTGGGCAAGCAATTCAATTTCATACTGAATTCAATTTCCATATCTTTGTGAGCTTTGTGAAGGGTTGTCATCAATTACCAAAAAGGGGGAGATTGAAAGCTCCGGTTTGGTTTTGGTAATTAATGACACTCAACGTTGCTAATGCTTTGCTCTAAGCATGGTTAGACACATAGCAACGTGACGGTGGATGATGGAGCATGGCGATCACGGTGATGAACATGGTGGATGAGAAGTGATCGAGCTCCGACGGAGGCCCATGGAGATCAAGGCGAAGGTATACTTGATAGGGCTTTCCAGTTTAGTGATCGAGACACTTAGCGAGTGTGATCACATTTAGGATCGATAACCGACTATCAAGAGGGGTTTCCTCGGTTCATTCGCGGTCCTAAGTGCCTCTAGTTGTGACTTTGCATGATGCATGAGAGGCTAACTAGAGAGCTAACTCTTGCGCGACATTTCATGAGTGAAATGCTAACTCCAAGGCTTGAGATTGGATCTACACTTGGTGGAGTTAGTGCACAAGGCAAGGGTTTTCGTTTGGATCAATTTGGAGCAAAATTGACACACGAAATGACGAAGGACGCGGCGCCGGACGCGGAGGTCTGGGCGCCGGAAGCTGCTCATGTCGCCGGACTCACTCCAGTGACTCTGCTGGCTCGCGGGCTCGATGGACGCGTGTTGGTGAGAGCGCCGGACGCGGCTGCCGTGCGACCGGCGGCCGGAGGTCTCGGCCGAGGCGTTGCAGGTCACCGGCGGCGGACGCAACTGGTGAGGCGCTTCCGGACGCGGTGCGGGCGAGGTCTGGTGTCCGCGGATGGAAGCGCGATGCGTGGCTCGGGCGTTGGCGCGCTGGCAGGCTGGAGGATGACTCGACGGCGCAGACGCTCTGCGCGCTTCGCGCCGGACGCGGGCGATGAAGACAGACGCAGTCCAGAATTTTTTCTCGGGGGCGCGCGCGGCGGACGCGAGGACAAGGCCGCGCCGCACGCACGGTCAGGCGATCGCCGGACGCAAGGGAGACGCTGGCATCATTAGATCGTTTGAACGAGCCAACGGTCGACTTGCAGTGAGATCATGGGTGCCGGACGCGTCCGGCGCGGGCGAGAGACGCGTCCGGCGCAGTGTATTTGGGACCCCGAGTTGAGCAACGGCTCTATTTCGTGGAGGGGTCTATAAATACAAGGTTGGTCGGTTGGGAGAGTCTCTCTTGTCCATTTTAACACACTTGAGCATACTTTGAGCTAGAGACACTCCTCCCCACTCATCTCTTTGGTTCCCTTGCCATTCTTGAGAGAGATTTGAGTGAGAACAAGTGATTTGCATTGAGAGTTGCATCTAGAGGCACTTGTTCATTGAGTGAGCTGCGGATTCTTGTTACTCTTCGGTGATTCCCGTCACCGTAGATGGTTTGGAGCAGCGGGTGGTGGTTGAGCTCGACTTGGAGATTGTTCGAGGCCACACCGAGTTCTTGTGAGGGGTTCTTGATCCTTCCCCGCGGTACTTCGTGAAAGGATATTCTAGTGGATTGCTCATGGCTTGTGGATCCTTGTCTTGTGTGGAGATTGCGGCTCCCCATTGGGGTCTTTGGCACCGAGTCAATTGAGCGGGCAACTCACCAAGCAAGTGCATCGCCACAACGAGGACTAGCTTGTCGGGAAGGAAGTGAACCTCGGTAAAAAATCATTGTGTTGATTTGTGATTGCCGAGGCTTCGACCTCCATTGTGATTGTGCTTGAGCATCTCTAGGTGATTGGCCATCTTATACTCTTCGCGGCGGTATAACCTTCCATCATCTTTTTACTTCCCGCAAGATAGAATTGCTTGTTGTGGTCGGTCGGGAACCACTCTTTGAGTAGTCTAAATTCCGTGGGTAGAATTGCTTGTTGTGGTCGGTTGGGAACCACTCATTGTATAGCATAAATCCCATGGGTAGAATTGCTAGTTTGGTTTTGTTGAACCGACATTGTGTAGCTTGATCACCGTGGTTGATTGTGCAATTGGATTGAGTAGCCTTGCATTGTTTAGGATGGCTTGCATAGAGTAGTTGAAGCTTTAGCTTTGCACATTTGCCACCTAGCTTGCTAATTGGTTATCTAGTGCTCTTGCTAGAAATTTTATTAGGCTATTCAACCCCCCCCTCTAGCCATTGTGACCTTTCACGCGCGTCCAGGGGAGAGGGGAATGAAATGACGTTGTCGGGGAGGGGAATGAATGGACCAATTTATAAAGACAAGTTTTAGTACGTACTAATTACCCGTTTCTTTTCCCTAATCGGACTCGCGCGCTGCGCGACGGCGGCTGCAGCATCTACCTACAGGCGCCGTACAGCACATACACGGACAAACACACATCACCGACACACACAGAGAATCTCACACACACAACCACACAACACTGACACGCCCGGCCCGTGGGTGCGAGGCTACCGCACAGCACAATGCCCTCGAGGCCAGGGGGCCCATCCCCAAATTTACAAAAATAATAATATTGTTCTTCAAAAATAATATTGTTTGATTCATCCTATAAAGCGGGTTCTTCAAAAATCTCAGACTACTTGTTCTTCTAAGTTATTGTTTGATTAATTTACTTTTTATTCTTAATTTGTTTTATTAATTTGTGGACAAGCAGCTCCACCTGCCGGCAAGGGTGGGCGCGGCCCCCGTCGCGGGTGAGCTCAGCGGCGCAGGTAGACCCGGCGTGGGCGAGCTCTGCCCCGAGCCCCGCGGGCGGCGCGCGTACAGCGCGCACCCTGGCCACCACGGGCGGCAGGTGGACGGGCTCCGCACCGGGCACACGTGCCGCGTGCGCCGATGAGCTCCTCCATGCACTGCGCGGATGCGGAAGCGAGGGAGGTCCTCTCCAGCAGCTTGGGCGAGGCTGCGAGGGAGCTCCTCCACTGGGCGGACGCGGAGGAGAGGGGCTCCTCTCCGGCGGCCCCCAGCCACCGCGGGCGGGCGGTGCCCCGGCGCGGCACTGACGGGCTACGGCCCGGTGGCGCGGCGCGGGAACGCGGCCCCCAGCCACCGCGGGCACCTACCGTGTCTCTCTCTCGGCGGCTGGTCCAGGAGCGAACCCAGCGCGCGCACCTCCCCGGCGTCCCTCTCCTTCTACTCTTGTCCGGCTATGCGCGGGCGAGCGAGTTAGGCCCTGTTTAGTTCCCTATTTTATCCTAAAAATTCTGGATTTTAGATCAATATTTTGCAGAATGAAACTAAACGCCATACCAAATTTGTGGGACTATTCCTCATTCTCCATTCTGGACTCCTGAGTCCTTCCCGACCTCGCCTTGAAGCTCGACCCCCGCCGCGTCCCATCCACGCCCGCCTTCCTGCTCACCCCGTCTTCGCCGGCCGCCGCGCCCCGTCCTCGCCCGCCAGCCACCTTCCGGCTCTGCGGTGTCGCAGGCGCGGCCGCGGCCAGAAACGCGGGCGGCGAGTCGATGAGGCAGCGCTGGAGCAGGCGCTCCATGGCCGCCACGAGGTCGTCCTCGGCGGACGGCCGCCTCCGTGACGCGAACGCGACATGGCCGCCAAGCGCCTCGGCCGTGGCGATGGTGCTGCCCTCGCGCCAGATCTCGTACTCGGCGCGCACAGCCGCGATGTACGCCGGCGTGCACTCCTCCGTGAACCCACAGTACTCGCACTTGGCCTTCTCAACCTCCATGGCGCGTACTCTATACTTGCAGAAGCAACGGCGGCAGCTTCAGTTCGTGGCTGAGATGATGCAGGCCAGTAGCAGCATCAGGCTCGGCAGATGTAGGCCAGCAGACGCTAGACGCCCAGCACTGTGCTGCAAGCAAAGCAAATGTCCTACTTTGGTTTGGCCTAAAAATTTGGCATGGAACTAAACAGGCCCCAAAAAATTAGGCATTCTGTGTTTTAACATTTCCCTAATATTTTGTATTTTGCATTTTGCATTGCAAATGGAACTAAACAGGCCCTTAACTTTCCTGCAAAATTAGCATTTCCTATAGGATTGATTCCTTTGTTCTTCCTGTGTTTCACCCGCAAACCAAAGGTTATAATTTTTCGTCCTCCGCCACTGGCGCTCGATGCGCGATGATGGACTAGTGCAAATTAACCAAGAACAAACAAGAACTTTACCACCACATGGAGTTCAAATGATGATTACATAAGTTCAACTTAAGATCACAGTTAAACTAGAACAAACAAGAACTTAAGAGCACATCACATGGAGTTCAATGGCGGTTACATGAGTTCAACTTAGGTCACACTACACAAAGTTCTAATTAGACGACCGCACATGAATTGAAATGCATGGATACAAATAACAACGACGTCATGCGCGATGCATGATCGCTTAGGTCACACTACGAGTAGACACAAATAAAGTTCTAATTAATGCATGATCGGTTGTCGCTGTCATCATAAGCTGCTGCAGGTGCACATGAGATCATCACATGAGGTCCTCAAACTCACGTGCCTTGGCGCGAACCAGGTTTTTCTTTCCTTCATCGTCCTCTGTGCCCAAGAAGAAGCTGGATGCATGCTCGTCTTTGGCTATTTCATTCAAAGCCAGCCACTCTGCCGGGGTGGTCTTCTCGCAGAAACCAAGCTGTCACCCCACCATCTGCACCTTCTTAGCAGAGTTGCCGTTGGAGCCGCTGCCGTGGTTGCCGCTCCCAGCCGGCGCCGCCGCCTAAAATAAAAAATGATTGGCCAACACGTGTTAGCACGCGCACCAAAATTCACAAGTTAACAAAAAACAAACAAATTCATAAAACACTAATACATTATTTATATGCTTATAAACAACAATATGTTAGATGCATAAATTAATTACTAATTAATATATATAAATTAATTACTAAATTAATCACGCGCATGTCAACCAAAATCAATCTAGAAAAAAGATTTTCATATCATTCCCTACGTATCATATTTTACCAAATAGGAAATTACATAATATATATTTCATCAATTATTTACTAGGAGGCGGCAGTTTAAATCCAACAGTTTGCCACCGGTTTAAATCCAACAAAAAAATTTGTAGAGGGTATAGCAAAATCCAACACATGTATATTAATACATCAGTTTGTTTTGACTATTCATCGTTTCATAAAAAATATGGGGAAATTAGAAAACAATAAGAATGTCACAAAATTGGTCTGCTTCTATAATATTTTCTTATCATTTTATCAACTAAGCCATTATATTAAGTTTCCTATATGCTGTAAAATATTACATTAAAAACTGAAAACGAGCTCTTTTGATTAGTTTTATTTGTCTCAATCAACTTTTATCCTCACGTGCGGTGAAAGTCCATGGACGAAGTCAAGCAAAGTCTCAGTTTTTTTTAATCTAAGCAAGTCTTAGCTTCTTTCAAGAAAATGAGACTTACCTGGACAAGACCTGAGATAGGGGCGGGCGCCGGCAGCGGCATGCCGCCGAGGGCGTGTGCCCAGACTGCGTCCATAGCGTGGGCGAGCGCCGCCGCATTGGGCGGTGGGGGGACGTGGCCGCGGCCGCGGCCGCGGCCGCGGCCGGCTTCATACTGGTGTGGTGGGTTTCCTGCCATCGCGACGAGGAGAGAAGCGGGGTCGGCGGCTGCGTGCGAGAGCGAGGATGGGGCGGACGTGGGTAGTGCGAGACAACTGCTAGGCGGCCGTGCCTGGGGCGGTATATATAAAATGGTTGAGAGACTCCAACAACAATGGGCCAAAGACCTAAAACATGTCAAAAGACCTAAAACATGTCCTCCAAATTGAAGACCCATGCCATCATTTAGCTCGTGCACAGTCAATGGGCCAAAGACCTAAAACATGTCCTCTCCAACAGAGCACCAATTTGATTAAAATAACAGAGCCCCGATCCACGAATTTGGTAGCACGCACACTCGTCTCCGACGCCGCCGCCCGCATCACGGTCGTGCGCCCGCATCCCGGCCCCACATCCCACCTCCCTCCGCGGTCCCCGCCGAGCCGCCATGAACCGCCACACCACGAACACGCCTCGCCGAGTTTGGGCGCCTCCAAGCTCGCTTCCCCCTCTTCCCTCTCCTTCCGGCCCCCAGACCGCCTGCCGCCTGTACCGTATCTTGGATCAGTCGCCCCGTGAGGATTTCCTCTGCGCGCACGCGGGCGCCGTCCGCGCTGTTGTCGGCAACGCCAGCTACAGCGCCGATGCCGCGCTCATCAACAAGCTCCCGGCGCTCGATATCGTCGCATCTTCTCCGTCAGCATCAATCACGTCGATCTCGCCAAGTGCCGTGAACGCGGGATCCGGGTCACCAACACCCCAACGTCCTCACCCGTCGCAGACCTCACCGTCGAACTCGCCATCGCTGTGCTCCGCAGCATCCCGTCGGTCTCTGGATGTCTATCCAAAATAGGCGCTGTTGGACGCTGTTTTCTTCCAGTGCATGATGCATTTTGAGTTTGGGTCACTATAGCCTAATACTCGGGTGAGTTGCACCCTTTCAACCGAGTGTGACGGAGCACAAAATAAGTTCGCCCAATTCTAGCGAATAAAACAAATCAGGTGATTCATGGCTCTATGTCACTTGATTTTCATAACTACAAGATTCACATCCAATGAATCAAATAAAATAGAAAAGTACAAAAAACTTAGTAAAATCATTTTTATGAAAGGAAAATAGGAAGATATACAAAGAAAAAACTAAAAAAATATAAACAAATTTATCAAATGATATGACACATCTAGAAAAATAAACTATCAGATGATTAGATTTGTTCTATGAAAGACAAAAGAGAAGATGAAAAATTTAAAATTAATCAGATCTGTGCTATGGAGGGCAAATTAGAACATAATCAAATAAAAAATAGAGAAAAAATCAGATCTAATCAGATTTCTTCTACACAAGGCAAATTAGAAGATGATCAGATCAAAAACTTATGTTGAAGCAATGGGCATTAATTGAGTCACGCTCGCGTTAAATGCAAAATTATGTTGAAGCAAAAACAACGTCGGCTAAAAAAATCAATTCTAGAGTTGTGCTAACAAGTCTACTTTTTTTGTAAAGTTTGTTTGGATTTATAGAAATGCCTCCTATATTTCTGGCATCAAATTGGACCTTCAACAAGAACGGCCAGGCCACGGTGTCCAAAGCCTTGGCAAGGTCAATCTGCAGCAGCACAGCTGGGAACTTCCGGATATGGAGGCATCGACACCCTAGCTGCACTGTTCTAAAGTTGTCATGTATCCTCCTTCCACTGATGAAGGCAATCTGGTTATCCATGATTAGCTCGTTCAACAATAAGTTTGATTCAGCCCAGCTACTCGCGAACGACAGTACTGAAAGCAAAATCTGCCCTGCGTGTGCCTGACGAACAGGGCCATTAATTTGAGTGGTGTATGTCTAACTAATCCATATATTTATTTTTTCTTCCAATAAATTGGGTCAAAGATAAACTAAACATTTGTATAGATATAGTTATTAGTGGGTTTTTTAGAGTACCACGCGTTGTGGATTTTTACTTGTGCATGGTGTTTACTTTTGCCACCCGACACTTGTGAGCCAGGGTGGTGCTGGTGATCCTTTGCCACCGGAAATCTTGTCTTGCAAAAACACCGAAAGGTCGTGGTCTTGCGGGAAAAGTGGACGAGACCTTCACAGCATCGTGGAGTGGCTTCAGACTTTCAGAGCATCAGGCCTGGGGCCGGCCAGGCAGCCCCACGACGACCATCGGACTCTTCCATGTACTGGTCACTAGACTCTTCCATGTACTGGTCACTGCAATGCACCCAGCTCTCTCACTCCATGTACTGGTCACTGTACATAGTAGGTCCCGTTTGAACTATTGGATTTTAGTAGGTCCAACATTTTGACTTTTATACTTCTTGTTTGACTGCTTGTCTTATTCAAATTTTTTATATAAATAATCAAATAAATAAATTATTATTAAAATATCTCTAATGTTAGAGCAAGTTATAACAAAAGAAATAATATTTACATAAAAAATTCAAATAAGACAGATGATCAAATAAGAAGTGTAAAAGTCAAAAAGTTAAGTTATTTTGAAACGGAGGGAATAGATTTTAAAATCCAGATTTTGGATAATGAAAACCCTATTGGATCTATATGTAGTTAATTTCGAATTAGGAACCTATTTACAAGATGATCAAACTTCAAACAAAAGAAGAGATCAAAAGATTCTCCAATGATAAAGACCAAATATATAAACATTAAAAATATCAATTTTTATCTATAAAGTAAATTTTAAAGAAATGGAAAATTTTGACAAATGCATATAAAATGTGATAAAACTAATAATCTAATTTTTACTATAGTAGCCATAACATAAATTGAATTTTAAAGAAATGAAAATTTTACAAAAGAAAATGCAAATATTAGAGAAATATATATTAAATTATTCCCAAATATCAAATATGTCAGATACAAACTTCACTAGCCTCTACCCGTCACACCCCATCCCATCCCCTCTCTCCAGTCTCGCATGCAGCAGCCACTAAAAAATTTTTCTCCTTTTGCACTATCCCGAAGGATCCAGACAGGGCCCTACTCGTAGCATCATTGTTTTTTTCTAGGGGCCTTTGTGTAAGATGGCCAAGACAGCTGTCCATGTATCCTTTAGTAGCGTATCTGTATTTGTACTCGTATTTGTATGTTTTCATCCAGCAATACAGGTACGTTTAATAAAAAAAAAGCAGGCGAGACAAAAGACGGGTCGCCGCGCGTTTCTCCACGCCGTCCGCGTTGCTCAGCGCAGCGGAGCGGTGATGCCGGCGATGCGATGATGCAGGCCATATGCAGGGCGATGTGATGATTCAATGTGATGATGCAGGCGATGTGATGATTCCAGGCGGGCAGCTGGCCGCATCGGCAGCGGCCTTGCGTTTGCGTGTCGAGGCCGGCCGGCCTGGCGACGGCCAAAGCGCCTTTTTTTTTATCAGCCGGCCAAAGCGCCTTGCTTTAACCACTGGGCACAGCCTGTCCTCCTCCACCCGCCTGGCGGTTAATTAACCATCGTTTCCTGTTACTTCTAAATATAGCAGTCCTGTTACTTCTAAATATAGCAGTCCTGTGGTTCTTTTTTTTTTTAATTGCTCTGTTCTGGGTTCTTCACGAATGGGAAAAGGCAGAGAGTGAGCCAAAGCCCGCGATCCCATCTCCTCCGATCCCGTCGTCGTGGCCCCCAGCGCGGGCCCTCCTCTTCACGCTGGCAGGATGAGCCGCGTGAGGCAGTGTGCGAACGAGTGGAGTGGTCAGGTTCAGCCTCACGAATTCAACAAAGGAGCAGCAACGGCAGCCTTCATTAAATTCTGGTACGATCACAAGAGCATGCACCCCAAGCCATCCCTTTTCAAATGAACGGATCGGAGCACAGCACACGGCAACCGTGCATGCAATTGAAGTTTCCACGAAGCCCTCCTCGCTTCCATTAAATTTCCATTGTTTTATCCCTAAATTTCCATTCTTTTATCCCTTTACAAAATAACTATATACCCTCTCCGTCCCACAAAAAAAATACAATTCTTTGACTTCTACTTTTCATTCTTTTATCCCTAAATTGTTATCCCTTTACAAAATAACTATATACTCTCTCCATCCCATGAAAAAATGTAATTCTTTGACTTCTAATTTTTCCGTTTTACGGTTCGTTTTTGTATAACAAAGAAATTTTAAAAAATATTATTTGTTTTGTTATAACTTATTTTATCACCGGGGTATTTTTAAAATGATTAATTTATTTTATTATTTACATAAAAAATAAATAAGAATACCATGTTGTATTTTCAAAATAATATAATATATTTGTTTCTTTAGTTTTTGTATTTTATCCTATCATGTTGTGTACTATGAAAGGGTCTGTCTACCAGTCATCCGAGTGACAGGGGTCACGCGCGTCACTCGATTTCTTGTTCATCTTCCACCTCTCGCCCATGCCGCCGTCCGCCGCCCCGCCGCACGGTCTAGGTTCGCCCGACCCACGGCGGCTGCAGTCTTCCCCTCCCCCGATCCCCGCCATCAGGGCCCTAAGCCGCCGGCCGGCATCCTCACCGTCTGGCGTTCCCTTCCTCGCCACATAAACAGATGATTCTATACCCGGAAGAAGGCGGATGGAGGTAGGGAGCTTGACGGAGTTGGAGGAGACATAGGGGGAGGAACAAGGAGGAAAATCGAGTGAGCGATTTCATCGTTTCACACGAGTGAGCTTTAGATTTACCACTATGAAACCTTAGTTACAAATATTGTCTTTTTTTATCCCACGCCCCATGCTCGCCTGGAGCTTTTTAAAAAAGTAACAGGCTGCCATTTCATTGATTTATAACCGATCGTTACATAAAGAAGACCACAGAAACTCTGGTGCTACATGAAACCAGACCGACTCAGAAACTTGATCGGCTGACCTAGCAAGAACATGAGCAACCTTGTTACATCGTCTTGTTGCATGAACAAAAGTGAAGGCAACAGTAGAAACACAAGCCGCTTTCTTGATATCTTGAATGATAATTCTTGTATGGGAGCGGTCCATGGCTTTCGACTGGAGTTTTTAGACAAAGACAGACTGTTGCGATTACAACCTGATTATATAGAAGTTGCAAAGCAAATAGGATTGCCTGCCTGAAAGCGCCTCTGCTAGTTCAAGATTGCCTGCCTGTAAGCTGCCAGAAAAATTCCTCTTTGGTATATCTCTTAGCACAAGGCCTAAACCCATGGGATTATCTTTCTGAAACACTGCTGCATCTACATTTATCACAACCCATCCTCTCGGTGGTGGACCCCAACATTTAGGCTTAATGGAGTCACACCTGTTGGGATGACAGGTTCATAAATATGCAACAACACCATGTCCACATAAGCCATCACTTTTTCAACTAAACATTGCGGATGCATGTCATTTTCTCCATTTTGAATATCATTTCTGAGTTCCCAAATATGCAATAAAGTTTGTACAGAGAGAGAGGCCCGCCAGGACCTTGCGTGTGCGGTGAAGTGCACAAAAATCGAACAAACGTGCCCGTGACGACTCAGTATTAGCAGAGGAGAGAGCTGCGTCTGGTCAGGTGGTCGTCGTGCGTCGACTGTACTAGCAGAGGAGCCCGACTGCCATGTTTGCCGCCGCCGACGAGACCGACGAGACAACACAAAACCTGCTGCCCACCTTCAATGCTCCATCAGTGGCTCGGGATATGCTCCATCAGTGGCTCGGGATGGAAGAAAATACAGTGGGCGACGGGCGCATTCGACCAGCGTGCGCGCCCAGGCCGGATGGACGACGCGTGTACGCGCTTCCCATCAGAAGGGAAGCGCTCAATTCTAGGTGTCGACGCGTGGGCACAGGCTACGGATCGTGTAGTACCAGTTGTGTAGTACCAGTTCAGCTGCATCGTGTAGTACCAGTTGTGTAGTACCAGTTCAGCTGCCCACAGGATGCAAAAGCTGTTAGAATATAAGGCAATTTCCATGTCAATTTAATTCCATAAATTAACAAAATGATGATGACATTTATATAATTGTAAATAAAGATCATAGCATCAATCATGTTCACAAGAACATGAACCATGTGTTTAATAATCATGTAAAGCATATCATAATCAAAGACATATACACATGACATATATTGCATAGCATCAAGATTAAACATGTATATCATGGCTGAAAACAGATTGCATAAGAAACATCTCGACGAGCTACTTTGGAACATGCACGAGAGAACAACTGACGAAACAATTTAACATAACTACTGAAACAGAGATAGAAAAAACATATAACGACGGCAAGAAGAAGAGACAATATAAAAGCTGAAACGATGTTCTGAATCTAGTGACACATATCGATAACACATACTGAAACATCGCATGACAGCTATTGAAACAGGCATGATCAGAAACGCGAAAACTAAAGAGGAGATGAACAGTCCATACCCCTTCGCTCCCGAAGTCCGTCCATCTTCTAACGCCATGATGAAGACTTGCAAGAGCCGATCTCTCCGAGATGTAGAGGAAGAAGACGAACTCGCCGATCTCTTCTCCGGGATGTAGAGGAAGAAGATGAACGCGAAGAACAGCAACAATGGAGGTTGGGTAGTCGCGAAGACGCTCCCCAAAAACCTAATTGCCGACCCCCGTGCAAGGTCTCAATCGCCAGAGGCTCCGGAGGCACCTCCGCCCTCTCGCTTCACCGTGCGCGCGGATCAACGAGATGGGAACTCTCTGTTGCCGCCGAGGATTGCGGTTCGGGTTGTATGTTCTCTCTTTTGGAGGAAGAGGGCGGCGCCCTTATGTAGCCGGCCAGGAAGAGGAAGAGGAAGAGGTTGCGCAGGAGCTGAAGGGTTAGACGGAAGGCGAAGAGTTTAACTGAGTTGAAACACCCGTATGTGAGTGCTAAAAAGTTAACACGTCACGTCACGTCACATCCGTCCGCTCACTCGCTCGCTCGCCGCCTGCCTGCCTCGCCTCGCCACGCCACGGCCCGGCCCGGCCCGGCCCGGCCGGCCGGCGGCGGCGGCGGCGCGCGCGCGTGTGGCACACCTTGGTCCTTTTCCTTGCTTCTCAAATTAAGTGGAATAATTCTCACAATATAAGTCAAGTCAAGGACCGTTGGTCTTCCAATCCGGTACAATTAATATTCTCCTCAATTACACACCATAGAGTTTATTTGATTTATTAAATCTAAAATGGGCCTAGCCCATAATAAATCCAACAATCCCCACCAAACTCTAGGGTTTGTAAAAGTAAAGCATCAGAACCACAACTCTTTGATATACCAGTGTTTCGGTGGAGACCGTTAAGTTGAACATCCACCTAGAGCAAGAGTTTCACCCATTCACAACCGAACAATGGACTATGCCTTGAATTGACAGTTTTGTGCGAGATGAGATTCACTCAAGTCCTTTACCGATACTTCGGGCATCTAAAGACATTCCCGTTGTTTGAAGCATATAAGTCACACTTCGTGCCTTTCATGAGTATTTAGGGATTACCCAAGTCCCATAGACCGTGACTAGCGATCCGACTCATATAGGTGTACTCCTCAAAAGATGTTACGTAGGACAACATCTCACCTCAATAGACTCTTGGAATACATTAAGGTAAATATACCATCCCGCCTTACGAGATAGGAAAGATGTGCATCGAAATGAGTCAAGAAGGGATCTTTCCTTTCGATCTACTACTAGCTTGTTTCACCACTCCAATTCACGGGATCTCCGATCACAAGGAGCAGTTACCACTAAAGTAGACCTCATGTGGGTCTCATACCCATTTCTCTCGATGCACTTTCTATCACATTGCGTGAGAGCACCCTTAGTAAACCGATCCGCAGATTATTCGACGTATGGACATAATCCAACGTTATAACTCGGAGTTTTTCAGCTTTCGACAGATTTTAATCTCCTCTTTACATGCCTTGTGGACTTCATGTTACTCCTTGAACTGTTTACCTTTGTAATAACAGTCTGGTTATCACGGTTCATGGAAATAGCCGGTATTGGTTTCTCAACTACCGGTAAATCCATTAGGAGATCACGTAACCACTCGGCCTCGGCCCAGCGGTGTCTAATGTGCGAGTTCGCTTCCATTGTAGACTTCGTTAAGATAGTCTACATGCAAGACTTCCAGGAAACAGCGCCACCTCCAAGCAAGAACACATATCCGCTTGTGGCATGAAGCTCATCAGCATCTGAGATCCAGTTAGCATCACAATAGCCTTCTAGCACTCTGGGGAACCCAAAGTATAATGAATACCATAAGTCATAGTACCCTTCGTGTAGCGCAACACTCTCTCTAGAGCACGCCAATGATCATCTCCCGGGTTTGAAACAAACCGACTCGGCTTGCACACCGCATAAGAGATGTCGGCCTAGTTGCACTTGCCAAGTACATCAAAGAGCCAATGATCGGGAGTATGTTAATTGATCCCTTGCAATTCTTCTATTCTTTCTCGAATCATGCTAGGGTCATAAGGTGTGGGAGCGGGATCACGATCCACCACGAAACCAAAGCGACTCAACACCTTTTCCACATAGTGAGATTGTAACAAAGTTACCCCACCATCACCTTCTCGATAAGCTTGATGTTTAGAATGACATCGCTTCTCCCAAATCCTTCATATCAAAATTGCTTGATAGAAGATTCTTCACATCCTCAATGACCTTGACGTTTGATCCAAAGATCAATATGTCATCAACGTAAAGGCATAGCATGACAGCCTCACCCCCACCATGTTTATAATACACACACGAATCCGCCTCATTCAAGCAAATCCAGCGGTAGTGAGAGTATTATCAAACTTTTCATGCCACGCTTAGGAGCTTGTTTCAGGCCATACAAAGATTTTAATGACCTACACACCTTGTTCTCTTGACCATCCGCAATGAAACCATCGGGCCGATCCATATAGATCTCCTCATCCAACTCTCCATTTAGGAAAGCTGTCTTTACATCCATCGATGAATGATAAGACCATGAGAGGCTGCCACGGCTATCAAAGTACGAATTGTAGTCAATCGAGCCACGGGTGAATAAGTGTCAAAGAAATCTTCCCCTTCTTTTCGGGTATATCCTTTGGCCACAAGTCTTGCCTTGTACCTCTCAATGGTACCATCGGGCCTAAGCTTTTTCTTGAAAATCCACTTGCATCCTATAGGTTGACATGCCATAAGGACGGTCCACGACCTGCCATGTTCCATTACCCATAATAGATTCCATCTCACTCCTTTCGCTTCCTTCCATAAGTCAAGATCGGGAGAAGAATAGGCCTCTTGTATGGTGGATGGCGTGTCTTCCACAAGGTATACTATAAAATCATCACCAAAAGTTTTAGCAACTCTTTGCCTCTTACTCTTGCGTGTGACTATAGTATCATCCTCCTCGGGGATGTGCAAAGGAGATTCCTCGGCATGATCTATGGGAATAGATAGTTCTTGCTCATTTGAAACTATATTCTCATGATTTGTTTCACTAGGTGTAGACCTCTTTGGAAACTCATTCTCAAAAAATGTAGCGTCTCTTGATTCCATGATAGTATCAACATACATATCGTGCACATCGGATTTTATAATTAAGAACCTATAACCAACACTATGGAAGGCATAGCCCAGGAATATACAATCACAGTTTTAGGCCCTAGCTTACGCTTCTTGTTTATTGGCACATTCACTTTAGCCAAACACCCCCAAGTGCGCAAGTAAGAGAGGTTTAATCTTTTCTTCTCCCATTCCTCGAATGGTGTAATCTCTTTGTTCTTTGTAGGAACTCGTTCGGACATGACACGCGGTCAAAATTGCCTCACCCCACCATTCCTTGGATAATCCCATTTGTACTCAACATGGCATTAACCAAATCGGTTAGAGTGCGGTTTTTCCTTTCGGCAATCCCATTGGATTGTGGTGAGAATGGAGGTGTCCTCTCATGAACAATTCCATGTTCCACCTTGAGAACTCATCGAAAACATTAGAGAAATATTCACCTCCTCTATCGACCTTAAACGTTTTATTTTCCTCTCAAGTTGGTTTTCAACTTCGGCTTTATAGGACTTAAAATAATTCAGCGCTTCATCTTTTGTTTTTAAGAGGTACACATAGCAAAATCTGGTGGAATCATCTATAAAGGTGAGGAAATATCTTTTGCCGCCTTTAGTCAAAATTCCATTCATCTCACAAAGATCGAATGAACAAGTTCTAGAGGTGCCGATTCCTCGCCTCAATGGCCTTGTGGGGCTTGCGGGGTTGTTTTGATTCAATACAAACATGGCACTTAGACTTTTTGACTAGGTTAAATTTAGGAATTAAATTGAGGTTTGCTAGCCGCATAAGACAACTATAACTTGCATGACAAAAGCGTGAATGCCACAAATCGGATTCATCGAAAAATCAACCGAGTTTATCAACTTATTACAAACATCATGCAAGGATAGGCGGAATGGACCTCCGCAATCATAACCTTTTCCGACAAAAGTACCATGTTTAGAAACAACACATTTATTCGCCTCAAGAACAACTTTGTAGCCATCTTTACAAAGCATAGACGCGCTAACAAGGTTCTTCTTTATTGAGGGCACATGCTGCACGCTCTTCAATGGCACCGTCTTTCCCGAAGTAAACTTGAACGACCGTACCAACACCAAGAACATGAGCACGCGACCCATTTCCCATCAACAAGGCGCGAGACCTCCCGACCGGTAAAAAGAGAACAAAGAAATATCAGCACACACATGTATATTTGCACCACTATCCATCCACCACTCGGTGAATTACAGAGTGAAAGAACAAATGGTAAAGAATTACCATACCCCATCATTCCATCTGCAGCCTACGTAGTGACAACATTTGCTGATTTCTTCTCGGATTGAACTTGCGATCCGGGCAATCTCTAGCCCAATCTTTGTTCACTCCCACAAACAAAGCAACCCACCTTGCTTTTGTTGGTGTTGTTCTTATTTTTAAACTGTGCCGTCTGAACAGGCTTTGGAGAATTCTCTTGCTTATTTTGTTTCTTCTTCTTGAACTTGTTGAATTTCTTCTATACCATATTTGCAGAAGCGGTCTCATCACCTTTCCCTTTGTCCTTTGCCCTTGCCCTCTCCTCAACATCAAGAGTGCCAATGAGCTCCTCAACATTGAACTCCCGCCTCTTATGTTTAAGGGAGGTGGCAAAATCCTTCCAAGAAGGTGGTAACTTGGCGATTATACCGCCACCACAAACTTGTCGGGAAGAAGACAAGGGAATAGTTCGAGTTCCTTAGCCAAGTGCTCCGAATCTCATGAGCCTGTTCCACTACAGATCGGTTCTCAACCATCTTGTAGTCATACGGCTGCTCCATGAGGTACGGCTCACTACCAAAGATCGGTTACTCCAAACTTTCCAACAAGTGCATCCCACGAGTGCTTTCCCGGTGGGAAGAATGATATAGCTCTTCGAAACTTTGCATCCAATGCACCGATCACGCTCCTCTAAAGAGGTTGTCATCGCCTTAAACTTAGTCCTCGCTCCCGAGAGACAAGTTTTCGAGCTCGCCCTCGGCGGCGTGATAACAAGACATAGCAGTCAACCACAGTTCCATCTTAGCTTTCCAAAGCAAGAAATTCTTTCCATCAAAAGAATCGAGGTTTTAATGCAAAGAAAAACCTCTACGATTTAAAAAAATGCCTATAATTAGGTTTTTGGAATGTTAGAATATAAGGCAATTTCCATGTCAATTTAATTCCATAAATTAACAAAATGATGATGACATTTATATAATTGTAAATAAAGATCATAGCATCAATCATGTTCACAAGAACATGAACCATGTGTTTAATAATCATGTAAAGCATATCATAATCAAAGACATATACACATGACATATATTGCATAGCATCAAGATTAAACATGTATATCATGGCTGAAAACAGATTGCATAAGAAACATCTCGACAGAATTACTTTTCGGAACATGCGAGAGAACAACCGACGAAACAATTTAACATAACTGCGAAACAGATAGATAAAACATATAACCGACAAGAAGAACGAGAGACAATATAAAAGCTGAAACGATGTTCGAATCTAGTGACACATATCGATAACACATACGAAACATCGCATGACGGCTATTGAAACAGGCATGATCGAAACGCGAAAACTAAAGAGGAGATGAACAGTCCATACCCCTTCGCTCCTGAAGTCTGTCCATCTTCTAACGCCATGATGAAGACTTGCAGTAGCCGATCTCTCCGGGATGTAGAGGAAGAAGACGAACTCGCCGATCTCTTCTCCGGGATGTAGAGGAAGAAGACGAATGCGAAGAACAGCAACAATGGAGGTTGGGCAGTCGCGAAGACGCTCCCCAAAAACCTAATTGCCGACCCCCCGTGCAAGGTCTCAATCGGCAGAGGCTCCGGAGGCACCTGCCCTCTCGCTTCACCATGCGCGCGGATCAACGAGATGGGAACTCTCTGTTGCCGCCGAGGATTGCGGTTCGGTTGTATGTTCTCTCTTTTGGAGGAAGAGGGCGGCGCCCTTATGTAGCCGGCCAGGAAGAGGAAGAGGGAGAGGTTGCGCAGGAGCTGAAGGGTTAGACGGAAGGCGAAGAGTTTAACTGAGTTGAAACTCCCATATGTGAGTGCTAAAAAGTTAACACGTCACGTCACGTCCGCCCGCCTCCCCACGCCCACGGCCCGGCCCGGCCGGCGGCGGCGGCGGCGGCGCGCGCGCGCGCGTGTGGCACACCTTGGTCCTTTTCCTTGCTTCTCAAATTAAGTGGAATAATTCTCACAATATAAGTCAAGTCAAGGACCGTTGGTCTTCCAATCCGATACAATTAATATTCTCCTCAATTACACACCATAGAGTTTATTTGATTTATTAAATCTAAAATGGGCCTAGCCCATAATAAATCCAACAAAAGCAAGAAAACAGCAAAATTTGGTGCGGCTGGCAGGAACTGAACCTGCCGTCATCACTAGCAAAATTTAGTTGCTGGATTTTTTAAGTGTTATTTAGGTATTAGTTAATTTTGTCATTGTTTGGTTATCAGAAAATATAAATTGTCCTTTTAATTGTATTATAATTGTTTGTATTAATTAGATAGTTGCCTGAAATAATCTAAGAATCGAGGCAACTGAAGTATAGCAACTCAAGGACGTTCACTCGACTTAGAGTGGACCAAAACTAGAAGTATATTTTTTATTTTTACATATTTAAATTAACTGTACAAAAACCTGGGTAAGTTAATTAATAACTTAGTCGTATATGCACCGACGAAGCCAGAAGTTTACCATAGATCAAACATCACCTGAATAGTGTGACATAAAATTTTATAGTAATTAGAGCAATATAGCTGCTCTCTTTGTAGGAATTTGACACAAAAAAGCATGGCTGAGTATCTATAGCTAAAACTTTCTATAAGCACGTCATTTTGTGTTAATTGCACATATATAATATATACACATATCTGGACACCAACAAAAGTGGATTTGTCATTTTTAGATTTTTATATGAAGTTACTACGCATTTAACAATTTCTAGTCGATTTAAATATTTCTTAAAAAGGTAAACAAATAAAGATAGAGAGACTTTCCAACTCGAACCGTAACTCCTAAGGAAACGGCACATGAATGCTATTCATTTGAGTCACCTTTGCATTGAGAACCCTGGATAACTTTCTTAATCATTTTTCCTACTTTATCTGCTTCCTCACGGAGAGATCGAGCTGGGGGACCGGTTGGCTCTCGGCAGAGCCGATTCCGTCCAGCAGGCGGTCGAGCCGGCGACGAGGGGCAGCGCTGTGGTTAGGCCGAGATAGTGTTCTTCCGTGGATAATCGAGGGCGGAGGTGACCTGTAGCACTACAGCCACGAGCAACGGCGAGCTCGACCTGTGCTGGTCGGCGGCGAGCAGGCTCCGGTGGTGCCGATCCGGCTGGGGATCGCCACGGCAGCTGGCCAGATGGCGATCTGCGGCGGACCTGCGTTGTACCAGGGGCGGCTGCGGCTCGGAGTTAGGTGGGCAGTGGTTGCTGGCCACGGGCACTGGCAATGGCTAGTGTTGCCGCGCCGGGGCGGCTACGCGCGAGGCCAGAGAGGTGCGCCGCTCCCGCGCTTGGGCCACTTTCCCCGCCCGCGCCGGGAGGATTAGGGAGCTGCGGGAATCGCCCGCGATCGAGCTGCGCGGGAGGATTGGGAGGTGCTGTGCTAGAGTTGCCAACGATCGAGTTCGTGAAGATCCGCGAAGGCTCGTTTTTTTTTTGGAAAATTGGGACTTTCATTACTTCTTGGCTGAAGCACACAATGTTACATTAAGGTTTGAGGGAGGAGATATACTAACAACCTCTTCCCCTTCAACACACGAATGCCCCAGCTCTGCCAACGCATGGGCAGCAGTGTTACAATTATGACTTTTGAACAGACATTCAAAATGAATAAAATTCGAACAAACTAACGACTTTAGCTCATCGACTGGACCTCCTTCCTGCCGATCACACGGTGTTGATGAAGCAAGCTCTTGCTGAATAACAATAGCGTCTGTCTCCAAGATCAGGTTGTCAATTCCAAGATTTAGGGCTGCTTGTTGTATACCATGTAGGCACGCGACTAGCTCAGCATGGAAGAGCACTGAGCAAATGGTTAACACGACCTCTTCCAGTCAAAATAACATCCTCATCCAAATCTCTAATAATGAAACCCCAGCTTCTGGGCTTGTCATCACATTGATGATGAAGCGGGCGGGGGACCCGACCGATCCGCAAACGAACGGTCCAGATTGCTTGCTCCCCCGATCTGAAGGTTATCAGGCTAACGGGCGACGTGGCCCTATCAATCGGGTGCCCGCGTTTTGGTCCAGGAATCATATATAGAAGATTTTCTTCTCAAATACATGTTATATCAATGTCCAATATTTTAGCCAATTAAAACATAAAAGAAAAGGAGGACCTAATCGATATATATATATATATATATATACTGATATAGAAATTTAGTATACAAGATTGTATATAGCAGTGTGTATGATCCCTATCGTAGCATACAAGTAGTTGAGCACATGTTGTGTCCTGTTACATACCATATATGTGCTCCGATCATGATCCAATTAATTTGGTTTCTAGACATTTTTAAGTGTTATTCAGGTAATAGTTATTTTGCCATTGTCACCTGTCTTGGATTTTTATATTATTTTTTTGTTGCCACTTGATTTAAATATCTACATATGCTTTAGAGCATGATTAAAATTAGTAATGTGTATATCAAAGGTTTAGTGCAAGCGCAACATGAACCTATTTAAGACTTTCGCTACATATTTGAAATATTTATTAGTATATACTCCCTCCATCTTAAAATAAGTCATCATGCATTTTGAAGAGTGAAACAATCCAAATTTAACCAAATATATTTAAAATTAATATTTGACATAAAAGATTGATCACATCATATATTTTCATAATATAAATATATTTGGAGATACAATGCAGCAGAGAGAGAACTAAATAACATTCATTAGAATCAACTCACATCCACACAAGATGATGCTTTCACGTGCCGGTAGAAATTATTTTTGGCCACATTCTGTATTTCTACGAACGTGTGGACACCCTGTGCTCGACTCGTTTGATCTATTCTGGCTTCTTTTCCCATCACTGGCTCATCCAGTCTTCCTCCAGCGTGGTTGACAGCGCCGTGTTTTTTACTTTCCAGCCCTTTTTTTGAAAGTTTCTCGCAAATAGAACCCTAGCGGTTTCAATCTCGAATATGGACCCTCGGCTTTGCGCCGACGTTGCTGGCCACGTAAGCAAGCATGCCAGCGTGGCGTGCCTAACTTAGCGCCATGAATCTTGGCGTCAAGCTCCGGCATTTGAAATTGTACAACTAAACCTGGTGCGGGAGCAATACCACAAGTTTGTCTTTGTTCAGTTAATTGGTTAGATGCGTGTGACATGAGGCAAAGGGTCTAGGTTCAAATGCCATCTCTAACATTTTTTTTCTACATTTTATTGCATATTAAATATGGTAATAAGAGGGGCAATGATTTTTTGTGCAATATTTGGAAGCCCACGCTTGTAGCATATGTAATTTTAAAAAAATTTAAATACTAAATATTATTACTTTATTGTATATTAAATATTATTATTTTATTGCATATTAAACATTACGTGTCACATGGTAAGGGTCACATACTTGTAGTATGTTCAAAACCAATTTAATATGCAATATAATATTAATATTCCTTGTTATATTGCTTATAAAAAAAAATATAGCAAAATAAAATTGCCGTTAGCACAAAAAAGATTGTCGCTCCTATTGCCATATTCAATATGCGATACAATTGTCCTTGTTGTTCTTTACAAAAATATTGCAGAAAAAGTTTTTGTTCTTTGAAAAATATTGCAGAAAAGAAAATTAAAGATGGTGTTGAGATTCAAACACAGTACCTTACGTTCAAGTCGCGTCCACCCTAACTAGCTGAACCAAAGTGAACTTGTTATACCAATCTATTCAAACACCAGAGCTGGCCTGTTTTTTTTTTTTTTTTTTTTTTGAGCCTGGACTTCTAGTATACAAGTTGTAGTATCTGAACTCTACACAACACACACCACACGCACGCACGCACACCCCTAGAAACTACAACTAGTACACCAACAAGCGTCCTTCTTGAGATCACCGATGCCGCACAAGGCTTCGTAGACGACGGGCACGTCGTAGTCCCATTGTGGCGCCACGCCATATGTCCAGGACCTGGAGAAATCTATACGGGAAAAAATCCCGGGTGCGACACCCAAGTTGCGTCCACTGGGGATCGAACTTGGGTGGGTGGCGCTCCAACTGAGCTGCCTCACCACCGCGCTACACGCGCGTCCGCCTGGCCTGTTGACTTGGCGCCAAACAACAACGGTCCAGATTCTAGAATGAAATAGCCAGGGGTCTATTTGTGAGAACTTTTAAAAAAAGGGTTGGAAAGTAAAAAACACCGTTGGCAGCGCAGCTCCACACTCGTTCCCCTTCTCAATCGGCAGCTTCTTGCGTTGCGTGGTCTATGGCGGGCTGGCGGCCATGGATGCTGACGACTGAAGTTTCATCCTTCCTTCTTTCTTCCTCACGAAGAGAACAGGGGAACGGACTCGGCAGACACTCTGCATCCCCATCCTGATCGCCATGACCGGGAGCACAACGCCGAGGTCTTGCGGCGCCCGCTGTGACCCCGTCTGTGTCGCGCCGCCCACTGAGCACCGCAATCTCCCCTGACGCGCGGTGTGAGGAGGACTCCAGCTCGGTGCACTGTGCGCTGCACTGCACAGCGACGCAACCTCGACTCCCAGCTCGTGCACTAGCTGCGCTGTGGCCACGACGTCAGCCCAGCCGCAGCGACCGCACTGCCCTGTCCCGCCCGGACTCGACGTGACGTCCACCACCGCGTCCACCTCTTCGTCCTCGCCGACGCACGCCATCTCCTCCGCAACATGGATTCTAGGTACTTAATTTTTGTGTGAGCATTATCAAATTCATCAACTGCAAGATGTAATCCATGTGCTTAATTCTATCTCGGTCTCTGCAGCAGGGTGTGCCCTCATGCTTAATCGATCTGCTAGCTTCTCGCTCCCTATAGTGCTTCGCCATCGCCATCTTATCTAGCACGGCTTCGCCGCCCAGCAGTGGCCAGAGATGAGCTCAACATCAAATTTTGCAAGTAATTAATTAACTATAATTTTTTGACAGCAATTAATTATAAACTTTGATGAGCTAGTGTCATGGTGGAACATGCTGATGAATTGTGTCAAAATTACTGTATAGTGACAATTTCTTGATATGGTTGGCTTATTCTTCTATTTTCAATTTTCTTTTGTAGACTATGGAGAACCGAATACGGTGGATGTATGTTGTGAGCCGTGCTTCTGATGACTATTTAGATGGGCTTCAGTCTTTCATAACTGCTGCACAGACAGATATGTTGAATGAAAACAAGTCAGCTATGTGGTGTCCATGCGTTGATTGTAAGAATCAAAAGCTATTCCCGAGCTATTTGACAGTTTACGGCCATCTAATTCGTCGTGGATTCATGGATGGCTACATATGTTGGAACAAACACGGAGAAGAAGGTGTCAATGTCCGAGATGGGGCACAAGCTGTTGGTCAGCGTGATGGTGAGGAAGGACTTCATGAGGATGATGACGATGAGGAGCTAAGTGATGATGCTGTGAAAGAGATTCTTGCAAGCCCAATTCCTATGGTTGAAAATCTAGATGAGATGGTGCGTGATGCCTTGGGCTTTGATGAGTACACTCCTACGGAGTTCAAGAAGCTACAAAAGCTCTTGAAAGATATGAATACACCACTCCATCCAAGTTGCAATAAGTCCTATACGAGGTTGTCAGGCACACTAAAGCTTCTCCAACCGAAGGCGGCAAATCGGACCGACGAGAGCTTTGGAGGATTACTAGAGTTGCTCATTGATATGTTTCCCGAGGGGAATCAAATGCCCAAGACTACATATGAGGCTAAGAAGATTATTTGTCCGATGGGATTGAAGTTCGAGAAAATTGATGCTTGCAAGAATGGCTGCTTCCTGTTCCGTGGTGAAAAGTGTAAAAAGATGAATAAATGCCCTGAGTGCGGAACCTCTCGTTACAAGGAGATAATTGATGTGGATGAGGAAGGCGATCAGACGCGCCGTAGAGTTCCTAGGAAGGTTGTTTGGTATTTCCCTATAATTCCTCGCCTCAAACGTCTCTTTGCAACCTCTAAGGATGCACAATTGTTGACTTGGCACTCAGACGGGCGGAAAGTTGATGGTTATATAGGACACCCAGCAGATGGTACTCAGTGGGGGTTCTTTGATAACAAGTACGAAATGTTTTCTAATGAGCCAAGGAATCTTCGGATAGCACTGAGCACAGATGGCATGAACCCATTTGGTAAGAAGAGTTGCTCATACAGTGTTTGGCCTGTGCTCTTAACTATCTACAACATTCCCCCATGGTTGTGTAACAAGAGGAGGTACATGATGTTGTCAGTTTTGATCTCTGGTCCATTTCAACCAGGTATTAACATCGACACGTGTCTGAGGCCGCTTATTGATGATTTTAAGTTACTCTGGAAAGAGGAGGGTGTGAAGGTGTATGATGGGTTCAGGAAAGAATTTTTCAACTTACGTGCCATGCTCTTCACCACTATCAATGATATTCCAGCACATTGTTGCCTGTCTGGGTAGAGAAAAGGAGAAAAAGACTGCTTTCATTGCTTAGATGACACAGAGAGTATTTGGTTGAATAACTCAAGCAAGAGGGTTTATGTAAGGCATCGACGTTTCCTTCCTAAGTCTCATGCATACCGGAATATGAAACATCAGTTTGATGGCACAAAGGAGACAGGATCTGCACCAAGGCATTTCAGGGGGCAACAGGTGTATGACCAGGTGGTAGAGGATACCACACCTACAGTTGACCCAAATAGCACTGCTCTTGGAAAGCGAAAGCGCACTGCAAAAGGTAAGAGTGTCAATAAGAAAAGGTGGAAGAAAATTTCAATCCTTTGGGAACTACCTTACTGGAAACACTTAGCGGTCCGCCATAGCATCGATCTCATGCACGTGAAAAAGAACGTGTGTGCAAGTTTGCTTGGGACACTCATGAATGATCAGAACAAAACTAAGGACCATGAAAAAGCAAGAGCTGACCTAGAGGAATTGGACATAAGGCCCGAGTTGTGCCCTAACAGTAGGAGTGCCCAACCACTTGTATCTGCCATAAACCTAACCCGAGATGAGAAGCAGGAATTCTGTGACTTCATTCGTAGTGTCAAAGTTCCCTCTGGATATGCATCCAACATCCGAAAGCTTGTGCATCCAAGAGAAAACAAAATGCTTCCCATGAAGGCTCATGATTGTGATGTCATGCTCACAATGATGCTTGCAGTAGGTATCCGGAACATAATGCCAAAAAAAAACCCGAAAGACAATCATGAGCCTCTGCTTCTTCTTCAACACAATCTCTCAGAAGGTCCTTGACAAGCAATCATTGGAAAATCTTGAAAAGAACATGTATGAGGTGATGTGTCTCCTTGAGGCCTACTTCCCGCCGACTTTCTTTGACATATCCGTCCATCTCATTATACATTTGGTTGAGGAGATCAAGCATCTTGGACCAATGTTCCTCCACCACATGTATCCATATGAGAGATTTATGAGTACTCGAATAGGCATACTAAGAGTCGGGTTCATCCCGAGGGAAGCATGGCGCAATGCTATTCTGCGAGGAGGTGGTCGTCGGTGCCTCAGTTACATTGACCCCATTAATCCAATTGGCATCCCCAAGTCTCGCCATGAGGGAAGGCTAACGGGGAGAGGGTGTCTTGGGGAGAAGCAAGTTACTCCAGATCGAGATGACCTTGAAAAAGCCCACTTTCTAGTGTTACAACACACAATAGGAGTGGATCCTTACATTGAAGAGCATAAGGAGATGTTGAGGCAACAAAATCCGCACAAGGATGAAAATTGGATTGCGTGGGCACATATGAGTGAGTTCAACAATTGGTTTAAAGGCCGACTTGGTAGCTCAAGCTCTTGCCCAAACGAAAGGATTCGACAACTGGCACAGAAACCTGTCACAGTCATAACTTATGAAGGCTATGACATAAATGGCTACACCTTTTACACCATTAATCAAGACAAGAAAAGCATGTACCAGAACAGTGTTGTTCGTGTAGACGCATTTGACATCAAGATGAAAAAGGAAACGTACTATGGTCAGATTGAAGAGATATGGGAACTCCTATATCCTGGCGGATTCAGGGTTGCCATTTTTCGTTGTCGATGTGTTCGGAGAAGTGCGATCGAGAAAGACATATATGGCTTCACCACTGTTGACCTTGAACAAGATGGGTTTAAGGAAGAGCCATTTGTACTAGCCAGTGAGGTTTCCCAAGTCTTTTATGTGCGTGACACTCGAAACAAGAGACTACAAGTGGTTCTCCCTGGGAAAAAGCATGTTGTCGGAGTTGAAAATGAAGTGAACGAGGAAGAGTTCAATAAATCCAATGAAATACCTCCTTTTGATAGTTCCATCATCCCTGTGATTTTAGAAAGCGAGCTAACACCATACCTAAGAGATGTTCGTAAGGAGGACAATGCCCCCATAGCAAAAAGACGCTGAAAACAGCGAGCCCCATCAAACCGACCAAGGAAACAATCTTGCAAGAGAGCTCAATTAGGCTAACAAGAGGGTAAGCAAAGTAATTACTGCCATCTATAGTTCCTGAACACAGAACACAGTAATAAAATGTTACTTAATTTCATTCATTTTCTTTTCAGGTGCTTGGCATTCTTGATAGGAGAAGGTAGAAGTCCAGCCTACTAATGGGACGCCCAGCGCCACTGTAGGAACACCAAGCAAGAAGAGAGGAACAGCGAAGAAGTTCGTCCCAAGGAAAATGAAAAACAAAAAATCTGAGAACCTATGCCATTCTCAGGACCTATGTGTTGTGCTATCAGACCAGTGTGTTTCAGAACCTATGTCATTTTCATTTTCAGCTTTCAGACACTATGTGTTACCAGGCTTGTGTGTTTGTGAAATTTAATTGTATGTTGAATGCTTTCTTGTGAAACAGACTTGCGTGCCATTTGAGAAGAAAAAAATTGTCATTTGAGAACATAACATGTCACTGATTCATTGATTCATTGGCACAGTTGATACATTTTGATAGCAAGAGTACACAAGATTCACTAATCAGCCCTCACAATTGCTGCCAAATTGCTAACTAACACTAGTACAAAGATAACAAGCATTCATTGGCACAATTGATACATTTTGATAGCAGAGTACACAAGATTCACTCAGCCCTCACAATTGCTGCCAAATTGCTAACTAACACAAGTACACAGACAACAAGCAAACATTTCAGCAGCTTTACTATCTTCCTAAGCTGCTTAACTTGTTCATCGTGGCTTGTTTCTCCACCGTTTGGCTTGTTTTCAACAACTGGAACTTGTTGCGGTAATGTGGTAGACTCGAAAACAGGTTGATAATCTGGAGGCACCAACTTCTCGTCAACCAAGTATTGCTCATATCCCTCTTCCCACTCCTAGAATTGACAACTAGCAGCACCATTTCTCTGTCGCCAATTGAAGGGAAAAAATCAAATCGACGCAGTCATCAAATCACACAAAATATACATCACTCAGAATTTGCAGGCAGAAGCTCTCACCGTTGGACAGACATAGAACTGACGGTCAGTATTTTTGGTTGTCTTCGATGTATAGACCTTGTGAACCCGACTACAGTATGGGCAATGAACAAGAGGGATTTCATTGTTTGAAATCCTTCGGCTTCGTGGGATATTGTACCTATTGTACCTTGGGGGTGTTGCTGTCGCGCTCTGCTCTATGGCCGGCGTGGAGACGCAGCTTTCGCGGCAAGGCGATCTAGGGTTGGCCATGGCGACCGACCGACGTAGGCCTGGGCGGGCGGGCGTGGGGAGAGCGCTAGCGTGAGGGCCGGCGGGCGGGAGGGCGGGAGAGCAAGCGGGTGGACGGGGAGGCTCGTGGATGGGAGGGCGGGAGAGCAAGCAGGCGGACAGGGAGGCTCGTGGATGGGAGGGCAGGCGAGCGTGGGGAGCGAGGCGAAGAAGACCGCTGGCGGCGGTGGAGAGAAGAACGAGTGAGTCTCGATCCATTCTGTCTCCGTGCCGGCGAAATGAAGAGTAAAAGGGGAGTAAAAGATGCGAGGTCGGTAATGATCCTAGCTTGCCGAGGTCGATAAAGATGCGAGTCTCTTAATTTGGCTGTTGTTGACCGCATGGTCTGACAGTCCACGTCTCTCCACGCCGCCTCCACCTCCATCTCTCCCGAAGCCACGGCGTGGCGGGAGGCTACCGGCGCGCCGCCTCCGCCTCTCTTATCTGCTTCCTCCCTCTCCTTCTCTCCCTCTCTCCCTCGTCACGCGGGGATGCGACGGCGGCGGCGGCACGTGCGCCGGGTGCGGATCCTGCGGCGGCCTCGCTGGTCCCGCCTCGCCCCGATGCGGGCTCGGCACGGGGACAGCGGCCGGTGCGGTGGCGGCGACGGCAAGGCGACGCAGCGGCAGCGCGGGCGGGCGGGCGGACGGCGCGGCGATGCTAGTAGGCGGCGCCGCGAAGCAGCCCCAGTTCCGCGGCGGCGCCGACCCTAGGGCCTAGGGTTATGCGGCTGCGACGCAACGAGCTCCAGGCCTCCCCCTTCTTTGCGCCGGCGCACCGAGCGGCACCAGCGACGGTGACCCCGTCGCCTGTGCAGCCGGTGGACGGCTCGGGCGACCTGGTGCGGCCACCCCGGCCCGATGCGGCGGCGCTACCAACGGCGAGCCCCGTCGTTTGCACATGCGCGAGCTCCGTTTTTCCTCGATGCGTCCGCTCACTGGTTTGTGCTCTCCCTGCCTCCCTCCCCCTCCTCACTCTGTTCTCCCATTTTTCTTTTAGTTGTTGTCGGCCTTACGTACTGCAGTTTTTTTGGATCCTGACACATATCTGACGACATAGCTGTGCTAATAGTACACTTCGGTGCTCATGGTTTGGGTCCTCTGCAATGATATGTACGCTTTTCTCTTATTGTTAGATTAATCTGTGGGAATGGGATAGTGCTGCCATAAAGACACGGTAAATATTTAGTGTTTCATGCTATGGTCATGAGCACAATCCGCTTTGATGAAACATATAAATGTATTTTGGTTGCAAAACATTTCTATGTGTGTTCCTCTTGTTTTGGTACATATATATAAATATATACCTCATAGTTTTGCAAAATGATATCTGTTATTTGTATTACGACAAAATAGTTCTAATGTTGAGGGCCTTGCCTACATGTATATCTCACTTGAGCAACAGACCATGAGTGCTGATTTCCATGGAAGATGGGGTCTCAGTTTCATGATTTCGTTGTGCATTGATTCCTACTTCATTGTTGTACACATTATTTTTCATAGGCCTTTATTTACATCAGTGTTGTCAAGTTCCTCTGTATTCACCTATATCTACTATTTCGTAGAATTTAAACAACTATATTTATTAGGTTTGTATTGAAGGATGTTACAGGCTCATTGGTATCCCATCAACAACTGTTTCAATTGTGCCATAGACAAGATATTCCTTATGACTCCAACTCAAATTCTCTTACATCATGTTCACCGCACCTATCTTTGTGGGGGGAAACCAGCTCCGCTGATGGATCTGTTGTGGTAAATCGCCTCAAATTTTATTGCTTTACTCAACAAGCTGCAAATATTCTTCTTGTGAATCACATCTTCGACCTTGCCTGAGTTTCTTAATATGATTAAACCATACCTTGTTTTGGCTATATATATTAAATAATTTCATTCTTTCCTAACATGCCAAGGCATCATCTTTCCTAACATGCCCGTAGGAAGCAAGAGCCTTTTCCTTTATCTGCTGCACTATGATTTAGTGCGTCTCAACTTTACTGAAAAGGTGCTTGTGTTTGCCTGTTGAAATTTTTTATTTACATTTAGCCTTAGTAAATGTAGAAAAAAATAATGATCGTATCATTTCCCTTCAGTTAAGCTTCAGCCTACAATTTTATTAGTTCTTGCTCAGTTCAATAGGTAATAGAGTAAAATATTGCCATCCAGTTTTAGGCTCTGGAACTTATTTGCTTATCTGCTCTCTGCATAACCGTGATGGACTACTGCTTGCAGGGTGGTGGACACTGGGTTGGGATTTGGGAATAGCAGGCAGAGTAATGCACAATATGGCTTCCCCTCAGAGTACCACCAAGTAGCACTGTTACGGCGACACAAGTGATTGGTAAGTCATCATGACACTATTAATGCTTCAATGACACTAGATGGTGTTGGATTCCATAATCCACCGGCAATGACCAGTGCCGTAAATGTACCTCTGAATTTGTTTCCATTTTGTGCCTATCATAGACTGACTATGATGTTTATTCCTCATAATTAGCATTTTTCGAAAAATAAATAAATTCATATGAGTGGCTCAAACAAACTGAAAAAGATATGCCTCGCTGCAATTTCTGAACATTGAGGTCAAACACTCATGTAGATCTCTTCATTTGAGACATATTAGTGTTTTACAGGTTTCAGGATAGTTCTTTAACCACAAATACACCATGACAGAGATGGCGCTGCAATACACAGGTTTGGGCTACCCACCAATGATATATTATACAATAATTAAATTAGTATTACATTTTCTAGTGTGTGCCTCATGACCATTAATTTATCAGAATATTGCTTGCCATTGCAATCTGGTTGCATATGCATCATGGTAACATCTACGAAGTTATGTATCTGAAGTGATCGGTAAGAAAATGCTACGTAGATGATTTTTTGAGATTTTCTCTATTGTAGCCATCCTTCGGTCTGTATTATACTACACATCTCAAACCTTACATTTCAGCCATCTATAATGAAATTTGATGAAAAATAATGTATCCCAAATTCAGTAGTGTTTGACGTTCCAAGTATGCTAAAAACATTTATATAATAGTGATGTCAAATATTACAGGTAGTCATAACTAATAACTATGACAATATTGAATATGTCCTTCAAAGGATAGCCATTCAGTTCGTAATGACAAAATTTGATCTGTCATTGTCTTTGGATTTTGCACTCATACTTGCTTATGGTCATTGTCAGGATCAAATGCAGCTGTTCCAAATGCAGCTGTTCCAGTAGCACCTATGCCCAATAGGACCTATGCTTTTGAAATTGGAGCTCATTACTAATATGGTGTATACTGCTATGTTTAGGATCCACTTATATATATATATAGAGAGAGAGAGAACTCACTATCTGTATTTGGTCATTAATCTTATAGCAAAGGCCACAGCAACAACATTGTTGTGTTTAGAGCAAGCTGAAAACGAGGCATCATTAATTAGTCTGACCAAGCAGACATTTCTATGGCACTGTCGCTTGCTGCCTTGCTGGCCATGGTTTCTCAAATGTCCACTTGCACAGTTAGTACATTATACGTGAATTGATTTGCCAACTCCATCAGCTTTGGCTGAAAAAATGACATATGGGGTTCTTTTTTTTATTCACAAATAGTGCTGCCACGATCACTTATTAGGCTGTTTATAGAACAACAGTAAAGTATATCAGGTTTACTTATTTTGAAAGTTCAGTTCGAATAGTTTGAATAGATCTACACAGCACAAAGATTTCTCAGAAAAGTGAAGATGGATAATTGTGGAGCGACCTAACGCATCTTTTTCACTTCGATTTGCATTCTCTTTTTTACTGAAGATACGATACTGAGGAATACTGCCTTCGCTTTGATACATGGTCTGAACTTAGTGGCAAGACAATCAGATTATGTCGTGGATCCTTCCCTAGCTTTTTAATCTGCAACCTGATGGTCTTCCCAGGTAACCTATCATGCTGCTTTCTCAATTGTGGTTTATGTGAATAGATCGCTGAGTTTCATTATTGATTCTTTTGTTTCTATAGATTGCAGCTTTGAATTGGAGTACTCAAAATGAAATTTATAGTGTACTGGAGGTGAGTCATATTGTTTATTGCAGCAATGGCACTCTTAGTAGTCTACCTATTTGATTATATTTGTATAGCAAAATTCTTCATTCACAACTTTTAACCTGCAGAATACACGAAGGAAGTCAACAGAGAGAATTTCATTGTTGGCATAGCACGACGATTCATTAGGTCCATCTTGGTAGTGGTAAAAATCATGGTGCATGGTAACACTGTTACTTAAAATGCATAGAGCAAATAATTGTTGTTAGAATGGCTGTCATGCCAACTTGATTCCAATTCCTGCTTAGTGTTGACCTGGATCGTTCTAGACCAACTACATCGCCTCTGCTAATTGTGATTTGCAGACTTTGAAACTGACTATGAAGTGTACAAGTTTGTTTCTCTCTTTAAATTAAAAAGAATATTTATACTATTATTCAATTTGGTCAATACAATGCGCACTGCTCATATAGGTTCAGTTTCACAGTTCCAGCCTTTTTCCAATTTCCTAATATTGTCCCTAACTTTCTAATCTTAACTCTCCAAAAAGATGGACTGCTTCTCCAATATGTTTGGGGGCTTCTGTTGTAATGATAACATCTTAAAAAAAATTCTAGCCATACCGATTTAAGCTTACTAGGTTCTGCCACTGCTGCTACATAAGTTGTTTGGTTCTGAGGTTGGCTGCTTCACCTATTTGTTTATTTCTGTCCAAATGCATGTAGACACATTAGGTTTTATAAGTGTACTTGCCAATAATCGGTGTTGCCTGCTAGCCCTGCACTATGATACCTGTAACTTTTCGTATAAAGCTCAGGCACTAAAAAACCAACATCCTTATTCTTTCAGGCTAAAATAACTTTGTATGGAATGCTTCCCTGACAATAGAATCTGGTGTTTAACAGATGGATCTGTATAAGGGCCGCACTGCCACAGTGAGGTTCAAGTGCAAGAAGCAACTTTGGCCCTCTTGAACCCTTTTACGATGGAAATTTACGACCCACCTAATTACATGCCCCCTGGCAATGTGACCAGAATTGCATTGAAGTTTTGATGTTTATGGAGTATTGGAAATTGATTATACGACATGGTCTTCTCATGCTGGCTGGAAGTCCTATAAATGGCAGACTATCTGAGTTTCAGAACCATGTACAGAATGGCATCTACTCTCTCATCTTTGTCAGTAAGTCTCTTAGGTTTCATTTTCTTATATGATTGTGAACTTACAAAATACTGCTCCCAAGGTCTAGGGTTTAGGGACCGTCAGTGAATGTGCGGTTTATGTTTACACTAATTACATATTTCTAATAGATATATGATTTTTCCAAAATATTAATGAGACAACAATGACCTTTGTTTGTGCTATGCTTCTGGCCTATTGCTAAGACATATTCCTTTCATATCAAGTTGTACTGACTGTGGACTACATTACTAAACAGTTGACGTTCCTGTCCATGGCTCCTTTTGAGTCCAAAATCTGGAGGGAATTTATTTGACCAGAAGAATTCTCAGGCATCCATTACAGCTGCAACATTCATTGATTAAAGATGAAAAGTTAATATGTGACAATATAATTCCTATTTAGTTCTACAGTTCCTATTGGGACCTCGGTTCAGTTTGGTAATCACTGGCTATTTAGGCTCAGAAATCAAATAGTTTGCTTTCAAAAGCGAGTAATGTCCGTAAGTTTGCACGAAATCCTCTTCTGTCTAGAGTTGGCAAATAAGTGTTTTTTCACAGGTTATGGGGGGAAATTATGGGATTCAAATGTTGCTCGGGGCAACGATTTTGAATCACGTTTGGGTCACTGTTCTAAATTTTTAGAGGCCCATGCTTATTTGGTCTTATTCGTTTGGATTTTGGAGTTTGGTATTGCTTTGATGGATGTCGTCAAAAGGCTTACACCTGCTACCTGTGCTAAAAATATTTTCAGCAAGCTAAACAGTTAAATGTCCCAAACTAATACTCGCTACACTTTACAGGCTGCAAATGGAGGACGTCAAGAATCAAGCATTTGCAATGCCATCATCAGAGTGTATATGTTCTGAAAAGGTATGCACCTGCCAGCTATGCTAAAAAAAAATTCAGCAAACAATGGATAGTTGAATAGAACTCCTTCTAACAGTTGGTTTCGATTTTCCTAAAATGCTGCTGCATCAATGTTATTTGGTTCTATTTTGTTTAATACCCTTTGATTTGTTCCCTACCTGGCTTCTCTTCCAGAATCTGGATGTAGGAAGTGTCTAGAACCTGGAAGTGAATCTGGAAGTGAAGAGAAGCCAGGTATCTATTTTGTACACTCCTACCCTTTGATTTGCTTACTACTGTATGCTCATTCCGTCAAATTATTGCTTATGAAAGTAAAGAATTTTTAAACCATTTAAAATAAACAACTTGCATTTGAGATTTAAAAGCATGGCCAACGTAGGAGGAAAAAAGATGCCATTGTAAACAAGAAGAAAAAAGGCACACACATTTGAGCCAAACAGGACTTCAAACTGGAGTGTACACCCACAGTTCCACCAACTGAGCTTGGTTTTTTTTTTCTTCTTTTTTTTTTCGAGAGAACAACTGAGTTTGGTTCAGTTCCTTCTTATCCTTTGTTTTTTCCATGGTGTACAAGATGACGGTAAAGTTCAAAACAGAGAAAAAAAGGTTTTCAACAGCCTTCCTGAGCTCCAGTTTGAGATTATGAAAACATGTTTTCTCCTATTTACTCTAAAGTTAATATGATTCACCTGGGTTTTGCTTTGATTGCTACGACCTGGTATCTGAAAACTAAAGTTAATATGATTTATCTGATACATAGTGCTTAGCGAAGGCCTGTGCAAATTCCTCTATTAAGTGTCTCTAAGGATTAAGTTCACTTAATTTAGTTACATTAGGCCTCAAACTAAAGCATTGAATAAAAAGTAGAATCACAAGAGCTTCCACGACATAGATTGCTATATCATTTTGTATTTGAAAAAAGCCCTGTGTATTCCAAAGGCAGAGCCTATTTACTCTAAGTGATTATTCCTACTTGCATCTGAATTATATAAAATGCAACAACAGTATTCTAACCTTCACTGTCATACTATCATCAGGAAGCTGGAGAGAAGGATGACTTGACCACAAATCCACAATAGGCACTCCACAGAAAAGTAGATCTACGATGGCTCCTTCTACGGATGGTTTGAGTGTGTTGCATATCTTTTCTTGTATCTGTGTATATTTTATAAAATCCAATTCTGAGGTTTTTTTGTCATTTTTGGGAAGTTAGGATCCATTTATATGCTCCAGAGATTGGTTTTGCTTCAAATTAGCTTGTAGTCAGATTCTATTTATGTCCAGTTCTATTCTATTTTTAGTTAAGAGTTTTCAATGCATTATTTCTTGCAGGGAAATCAAAGCTAGAGGAGCCATATGTTTGATGCTTGCTATTGTCATTGTCATCGTGGCCTGTTATATGATACGAAATAGGGAGTAGCTCTTGTTTTGTCCAAGCTCAAAATTGTAAGGAATGCATATTATTTAGGGACAAGCTTTAAGCCTTTAACTCATCAGTATGATGTTGTGGACCAGACCCCTTAGACTGTATCTCTATGACTAACATTGTCAAGCTCGACCATGCATTGGTGGGCACATAGTTTGCATGTTAATTTTTCACAGTTTTCGGCACACAAATTACTACTATTCTTTTGATGTAACAGCACAGGCTCCTAGCCTAGATCATCATAGTGCATTTCAATATCATAAAGAAATAGCAGACATTGTTCTGAATAGCAGAAACAATAAATAGGACATTTTTTGAATGACTTCTTAGTATCAGTTGTTATGACAGACTTGTTGCTCTCCCTTCCCCCGCCAAGAAGAACAAGATGAGCAAGAACACTGGAGCGGGTGAAATATTCTTTCAGCAACTTCTCATTCAAGGTAAACTACTATCTGAAAAATTCACTATTGCATTGCACACGAGTTTTCTTTTCCGAATCTTGTCTTTGACCAAGTTTTCCATTGCATATGAGTTAGTCAGGAACTGGACCTCACCAGCCACCACACCAGCAAGCTTTGACCGAATGTTGCAGTTTCATCTGGAACATGTTGCGGATACATAGTGAATATGAACCTTGTTTATAGAAAGATGGCGCAATAGGAGCAATGTAATTCCCTCTCCTTTTTAAGAAAATATTTCTGAAATCTGTAAGTTTGGAAGTGTGCTGAATTGGAACATTCATTGCCTTTTAGAATGTTTGCATCAGATATTTTTCAATATTAGAAATGACTATGATGGAAAATATAATTATGATCTATTGTTCAATCAGACTGGCTCTTATTTCCTTCTACTATATAATATCTATGTTGGATGTTGCTCTGAATTTATATTAAAATCTCAATTTGGTTTGGGAGCTCCTTCGCAGATGCATGTTTATGATGGAAAATATAATTGTGATCTATTGTTCTTTCAGACTGCCTCTTATTTCCATGCAAATCTATGTCTTTATTGTCCTCATCATGTTTTCACCATGATGCTACTGGTCCATGAAAATCTAGAAATGTCACTGTGCGGCTAATTAAACTTGTTTTTTGGTAGGTTAGGCTGTTCAGAGGGTGGTGATGGATGTGCAGTGCGAGGTGGACCAAGGGAACCTAACTCTTAAGTTAGGTTACTGAAGTTGTTCGACGGATTTTTCTTCTGAGGTCATGAACACTTGTGTAGTTTTAGTTTGGAAATCAGGAAACATGGAATTTCAGAAGTATTTGATTGTTTTTCAGAATTTAGTCATGATGGCATTCAAGGAAAAAAATTAGGAGCTTCTTAATTAGTGCTCTACATGAGTACCACATACTAAAATGTTTTATTAGAAGGTGTGCAAATCCTACCTCAAATGGATGCTCCATGAGACTGTTGGACAAGGACAAGACTTGTCATAAATTTAGTGAAATTGTTCAGTTCTGCCGCATGAAGATGATTTCTTTTCAACCACTTTGTATGAAGATCAATCTAGGAGATGGCTGCATTATGCATGAAATGAAACCGTGGCATTAGCATGGACATTAGCATGATGTTTTTGCTGTTTATATGCGCATCCCTGAAATAAAACCGTAGCGTTAGCACGGGTATTATACTAGTATGTTTAGTTGAAATTGGAATTGTTTGACTTCTTAAGAAACATTTTTTATAACGGAATTGCGATTGCGAGGTACATGGGATAGCTCAAACGTGCCCACCCACTCGACTAGCTAGCAAGAGATACTTTGAAAAAAAAACCAGTAGTGTAAAATAAATATAATGAAAAATCCCAAAAAAGAAAAAAAGAGTGAAAGGAGAGGAAAACAGAAAATAAAAGCTTAAAATAAAAAATAAAATACCACAGAAAAAGAAAAATTAAAAAGAAAAATGGCTGCAAACCTCCCATGGCGCTCCCTCGCTCGGCATTCAAAAAACAAAAAAATGTTCTTTTGTCAAAAAGAGAGATCTAGAAACCGGCCCCTCCCCACCTCCCACAACCCTAACCCACCAGCACGCCGCCTCCGCTGCCACCCCTGCCCATCGCGAGCGCTCCCGCATAGCAGCAGCCACCCCCCCCCCCCCCCCCCCCCCGGTCCGTACGTCGTCCCTCAACGGATCCGGCGAGGACGCGTCCGCGAGGACATACGGCGAGCTTCGCGGCTCCTCCCCTCCGAGCAGGCGAACTCCACAACTCCGCGAAGCAGCGAGCCCCGGCCCCTCGGAACGCGTGCCCCGGTCAAGCACCCTCGCGAGCCGCCATCCGCCCGCCTCTGCAGCTTGCCGTCGCCCTCCACGAACCGACGTCCGCCTGCGCCGCCCACGTCTGCATCTCGCACTCGCCGTCCAATCCACAGTACTGCAAGTAGCAGGCAAGTAGCAGTTCAGCATTGCACTGAAACTAATAAATGAGTATTAGCGTGTGTTTTTTGGTAAAATTAATATATGTTGGTACCTAATTAACTTGTACTACCTGCTCAACACTTGTTCCAGAATGAATAGGTAGGCATAGATTTTTTTGGTCAAAAGTTTAATATTGTGACCCTTGTGAGCTTATAGCTTATGTGCTTATATTGTCGTTAGAAAGTCTGCTTAGAACATAATTATCTTTTGTGTCAATCCTTGTGCTTGGAGTTCCAAACTGATGGCAACTAATATTGCAGTGTTCTGTTTTTGTAACTTCTTTGTAAATTCTTATGTACATAGCTGTGGTGTGCTTTCAAATGGCATCGCAATGTTTTGACCGATCCAATAGACAGTTTGTTTTTGCTCTTAGATTTACCCTGTATTGCAGTCTAAGCTGTTGTTATCAAATTAATAACTTCGTTCGGTGGGGCAATGGATGAACTACTAAGTATTGACCGAGAGCATATATACAATTTTTTGTTAGTTTGTGTAGTATATCTGCTTGTATTGGTTGGCCTATGATTATTCTATTCTAGTTACTAGCACAGACTGAGGACACAGCGGGACAAGTCATATTGTTTTATCAATTAGTACCACTGTTTTTACAACTAAGTTACTCATTTTGCTCGCTATTTCTAGGAATCTACGACAACGAACAAAGGCGGTGGTTATTGGTGTTAGTGGTGGCGTGGTGGTTGTTGCCTACGCACAGAGAGCCCTTTCTAAATGGTAAGCTTTAGCTTTGTGATATACGTTATTAGCTGCGTACTCTTACATGGCAGATCGAGCTGTATCATGGTCCCTAAAAACCTTACTAAAATTTATTTTGTAGGATTTTGATAACGGGAGCACACCATCATCTACCGACGGAGAATCTCATTACAATGCATCAGATGAGGGAGAGAGTGATGCTAATGCAGTGGACCAACATGGACATGATACTGCAGGGGAGCAAGAGAGTGAGGTGCAGGCTTCTCAACCTCCAGGTCGCCACCGGAGAAACAGGAAACCCGCACAGTGGCCAACCGACAAGATAGTTGTCAAAGAGATCACTGAGATTGGGATGCCCACTGAGGAGAAGGCTGTGAGGAGGATGAGGAGGCTTGCTGGTTTGATTGCTAGACAAAGGTTGCCCTTGACCTTGCTTTCATTCGATTCCCTAACTGACACTACTAGAAATGTGTTAATCAATGATGATTCACTCATGACAATTACTAATTTCATCACCGAATACTAGCATTTGATGACGAAATGTGTAGGTTCGTCATTAGTCACAAGTGACGGTGCTTTGGCACGAATAATAATGACGAAAACGAATGAATCGTCATACAATAACAAACCTAAATCGTCACTGATTGTTTGTCTCGTGTACCACCTTGATGGCAACATAAGTATTGCAATGCCAACCAAAATGCCCGCAACGTAAATTAAATCGTGGCAATAGTGGCAATAGTATTAAGTTATCGCAACGATCTTCACACTTAGGGCCACTAAATAATTTGCGTAGCAAAAAATTCCACCTATCGTGACCGAAGGTGGTGGACGTGGCGATGCGGACCCACCAGCTGATCCCCCCTTCACCTTTTTATTTTGTAAAAAAATTGCTCAAAGTGAGCTTTAAACCCACAACCTACCACTAGGTTAGAAGGTGCCTTACCACTGGAGCACTCACATTGTTGTGATAAAGTTATGCATATTATTATATTTCTAAACTTACCACATGGTAATTGAATTTTACACAAAAATGTGGCACCATGGTCCCACCTCGATGATGTGGCAAAGCGGTCCTACCAGCGGCGTTGCCCCTTCCCTATTAATTTTTTGAGCACTCACATTGTTGTGATAAAGTTATGCATATTATTATATTTCTAAACTTACCACATGGTAATTGAATTTTACACAAAAATGTGGTGCCATGGTCCCACCTCGATGATGTGGCAAAGCGGTCCTACCAGCGGCGTTGCCCCTTCCCTATTAATTTTTTCAAAAACATTCCCCCAGCAGCGGGTATCGAACCCGCGACCTGTTGGTAGAACGGGAGGAGGTGTTACCACCGGAACTGAGGACCTTTTGTGCTTATGGTGGGCATGTTTTATTATTTGTACTGAGCATCATGTTTTTTTTATTATACCTTGCTATACACATGATCGTGTAGACGCCGTGGCGGCTGGTCGTGAAGACGTCCCATGCGTTCGTGCATACGGTGCCACTGCCGTAGTTCTGTACTCATGTTTTCGTATCGAATTTTGACAATTGAACTTTAGAGGCCAAGACCGATCTGGATCCGTTGCTTGATATATTCGTTGCTCGTCGCTGGCCGTACCGATCTTGATCCATTGCTTGCTCGTTGCTGACCGTACCGATCTTGATCCGTTGTTGGAGTGAAGGGGAGTGTCTGCGAGGGGCGTCGGCGGCGCCGCTATGGAGAATCGACGGAGTCACGGCAGTAGCAAAGCAACTAACGTGGGGGTTTCGATGGGTTGGCCTGTTAATTTGGTCACTCTTCGATGCAAAGTTTAAATAAAACTGTTGGTGGTTGGCATGCTACTGATTTTGAACCTAGTTTAGTAGTGTTTCTGGTCAACTTATGTTGCTAGTGCTGCTGAGTTGCTGTTGGTGGTAGTAGGAATGGCACTTATGTTGCTGGTGAACTGAGTTGCTTTTGATATGTGAACCCGAGTTTAGTAGTGGTGATGAAGTTGTATGGCATTGCAAATACTAGATCTGTTATGGAAGCTTGTGTTGGTTTCAATATTATTTGCATTTTGAAATGAAATCAGCATGAGCACCTGTGATAATTCATTATGTGACGATTTTATTATTCATTGAGTGACGATTATATAATTCATTCAGTGATGATTATATATTTCATTCGGTGATGATTCTATAATTCATTCTGTGACGAAAAATGAGAACCAATCAGCGCGTGACACATGGAACAATCTTAGGATGCCACGTGGTCCAGTAAAAAGGGACACATGGACATCCAATCAGTGGCCATGACATACGCCACGTGGCAACCCAGTCAATCGACACGTCGTCTGCCACGTGTCGATCACGTCAGCAGACACGTGTCAAGCCACGTCAGATGCCACGTGGTCCGCCACGTGGACGTGCCACGTGTCGGTCCACGTCAGCTGCCAGCGTGGCGAACGCCGTCTGTTAGCCTGACGGACTGGCATCTTATGACGAAAAGAGGAGCACAACAATGACGAAAATTGTTCGTCATAGAATGAAATCACTTCTGTGACGATGGAAATTTTGTCATAGAATAAAAGCACATCTATGACGAAAAATTTTCATTTCGTCACAGTCTAATCTGTGACGCTCATTCCATGACGAAACAAATTTCGTCACAAATTTGTCATAGAAGAAACTTTGTGACGAATTTGGAGTCTTCGGTGACGAAAGTGGAACGTCATTGATGAGCACTTCCCTAGTATTGGTTGGAGTTTGAGGAACCGTTGCAGGCTAAGGCTAGTAACATGATGATGAGGATGGTAAAAAAAGCTTGGAGAACCAACAAAAGCAGCCTAGTACGCAATTTTGTCAGTACAGGGTTGGGTCCCTTCAAGAAGCATCCATACATTCCGCCTCAAGATTGAGAAACATTTGTGAGACTACAGGAGACCAATGAAGCAAAAGAAACAAGTGAGTTTTTCAGGAAGCTTCGGGCGAAGAACAAGCACAACCACTGCCGGGGACGGGGAGGGTATGCCGCAAAGACTTCGAAAGTGGAGGAAAGAGGATATGGAATTAGCCGCCAATGGCCTTACTAATCCTTGGCACAAATATCCTGAGGGTCGCCCAAGGAATTTTCTGCGTGGACATGGTAAATTGGTTATGATGCCTGAAGGCCCTGAGATTCAATGGGTGTCTAAATTAGCTGAAAGGGTCTCTTAGCAAATTGTAGAGAAACAAGCAGAACTTGAGTCTTCAAGGATCACAAACAAGTTGGTCAGGGATAAAGATGTGTCGCGAGTCTTGGGCAAAGAATGCATGGGCGCATGCGCGGTCTGTCTAGTTATTGTGGTTGGAAGTTTTGGCCGAATTACCAGGACATGTACAGGAAGAGGAAGCGTTCAGATGTGGATATAGATGCCATTAAAGAAGAACTTCGTGGGGAGTTAATTAGAGATTTCACTGCCATCCTACGTACACAAGGAATTAATTTGCCCGACCTGCCCTTCAACACCCTTCCCTCTATGGGTGCTAAGAACAATAGCTTTGCCTCGGCGCGATGCGATCGCAACTTTGTACAGTTGGAAGGACCAGGTGGAAATGGCAATTCATATCCAAATCCTGTGGACCTTCTCACAGAGCCCACATATTGTATACTTGTAAGCAGCTCTGGAGGTTATCCGGTGGAGGTAGCAAAGGGTCAAGTATTCCCAAAGCAAACTAAGGTACATTCAGCTGCTGTACAGGATGGATATGTTGTTGTATTTGTTGAATATGTAGATCCAGACCATGAGAGCATTGTGTTGCCTTTGCCACCAAATGATGAGATAACAACTCTTGGAGATGCTTTGTTCACCTGGATCCAGTGGAGTAAGAGAGGCATTGTGATATCATCGAAGGAGGCCCCTAGTAAAAGCTCTTTAGAACCTACACAGCCTGGGAGGTCAGGCAAAGTCACTATGAAGGACTTTGCATGCAAAGTTTCATCCTCACATGATGAGAAAGACGAGAGTGCCCCTGTTGTAGGAAAATGTGCTTTCAAGGAGCTTGCAGAAGGCAAGAAAAAAACTAACAAGTCCATACATGTTCCAGATGTATCTGTCGCATCCTCTAGAGCACACAAGAGTAAAAATACCAAACGGGGCCAGCAGGTGGGTGGCTGCAGAAGAAGAAGAGCGAGGTTGGTGGCCCAAAGAAGAGGTTGGTGGCCGGCAAAGCGAGCAAAGCAGCGGAACCGACCGCCGCATCCTCTAGAGCACACAAGAGTAAAAATACCAAACGGGGCCACAGGTGGGTGGCAAGCGAGTACACCGAGGATTCCTTATTGATACATCCCAACTCCAAGTTCAAGTTTGGACAGCCAATGCTATCAGAAGAACAACTTTTGCTGGCAGGTCCTAAGTGTGCTGAACTTCATAACTACTACATGAATGCATGTGCAATGGGGAGAAACACCGGGATAATAGGTAGGGTGGAGAGCCATTATTTCTTGCTTGACGGCCAATATGAGCCTCTCACCGTGGGATTTGAAGACGTGTTTGACCTCCTCACATTCGATGAATTGGATGCAGCAATTCTTCGCGTGATAACAATGTACGTACAATTTCTTCTCTTTTAGACATGTTCATTTTGTAGCTAGGAACACTCTTCATATGTTTGCATTGCTTGCTAAATTGATTTTCTATGCTTCTTTATTGCTAGATACATCATTGCGGTAGCTACAAATAAATCTCTGCCAGTTGCCCTTCATGATCCGGAGGGATTGGGAGTTAAAAACCTGAGAAGTAATAGGGATTACAGTTTGGCGTATCTGGAAAGATGCCTAATGGAATATAACCAGGAAAAATATGTGATGTTTGCGTATAACTCCGGTAAGCACTGGATTGCTGTCGTCATCGTTCCCAGCTGGCACAAGGTGTTGTACCTTGACTCCAATAGAGGCAGGAAGACAAATTTGACTCTGTTGATATCTGTGATAGATGAGTGAGTACTTTCTAACCTACTCTTACCCCTGTCTTTAATATGTTATTGAGTCCAACTAATGTTGTAACATCTCTTGTATGTGAAGGGCCTATGCCAAGTACCAGGCAGCGAAGATAGGGAAGACAGAATTCAAGTTGACTCATGTCCCCAAATTTCCAGTTAGTAGTGCTTCACTTCTAGTTGTCAATTAGTGTTTTATATATATTAGTAATCATGTTTGATCATATGATCGCAGTGCCTACAGCAAGGTCCGGACGACACTAGTGGGTTCTATGCGGCCCACCACTTGCTGTGGATGCTGGGGTTTACAGAGGCGGTTGACTCTAAGGTACGCCAGATCTATTTACTTATTAGTTGTTGTGCTTAGTTGAATGTGCTGCTTCTCCCTATGTTTTCACGGTGGTCAGGCGATTTACGGCGTTGGACCACCTTCTGGACGCCTAGGCGTGTTAGGCGCTAGGCGAGGCGACGCCATAGACATACCCTAAACCTTCCCTAGGACAGCATAAGCATAGACTTATACACACCTTTTTGCTGCCCATTCTGGAGCCCATGTAGCAGAGACCCTCTTGTTTCCAATAGTCTTGTTCCATGTGCCATACAGCCCCTAACAAGTTTCAACATGTGTGACTCATTAATATAATTATGTAACTGAAATGCTTTGTAATCGGATTAAAAATGGATAGTGAAATACCTTTTGATGATCTGAACTCTCTTTTCTTCTCCCAAACAGCAAGTTGCATATACAATAAGAGATTTAGCAACAACAATGACCAAGGAAATTTAGCAACAGCATGGTCCAAAGAAATTAACAGCATCAATACAAGCAAATATTATAAAAGTCTTAGTGGCATAGTTAGCCACATTACAAACATCCATCAAATTTCGAGAAGAGTCTTAGTAGTGGCATAGTCAGCCACATTACAAGCAGTTCACAAATCACAACAATACAACATAGATACTTAGTCTTAGTGTCATAATTAGTAGGCCACAGCCACAATTACATAACATAGGCTGACCACCAAAAGTTAGATTCTCATGGCATGCTAAGTAGTGCAGATATGAAATCTGCTAGCAGCCAACTCTCAACATCAGTACCCATCATCAAACTCATCAAGGTTGATTGGAGCCTCCATGTTTTCTCCACCACCATTGGGATCCTTCTCAGAATCAGTCACATCAGCATCATCATGTGGATCTTCCTCTTCCTCTTCTTCACCTAAGCCTTCTTCAAGTTCAGCAAGCCTTGACTGTCCATTTCTTGCACGGTTGCTGCTGGCATTCCTTGGAAGATTGCGGCCTCGCAGTGAGCTTGATGCACCAACAGCTTCATCCACGTGTGTCCATGTAAGGCCATTACCATCCCCATCGTCACACACGAGCACCTTCAGGATGGTGTGGAGGTATAAACTCCATATACCCTCACGGCCTAGTTTGGGCCGACATGCTATCACCAGGCCGGCCCATCAAGCTTCAAGACCGATCGGCTCAGGCTGGTCGGACAGCCTAAAACAGGCAAGAATATCGAAGACCGACAAGGAGGACAAGACCTAGCCGAGACAGGAAAGTTTAGACTTGTAAAGTATATAAACTTAGTACGAGATAGGCTAGTTCCGACTTGTAACCTTGCTCCCGCGATATATAAGGAGAGCAAGGACCCCATGCGGAGGAGAGAATCGGCATAACGCACGAGACTCATACATCTACATCATAATCAAAAAGAGAGCAGGACTAGGGTTTTACGCATCTTTGCGGCCCGAACCGGGTAAACCTCGTGTGATTGTTCCCTGTTTACGTCTTGCTCGCAATCTCGTGCGCCTTCCGCCAATCCATTATCGGTCGTGGCATACCTGGTCGGACTATCGCCGATATTTCGTCGACCGGTGGCGCGCCCGGTAGGGGGTGCGCACCGAGATTTTACGTCGATCAAGATGGTTTCTTTCCGGCTTCCATGACTTTCGAAGCCGGCCTCACCTTCAACTTCGGAACGTTCACTGGACTTCCAACTCAAGCGGCTACTACAACTCTCACACCTCCGGCTATCATGCTGACAATGGCACCAACAATGGTGGCTGCGCCAAACCAGATTCAACTCATCCCGGCGACCACCATTGCAGTCCCAACCAATCCACCACCGATAGTTGACGGCACGGCGTCAACACCTCCGACCGGTCCTAACCAAAGGAGGCATGTCAGCAACACGGATCTACTCCGTTTGATCCATCAACAAGACATGAGGTTGACAGAAACCCATGCCAACTTTGAGTCACTCCGACGACGTGTCAGTCGCGATCTACAAATCGCGCGACAACAACGAATTCCTAATCTATCGACACGAAGGCAGATCAACCATCGTAGAGTCACTTTTGGGCGCTCCGAGCGGCCACGTTTGCAGCCGGTGAATCTACAACGACGCTTTCCAACAAATTCTCGTGGCAACCATACACGGCCAGATGGCGGCAGAAACTCACAGCAGCTCCGACCACGGCCGATCATCGTACGCGGTGGTCGGAGAGGCCAGCCAAGCAACATACGGCGAGAGAATCCCGGCCGATATCCAAGATCTAAGAACAAGGACTTCACAAGCCTCACGAAGCAATAGCGATCCGGTCAAAACGACACAAGCCGGTCGGCCAAGCTATGCCAGATCGGAGCTACGTATCAACGGCCCATCGCAGAACGCACGCCGCAACGAACGGCGGAGACGCGGGAAATCCGACGAACTGGTCGGAACCCGCCACCGCACCTACTGCGGCTACGCAGCAAGAACGATCCCCACAAAACAACACATCTAACGCCGGTTGTTCGTAACGCACCGAGCTAGCCGCGCCCTTCATCGTGATGAACAACGGAGGGAAAGGCGACGGCAAGAGATATTGGCGCCATGGCAACGTCAAACGCGACAGAGCAAAGAGCCGAACGACCACGAGCACATTCAACTCAATCCCCTCCAATGACAATGGCGTCGGCACACAGGGCCAGGGCACTTGCGGACCGACACCAAGATGTAGAAAAGAAACGGAGGGAAGCACATCAGAAACACATGGCAGCAACCAGAGAGAATCGCCGCAGTTTCGGCATAAGCCCATTAAGGGACGACACAAGGGATTCACCTAACACGGATGAGCCTCGTTGTTGTACTCAACCCATACAGACGACTACTGTATACAAACGTGCTCGGAGTCCTCCTCCTAGACGAATGGTTCTGACTGTTCAAACAAACCGTAATGGTTTCATCACTCCCTTCTTGGACAATTTGCGGACCGAGAGAACCAAACCGGAGGCTCCCGGTCCAACTCCTCCTGAGGACGGGATACCTCCGCACACCGAGCACATATTCCCTAATCCAATAAACCCAGCCAATCTTCGGCACATCAGAACAGTCCGATCACCAGGGCGCAAAACATCCGAAGGCATGTTCATAAACGGCGAGTGGTATGAAGTAGTACAAAAAGGAAGCCAGTTTGAGAAAGACTCAAGCTCCTTAGATTCTTTTACAGATGTACCTTTTCCAAAAAAGGACAATCTCAATACTACTCGGAACGGGATAAGTATATCCGACCACGCCGACGCAGATGATCAAGCCCTAGACGATGACGACCTACCGCTCCGTACCGAAGAAGACCCGGTCATGGTCCACGACTTGGAAGAAGCCGAAGCAGAGCCGGAAAATTGAAACAACAAGAGATGAACTCTTCTCTCTTATCGGACAAGTTTTTCTTTTCTAGGCTATTTTCCTTTCAAAGTTAAAATTAGCGTCGTCGTACACATCATTGTAAGTCATTCTGATGACGAAAAAGCAATCTAATGTGTACTATGTTATAATAAGAAGTCAAGTTTTCGTGTCAAACATTTGAGCACATGGATTTTTCTTCCCTACTCAAAGGAAAATCATTCCTCAAAATGACGCATCACAACATCCTCTGACGCAACAAACAGAGGGCTCTAAGCCCCGAAATAAAAATCCTAGGCAAAAACATGATACAATCATGAAAACGGATCAAAATAAAGAGATAAATAAAAGGAATCTCGAAGGATTCTGGCACAAAACACATCTCAAAAGGATCCACTTCTTTCATTAAAAATATAAAAATTTTTTACAAACGGGGGACTGATTGCATCTAAGGCAATCTAGTCATCCCCGAAAAGCTTGCCGACCACCAGGTCGACAGGAGTCGCGGCGACGACGGCCTCCGCCGCCTCGGTGAACTCGACGGCGCCGCCCTCCATGGCGTCATGCGCCGCCACCGACGCTCCATCCCACGGACATCAACACCCGAGATGGCGTCCAACGGTGGCATAGCGGCGGAGGCACCATGACGAACGCCATGAACCGCCACCGCGGCCACTTGGCCGGGGATCGCCACCCGCCCGCGCGATGACATCACCGCCCGGGTGTTCACCGCATCCGCCGCATGAGCGGCCTCCCGCAGCTGCTCCAAATAAGCTCCGTCGGCTCCCAAAACGAGTAAAAAAATTAAAAATGCCAAGACGAGAACAACTCGGGGCATATGAACAACGGAGAACTCGCATTTACCACCGACCCCGATGTCGGCTGCCTCGCGCTACCGGCGCGGCGTGTCCACCGGACCTTGCGGGCCGGCCTCTCGTCCGCCGCCTCATTGACGGCGGCGTTAGCATCGGCGTCGAAGTCGGCGGCCCGCCGCTTTTTCCGCCTCCGGCTCCTCCGGGCGGAGGAGAGTGCCTTCGAGAACAGTCCACATTCCCTCCTCCGCCCACCGCTTGGTGGCGTCGGAGTAGAGGTCCCGACGTGCCGCAGCTCCGCCCGACGGCGCTCGAGCGCAGACGCCGAGAGTTCACCGAGACACGCTCGGCCGAACGCGGCGTGGAAGCGCGGCGCGGCCGCCGCCACCTCCTCCGCCACGACGGGAGCCACATGCTCCGCCGCGACAACGGCGGCTCCGGCCTCCACGACCCGAGCCACCTGCTCGGGGGCCGCAGCCCCCGGTACATCCCTCCGCTCCTCCGCCGCCCTCCTCGCCGCCTCAGCGTCGCCTGCAGCGGAGATGCCCAGCGCACCTCCTATCGTCAGGAGCGTGTACCTACATTGCATCCAAAAGAACTATGGTTACACCAAAAGAAGAAAACCCCAAGATCAATCAAAGGAAAAATCCCCTTTCAAAACTCACCTCCTCCGCGGCCTCACCTCCCGAGGGGAGTTCACCGACTCCTCCTCCTCCGCCGGGCGCTTACTATGACGGCGGTCCATCGCAGGTGGTGGCGGCGAGCAAGTGGGGATCTAAAACCCTAGGTTTTGAGAGCGGGGAGGAGAAAAGCGGGGAATAGAGAATGCGCTGCGTGTACAGAACTCCCAGCGCAGGCCGTAATTTATAGAAGAGCCCGGAGGACTCGAGAAGGCAACCGACGAGATCGTGGGTAGTCAAAACCTCGCGGCCCTCTCGTTTCCCAAGAGCACGAAGCGACGAAAACCGCTCCACTCAAGCGACGTGCATTTATACGTTCCCTCGCAGGGAACCCCCGTGCGCTCGGCCGACGCACGACGTCGGGAGGTGGAGTGATTGAGACACCGACACAATGGACCACCACATCAGCAAGAATTGACTTGACCAAAGACGAAAAACCATACGTCGGTTGGACGCGACAGGTCGGTTGCTGATGTACGGTTGCATCAGCAAGCGAATATTTTTTGCTCCACACGCGATCATGACGTGCCACGATGGACAAAAGATAAGTACCCAACATCTCTAACAAATTTTCTATTTTATTCGGTTCACCCATTTCAAAAGACCACACTTTGAAAAACCAGTTCGCACAAATTTCTTTCCTCAAACACGAAGCCAACCGGGAATGCCTTGTCTCGGTCTCACTCGCTACGTGTTCACGGCTCCAACGCTATACAACACGAGTGCGCCGGCGGTCGCTCCAAAAGGAAAAGGGCTCCAAACATTCCGGCAACGCGCTGTTTGTTTAGGATCATCTAATCCCTAAGGCCTGGTCGGCTCTTGAATGAGAAAGAGACTAGTGTTGCTGGCAACTTTTTCTTCCAAATTTCTAAACAAACATAACCTAGCCTTCTGCATGATAAAAAAAAATCTTACACACCATATGATCATTATTTCAGGAGCAAAGGCATTGTCAAAGCCCATCACGGCAAGACGGTGGCTCACAACAAAATACAGATAAGTGCTCTCTCAACCTAACATACATGCCTTCATCAATCTTTTTTCACAAAAGATTTCTTTAAACGAACTACTTCAAAGTACGTTCAAAAAATCTTTACAAAGTTAAAAACATCTTTTTTCTTTGTACCAAATGGCCAAGTACGTCACCCCTCCAATAGAAAACAATCAGCATGCACTGTCTCTGATCAACCCCGCTACGTGTTCACAGCTCCAGCGCTACACAACACAGGGGTGTCAGCGGTAGCTTCCGATGGAAATAGGGCCCTAAGTGATTCGGCAACGCGCTATTCACTATAGGTCACCTACACCTGAGGACTGATTAACTCTAAGGAGAGGCGATTACTAAAAACCATTCTCAAACAACACATCTTGATACAACTCTATGTCATAGATTATATCAAATCACATCAAATCAAACATTCACTCATACCAAATTTTCTCTTTGCAGCAACAACTCGAAGAACTGATTCACAAGTTACAGTATAGCATCAGTATAGCATCCATATTTCAACCCACACAATCCGACAAATTTGAGGTGGGATTTTTTGCCAATGATACCGGTTATTCGGCACACAAATAGCTAAGCTATTTCATGGGTTTAGATTCAAAACCATGGTCTCACAGCCACGCTGGGGACTGAGTTAAGTAGCAAAGCTGCCTTAACTTAATCATGACAAAGTCATGGCATGGTTCAAACCGACCAGCCCAAATGAAATTTGGCCTGCTCGGTCTCACTCAAAGAGTGGTCGGAAACACATAAAGCACGATATAATTGTCTTCTTTTTTAGACCCTGACATAACTGAAAGCATCTAGGCCCTTTGATGTGGGTTTCGATGATTGATGACAATATAGATTACTATGACTAACGTGTGTTTTGCAGAAACAATAGGAGTTAGGTCATGGTAATGGAATCTCGGGCAATTTGGTTGGCATGCCCTCTTATCGATGGAAATCGTTTCGGTTTTCAAAGGTTGGACGACAAGGTTAAGGACGGTTAGTTCCGTTTGTCGATGGTGTTGAGAGACATCGGATTAGTCGTTAGGACTTTGTTTTCTCCTTTGGCCGTACTATTAAGGGGGTTGCAAATGGGTAGCTTGACCTAGGCGAGTCTCGGGTTTAGGTGTGGTGCACACCTGCTTGGTGAAATCTTAGCGCTAGGAAGTTACGTATAAGCCCGAGAGTTGTTGAAGTCGTCGCCGTTTTCAAAGGATCGCGTATCAAGTGGAAACGGAGCTTCAACAGGCGCCGGACGCGCCAGCCGTGGGCGCCGGACGCGTCCGGCGCACGGTGAAGTCGTCCTTGGTCTGCCTTGAGCGCGGACGCGTGGCCACTGGCGTCCGGCGTGCGCCGGGACGCGGACCGAGAGTTTCGGAATCGGGCTCTGGGGTCGGCCGCGGGCGGACGCTGCGCGGGCGCAGACGCCGGACGCGTCCGGAGCCCGCATCGTAGCCCAACGGCTAGGGTGCCGTTTGAATTCCATAAAGCGCCGGGACGCGTCCGGCGGTGGCCGGACGTGTCCGGCGCTCACGTCCGAGCTGAAATCGAGGTAACGGTTGGTTTTTGGCTCTTGGCTATAAATACAACCCCACCCTCTACATTTCGGCTCTCTTGCTCATTTGTTCAGCTGAGAAACACTTTGTGAGAGCAGGAGAGTTGCAAGAGCCTCATGACTTGAAGAGATTTGAGAATCCATGAGTTCATGAGAGATCTAGAGTAGCTAGTGTGCATCCACTCTTCTCCCTAGGCTTTGCGAGGTCAAGTGAGAGTTTGTGCTTGTTACTCTTGGTGATCGCCATCACCTAGACGGCTTGGTGGTGATTGGAGCTTGGTGATCATCCGGCGGTGCTTGTGGATGACCCAAGATAAGCGGTTCTTGGCGATTCACCGCGTCGGAGCGACGAAGAATCAGCCCTAGAGAGCACTTGGTCCTTGCGAGGATCAAGGGGGAGCTACACCCTTGCGCGGGTGCTCCAACGAGGACTAGTGGAGAGTGGCGACTCTCCGATACCTCGGGAAAAAGATCGCCGTGTTCCTTGCCCTTTACTTTCCGCATTTACTTTCTAGCACTTACATTCTCGCAATTACTTTCATAGAATTGCCATGCTAGAATAGGATTGGAACTTAGGGTGCAAAACTTTAGTTAATCGATTGTCTAGGAACACACATAGGCACCGAGGGGTGAATCATGGGCTAGTAGGTTTAATTCCTCAATAATTTTTAGAATTAGCCCAATTCACCCCCCCTCTTGGGCATCTTGATCCTTTCAATAACGTGTTCCACCTCATCTCAGGCTCGGGGACTACGTGGGCCCACGTCACCTGAGAGGTGACATGGGCTAGATCCTTCTTTTAGAGCTTGCTGCAACATATACTATCTTACGGCAACCTCGGGGACTACGAGGGCCCACGTCATTTGCATGACTCGGCTCCGAATCTTTCTCTTTACAAAGAAGTTTAGTTCAAAACTAAGCTAAGGCAACAACCAATCACGACAGATAACATGTGATGGCAGGCATCACATACTAACGTGGGCCCACGTCTCCCATTTGGGACCCTTTTCAAAATTCTTTTTCTTTTCGGGAGCATCATAAATCTTTCGGTCAAAACCAAAAACGTCAACCAAGTGTAAGCAAAGTATGGTCGGAAGCATTGGACGGTCCTCCAGCACTGCTCGGACCACATGTCGAACGTGTGTCCGACCACCCTTTCTCACTCAACCAAGCAAGACGGTGTTTTTTCCTCAAGATCCATGATGCTCGGGGACTAGCTGTGGAGGTATAAACTCCATATACCCTCACGGCCTAGTTTGGGCCGACATGCTATCACCAGGCCGGCCCATCAAGCTTCAAGACCGATCGGCTCAGGCTGGTCGGACAGCCTAAAACAGGCAAGAATATCGAAGACCGACAAGGAGGACAAGACCTAGACGGGGAAAGTTTAGACTTGTAAAGTATATAAACTTAGTACCGGATAGGCTAGTTCCGACTTGTAACCTTGCTCCCGCGATATATAAGGAGAGCAAGGACCCCCATCGGAGGAGAGAATCCGGCATAACGCACGAGACTCATACATCTACATCATAATCGAAAAGCAGAGCGGGACTAGGGTTTTACGCATCTTTGCGGCCTGAACTGGGTAAACCTCGTGTGATTGTTCCTGTTTACGTCTTGCTCGCAATCTCGTGCGCCTTCCGCCAATCCATTACCGGTCAGGGCATACCCCTGGTCGGACTATCGCCGATATTTCATCGACAGATGGACATAGGATGAATCAGCCATTGTTCCAATCAAACTCCTCCATGACCAAAGGATCAAATCTTTTCCCTTTTTTCTCACGCCTTAACTGAAACCTAGTCTTCATCTTCCGGTTGTAGGAAACAAAGACGATGTTATTTAATCTCTTATGCAGCAACCTATTTCTTTTCTTTGTATGCACCTACAAAAGAATGGGAAAACAACAAATAAAGGTGTCAAGTGTCATTTATTAGAGTGGGCAGTGGGCACATATTAATTAGAAGAGGATGGAAATACTCACAAACTCAAATGAATTACAGTTTCTCTCACATCCAGAGGATGAAGCACAAAGGCTAACGATGCGTCTAGCAAATCTTTGAAGCTCAATAGCACAACCACCATATGAACGCCACCAATCAACTATATTGCCAAATATAAACATATATTAGCATTTTGAGGAGAAATATATTTGCTAGAATTAAATTGCACATATTAAAACATGCAGCAATTAGAAGAAAAATAACACTTACGAGGGTTCAGTTTGTCAAGGTTTTGCTTGGCCATTTTGTTTGAGAATGCAACTCCTCTAAGGGCTTCATAGTCCAAGGATTGAGCATCAATATTGTCTCTAGTTTCTTCATCCTCCACCATTTTTGCAAGCACATCAAGAAAGCATCCTCTTAGCTGCCCAACAGTTGCATCATCATTAGCTTCTATGAGAGAATGCAGTCTTCCTGGGTTCAAATACAGAGCAGCCCCATACAAAGGATGGTCCATTTGTGTTGTCCAACGCCTCTCAATGATCCTAATGATATCCCTGAGCAAGGTTTTCTTGTTGTCAGTAGGAAAGCTGAGCTTGATCTTCTCTTTTGCCACTTTCATTAGTGCTGCAACCTCTGGCATTGCAGGCCTCTCATCACCATCAACCACCCTAAGAACAACAAGAAGAGGGGCTGAAGCTCTAAGGCAATCTTCAACTAAATTCCAAAATTCCACAGAGAGGGCAGTGTTGCGCACTTGGTCACCAGCTGTAGTTTTTGCCAATTTGTTCGCCATCCAATCATCACTAAGAAATAAAGCCTTCAAAGCATCTTTATGCTTGTGCAAACTTTTTAAAGTGAGGAAAGAGGTGGCAAATCTAGCGGCTGCAGGTCTCAAAAGATCAGCCCCTGCCTTTTCTCTCAACAAACTAAGAATCCTCCCATGCCTGTAGATGAAAGTTGTGATATGTTGGGCTCTTTTAATGGTCTTCTTAAATGGCATCAAGTTCCCTATCTCTTCCAGCATAAGATCTAAGCAGTGTGCAGCACATGGGCTCCAAAACAGTGTAGGAATCCTTTCCATTAGGATCCTACCAGCTGCCTTATAGTTAGCCCCATTATCAGTTACAACTTGAACCACTTTTTCTTTCCCAATGTCCTCAATCCTTGCCTCCAACAAATCAGCAAGCATAAAGGCATAATGTACCTCACTTGATGCATCAACAGATTCCAAGAAATAAGTCCCCGCAGGGCTGTTGACAAGGAAGTTGATCAAATGGCGGCCTCTCTTATCAGTCCAGCCATCGGACATAAGTGTGCAGTATGCTGTGGGTAATGTTTTCCTGCAGTATGCTGTGGGTAATGTTTTCCTTTTGTGTTATATTGCGTACTACTGAATAAATGCTTTTATTTGTAAGGAAAATCTTATATCTTTGTCTACTGGTGTGTTTTACAGGGCCTTGACTTGAACACAACGGTTATCCGCATACGCGAGATTAGAGAGAGGATCTCCAAATTGATTCTGGATTGGATCATCGACCCTGCTGGCCCGTTTCATGACCCTGCAGCTGGCCACATCAACAATAGTTATATTGATGATCTATGATGCCATTGTAAGGATGCATTTTTTCCTAGCTGCTGCTTGAGACTGGCTATGCATGTGAACTTAATTTAGTTGATGTGTGTTAATTGTGTACACAATTGAAGATTTGAACTTTGTGACACATTTGAGAAATTTGAACTTAATTTAGTTGAGATCTCTGATGTGTTGGGCCAGTTTGGATTATATTAAGCTATACTTTGAGTAAGTAAACTGTAATTTATTTTTTTGTGATTATCAGCGCAAATACAGACGTGTGTTATTAACACGCGTCAGCAGTTAAGATCTTATTACAGATGTGTGTTAACTTTATCACAGACTCTTGTCAATAACACCCGTCTGCAATAAGGCCTTATTACAGACGCTCGATAACTTTATCAAAGACCCTTGTAAATAACACGCGTCTGTAATAAGGCATTATTACAGACGCGCAAAGGCGTGTCTGTAATAAGGCTTATTACAGACGCACTAATACCGCGTCTGTAATCACACTGAACACTCGTCTGTAATAAGTTTTTTTCACATGGGCGGTATTTGCTCAGCATGCTAGACGAGGGACAGCTGACGCCAACCTTGCCTCTAGGCGGGGGCGCTAACCAAGAGGAATGTCGGTGTTGCTTGCATTCTTGGGCAGCAATGGCGGCCGCGGCGCCGCCTCCTGTTGCTTAAGCAACATCTCTGACAGCTTCTGCATCTTCTGCATCGTCGGGGTCGCGAATACCGACGAACCCAGGCAGCCAAACTGAACCGGCGACGACGAGCCGCGCTGCAGGGCGTGCGAGCTCATGCTGGTGAGAATGCACGAGTGGCCCGTCTTCTTGTATTCGCGCTTGTCCGACACGCGCTGCCTCCGAGATGTTGTACATGGCCGTCGCATCCATGTCCGAGCCCAACCCGAATGTGTGCACAGGCATGCACCGCATGGTCCAGTCGCTGTAACGCGGGAAAAACTCCAGCACGGCGCAGCTATCATGACCATCCGAGACAAGGATCACGCTGTGCCGTCTGCCTCAGAGCACCTTGGCCGCCTCGTCGAGACCGGCGTGGGCGTTGGTCAACACCGGCGTGGTGGACACGGCGAGCTTGGTCGCGGCTTGCCCGTCGTCCGTCATGCCCGTCAGCGGGATGACCTGCCGGCCGTCGCCTGAGAAGGCGATGACGCCAAGGCTGTCTAGAGTGCTTAAGTGAAAGGAAACCTAGACTAAAAGAAAGAAACAAAAGTGGGGAGAGCGGGAGAGAGGTGAAGAGGTATGCAGAGCATCTCCAACAGTTTTGCATATTGGTTTTGTATTCTTGGTTTTTACCAAAATTCACGAAATCACCTCTCCAATAATTTTCATATCAGTTTTGCATTTTTGTAAACTCTGCAATTCCCAGAGGAGGCTTGGTATATATGCTAGTCCTCTACGACTTGGCACGCGTGAGGAAGAAATTGCCGCCACGAAGAAACATGCGCGACCAAAATTAGCGCGGGACCGGAAACGGCGCGCAGAAAAGTTGCGCCAAATATAGTTGGGTCCATAATTTTGGATTTTGCCAAGTTAATTTTGCCAAACACTTGAGATGACTTTTTCCCCCCTTGCCATATCAATTTGGGAGTTGGCAAATTACAATAAATGGCAAACAAAAATTACCAAACTGTTGGAGATGCTCTTTAATTGTCTTATTACATTTGCATTTTGCCCCTCGCTTAGTCTCTACTCCTAATCAGGCGAACCAGCTAGCCCTAAAGCATTCTGGAACAACCTTCTCATGATCTTGATCCGACAGCCTCGCTTCCTGCCTGGACTTGCCGTCGCCCCCGACGCAACCTGGAACCAAGAGACATGCCAAGTGAAACCCGTTGACAAATGACAATGACTCATCACAGACTCGAACCACAGGGCCTCAACCCACCTTGTGTTCGTAGATACAAAAGTAGAAATTTGTTTTCAGTTTAACACTGCTGCTATCAAATTGATTGCTATGAAAAAGAATGGTTGGCAATACATACTTTGTTTATCATGGTGCAAGCTTCCCAGATAAAATTCCAGCAAATACGAGTCCTCCGAACCACTTATTTGAAAAAAACCTACATGGTGGGAATTCAATTAATGAATAGTGTTTGAGCTCTTCAGAAGTATTACTATAACAACGAACCAACGAACAGCAAGGATTCAGTCCGAGAAGGAACATATACTTTCTGCTGCAATCCGATCTATTGGACAAGTCGACAGTTGAAATCTGCCACGCAATATGTCCAGCTGCAGCTGCCAGAATAGGATAGAAGGGCCACGCTGTCCCACACGTTTGAGGTAAGTCAATGTCAATGTAATGTGAACTTGTATATTGCTGTTAACAAATGTGATGCTAAGCACCAACCAAGGTGAGCATTGTAGCCAGAGAGTGCTAAGCTGCCAATCGTTGCAGCACCAAAGCCACTAAGCCAATACTTGCTATTATCCCCAAACATTACGGCTGTGCTCTTAACTCCTGCTTTAAGGTCATCTTCTCTGTCCTGAAATGCATGTGCACAACAAATGACAACATCACAATTCAAGGCGATTTCCAATTGGGAAAATACCCAAAAAATATAAAAAGCATAATCAATGAATACTTGATGTGCGTATATGGTGTCATAACCCAGTGTCCAACATATGCATGCAAAACCCATTGGAAGGAGGACGGCATAATCGAAGCTTTGTTTAATAGCAGCCCATCCTAGGAAAATGCCCCAGCTCAAGGTGAAGCCAAGATAGGCTTGAGGCTGTTATATACAATAAGTGTGGATTAAAAAAAAGGTGGACTCTACGGAAACAAGGATAATTAATTTATGTCAAGCTTCAGCTTGTGTTTCATGCTTACGTACCCAGTAGGTGAGCCTCTTCATCAGGGGATAAGAGAAAAATATAACAAGCCAAGAAGCTCCAAGAATAAAGCTGCCATATATAAGAAGAAAATGACAAACAATTACAGATAAATATTTTTATATATATTGCAAAGTAAAACAATTCATATGGAATTTGAGCTACCACACAGAACTTATTATTTAGGGATAAAGGTGGGCTTAGTGAAACATAGACTAAGGTTTCCTACTCGTCCATAAAGATTATCCAGTTTTCTATATTTTATAGCTGGATAGTCCAAATAATGACACCAAAACATAGCAAAATTGTGTTCATAGCTCTCACAATGAAGATTATGTCTTTAAATTACCTTTTGCTATTTAGTTGAGTAAGAAAGGCCAGCCATAGTAGAACCTGAAACACAAGGAAGTTGAATGCTTGAGCAGGTGTTAGAGCACCTGATGCAAGAGGCCTGTTTTTTGTCCGCGAAACCTACAAGGAGAACATACATGATCGTTAGATCCATGCAACTGTCAAAGAAAATTCATTAGTAGTGACCACGGGTGGCCGGTGTTAATGAAGGAATCAGTGGCTGCCGGTGGCTTCAGTCTGGACGGGTCCACTACTAGTAGTAGTAGTACTCAACTAGGAAGGGGAATGGAACAGCACGGCGATCAGCGGCGGCACTGGAGAGAAAGTCTCTGGTGACTCCACCGGTTGGCGATTGCATACAGCATACTGCAGGGTGGGGATGGTTGCAGCACATGGCCAAGGGTAAGGCAGAGGAAAACGACGGGTCATTACTACCTCTGTTGTCACGAGATTGCGGTAGCTTTGAATCAATATATTCTCTCCATTCCAAATTATGATATTTTATTTTTTTCCTAGGTATTATATGACTAAACATATATAATACATATTTAATTGCATAAAAATAATGTATCTAGAAAAGTCAAAACATCTTTTAATTTGGAGATCTTATTTTCTGAGAAATCAAATGATATCAAATTCACATTTCCTAAAATCTAGTCGCCTGGGTTCCAAAAATAGTTCAGGTGATGATGCTTTGTTTGTGCATGCATGCACCGAAGCTGCCCCTTGGATTGCGGAGCCCAAGAGATGAATATACGTGGCCTGGATGGTTAAGAAAAATCAGACGACTGCATTATAGCAACTCCCAAATTCTATAATGCAGTCGTCTGATTTTCATAGCATACGTTCCCTATATATAATGTGTAATAAGTATCATTGTTGATTAGGTAAAGCATGAAATGTATCTTTACAAAAATTTGTTTGGAAAATATAAATGTTGATATTTTTTTTGTAAATCTAGTTAAACTTGAGAATATTTTTGACTTCTTAGAAAACAAGATTTATATTTCCTCTGGAACGGAAGGAGTATCAGTAAGGTTCAATATAAAAATTAGAATTTTCAAATATGTTTCCTAAATATATATTAACAAACCATATAAAAATCTACTAATATTTATGATGTATAATAATATTTTAGAATAGCGTAGAATATATTTTTTTTCGCGATCGGGACTTCATCCGTTTTTCAATAAGAGGCGTAGAATATATTTTATATGAGGCTTATGTAGAGATTCAAATATTAATATTATTTTCTATATTTTTAGTCAAGTGAGATGTGGACTGAGGTAGTAGAAAAAACTTTTTTGGTTGACGATTGCGACAGCCTTAGCTTAGAGGCTCTTCTGATTAGAAGTTTTGACTAGTGAGCAAAATAAAACCCTTTACAGTGGCCACAACTAGAATATTCACTCTGACAGTAAAGAGAACTCACCTGCTTATCAAAGTCTCGGTCCCAAAGATCATTCACCGTGCAAGTAGCACACTTTAAGGCGATCGAAGCCAATCCAAAGAGGGCCATCATTTTTATGTCCGGGATTTGTCGTTTGTTTGATGCCATTGTAAGTCCCCTGTGACAAAAGCAAGGTCAATATAGCCAAATTACTTGGCTATACGTCAATAGATGTCTTCTATTTGCCTCTGTTGGACATAACAACATTGTGCTACATGTACATTTACCTTAACAAAACTACCGGCGTCCATACGTTCTCACCGTGCGTGTCCACGTGGAAGGAGACCAGCCGGAGTGACCACATCGCCCGAAATCAGCCAAATGTTTTTTTTCTCTATGGGCAACTCATTTGCTTCTCTCCACACAAATATCTCACCCCTACCCCGTCGTATAAAAAAAAAACAAAAAACTCCCGCCATCCTCTCTCGAGGCGGCAGTGGCAAGGGCGCCCCCCCCCCCCCGGCACAGGTAGCGCACAGGCGGCCTCTCCCCCTCCGTCCCCCGTGCGGGTAAGTCCTGGCATTGGTCGCACAGCCTTCCGCTCCTCCCGCAGCATGGCGCCCCCGCGCGCCCACGCCTCACCTTCCTCTTCCTCCCTCTCGATGTGGCGACGCACCAGCTGGGCCCGGAAGCGGCCCCCTCCACGTGCTGCGCGCGGCTGTGGCGGCGGTGCTTCCAGTGTGCGGCGCGGCAGTCGGTCTAGACAGGCCTCGGCAGTGGCTACCTCCCAGCACGCCAGCAGGCGCTGCTACAATTAAGTGGTACCCACAAATTACCTGATGCTAACGCAACACAGACCGTAGCAGTTCAGATTATACACGAATATCAATGTAATGCTATTGTGCCCAAGCTGCATGTTCTGATATTGACCTGAATACGAATTTCTTTTATTGTTCTAGGGCCTTCGTTATGCAGTAGTGTGAATGAGCGCTGCAATATTTTTTCAATACCTGTGTTTGGTCTATCTTCTATCACTAGAGGAGGGTTATGGTAGGCTGAATAAAGGTGTTTAAAGGCTACAACAAAGACTTTAAACGTGTCTAATGATACTTCATTTCGATTGTATACCTTCAAATTTATACCATATTCATTTTCATTTAACATGCTTTTTTTATTCCAAATTCTTTTTTATTTAACATGCCTTTTTTCCTTTTCATTTCATAAAAATGAACGATAAGACTCGGCAACCTACGAAGGAATAGGAAATAACACATCAATAAGATGAGCGTGTAGTGGTAAAACAGAGGAAAGGAAAACAGAAAAAATGGGTAGACAAAGGTGTTTGAAACACATGATTCATAATAGAACACGTGAATGATAAATTATCATTATTAGTGCTTAACAACTATCTTGCCCGTAAGGCCATTGGACCATGTTCGGGACGCAAATAAAAATGCAGAAATAATCTCATCCACTCATTCCTTTCCCATGTGTTTCTCTCTCTAAATTTTTTTCAGAGGCACAGCAGACAGCGGTCTGGGCAAGCGCGAAGGAAATGAAAACCAGAGATAGGAGTGGATTCTTTTTTTTGTTGCGAGACGAGCGTCTGGCTACAGGATTCCAGAGGAAAGGAATTGCAATTTCCTTTGTTCCAAACGCGTGTTCTCACTTCCTTACCTCCGCTTTACTATTCCTGTACTTTTCCTTTGATATTCCTACAATACAAATAGAGCTCTTTATAGGACGATGTCTATAAGTGCACCGTCATGATTACACACATGCCGCGGGATGACAAGGCTACCAAAACTCAGGTACAACGCTATCACCAGACTTAACGTCTCACTCTACGTAGTCATGGCTTGGCACATGATTATGAAGGTGTTATCTGCTAGGTTGCTATGTCTACTAGGTTGGGCTCCCGTACTCCCTTCTGCCGTTTACGGTAAATGACTACTTTAATCTCAGGTTTCTCTTGTCAAAAAAAAAAAATCTTGTCAAAAAAAAATCTCAGGTTTCATGTTTTTCAGAATTTCTTATCAAATGGATTACCAGAATTAACCAAAGATGCCTTTTCTTGTGGGGAGACGCAAAACTACTGCATTCCCAAACAAATATACTTGTTCAACAAATTGTTGAAAACTTGAAATGAATTTCAGATAAAGAAAAGTATTAGTGCATTCGTTCTTTTGGTCTAGTTATTATTCCTTGCGTGACTAAGGTGTGAATTACATTACTCCTTTCCTAATTTCGGTATTCCCAAGACTCAACTCGGGGATGCACTTAATCTGTACTCAACTCTATTATTTGCCAAGCAGATCGACCCCAACCCAAAGTTACCAAGACGTGTTTTCTACATATGCTCAGCTAGGTGTTAATCCTGTACGCACCGTAGTAGTATACATACAATCAATCTATAGTAAATACAGAGTAACATATTAACTAACCAACTCCTGCACCAAACAAAATGATTCTTAGGGCAGTCCCAATGAATAATTTATTGCGGTATCTATCCCTATTAATTATCTTGACAATTCAACAAAACACTGATATGACATGTGTATTAATGAAGAGAGAGGGGAGAAAAGAAGGAAACGATTTCTACGACAAGGAACGGCATCGACGCTAGGAACCAGACGCGGAGAAACGAGTGGCACCGCGTTTGGGAGAAACCACTTGTTTCTAGTCCCCGACAGCCATGAGAGTGTTTTGGTGGCGGGTATCCCATGATTTCATCCCTTGTCGTGAGAACCTTCACCGTCGTCACTTGGAACCGATTGGCACATGCTACTTCTGCGGGAATGGAGAGGAAACCACACTCCATGCGCTAACTCAGTGCACTTTTGCAATTAGCTTTTGGGATAAATTGAGATCTCTAACAGGGGTCAAGCTTCCGCGTCTCCACCCAGAGACTTGGACGCGCGATCTCCTGAACGATGCCTATTGCCCGGAAGCTGATCGTGGAGTAATCCTATGCAGCATGTGGTCGCTTTGGTGCAGTAGAAATGACAGGCGCCATGGGAAAGCTCCTACCGATCTGCGTTTGGCGATCAACTGGGCGTTGGAGACTTGCACTCACTTGTCAGCATGTGCTGGCATTGGCGACAGCGGCAACCCAGGGCCGCGAAAAGCAAGATGGACTCCCCCGGAACAAGGAATGTTAAAAATCAATTCCGATGGGGCTTACTTGCAGAATCAAGGAGTAGGCGCAGCTGGTGCTGTGGTCCGTGACAGCAGCAGAACCATGAGAGCGGCGTCGGCTCGATGGTTGGGACACGTGGGATCGGCTTTGGCAGCTGAGGCGGAGGCACTTCGGGATGGACTGCGGCTCATACCCGAAGGTACCACGGAACACATTATATCTTTATGGAGAAATAGAACCAAGCAAAGGTTTGAAATTGCAGAAATTTTACATGAGATTGAGGAGTTAGTTTCTGCCTTTACTTCCTTCGAGATGCAACACGTACGACGAGAAGCAAATTTTGTAGCCAATTTCGCTTCTTCTTCTTCTTCTTTAGATTCTCATATTTGGTTTTCTGCTCCTAGCTTCTTGCTGCGATGTCTGCAGTCTGATTGTAATGACTCTTTTGAATAATGAAGCTTCTGTTCCAAAAAAAAAAAAAAAGAAGTCCCCGACAGCCAGATCGATTGCTCGGCCGCCGCGGCGCACGACGCGCAGCTCCTTCCTGTGCGGGACAACGAGCTCCTTCCCGCGCACGCCCACCTCCTGCGCGAGCGCCCGTGCAGTCTGCCTCAAATACTCGAGCTCCAAACCGTAAAATCCGTCATCCTCATGCTCTAGCCAAGTCAGGGTAGGGAACGGTACGGTGCGGCAAGGCAGGGGTGGTTGCAGTATTTGGGACCAGAGCAGAGTGCGCGCGAGGGAGAGGGTCTAGGCGGGCACGTTGGAGGCAGAAGGCGCGACAGGGTCTAGGCGGGCGCGTTGGAGGAGAAGGCCGCGATTCGCCGGCCTGTGTGTGCGCGATGACAAGGATTTCAGGGCGGAGTTGCTGGCCACAAGGAGAGGCGGTGGGAACGGTGGCGCCAACCGCGCATGCACGGCCCTCGGCGGCAGCAGCGGCAGCAGCCATTGCGACGGCGTTTGAGCAGCGCTGCCAGCGGCGGTTTCCCTGGCCAGCATACGTGCGGTGACGGCGAGGTTGGTGTTGTAGTTGTTGGCAGCTGTCGTGGGTGGTGTGAGTGGCCGGGAACGGCGGCGGCGACCGGAGCTGGAACTTTGTATCCTGGCTGTGGCCGGTATGGCTGCGTGGCGAGCAGAGCACCGAGCAGGGAGGAAGCGGGGTGCCCATATGCGCAAGGGCGGGCAGGGACACGCGTCCGGGCCTTCGGGGGCATTGCAATTCAGAAGAGCTGGTGGCGTGCATGCTACACGACGCGTGGTGATAGCGACAGGGGCATGTCAATGCTTCAGTGCGTTCAGGTTTCATCTGAAGCCGTCTCTAGTTCTCTTGGAACGAACCGATCTCTCATACCATTGGCCTTGATTTAAATTTGGCTAATCTTTTATAATTTAGCTATAGCAAAATTGTGTTGTTCCGAAAGCTATATGACTGACTGCCACGGTTTATTTACTTTCCTTTTGTGTTGTATTTAATTTATCCTTTATATTAATCTTACTATATATAGAAACCATAAATTGGGAGAGAGAGTTTCTGCTCGTCATTAATTGCTCTCTTTCTCCCTTGGAGTACATCTAGAAACCTTCTATTGGGATTGCCCTTGTATATGCACACAAAAATTAAACATATATACAAAGTTCTTTTCTAGGCTTGCAACACAATAAATAAACGATTAAACTAATCGTAGATATACAGTACAGGAGAGCGATCCGGGTACCGTAGGTGACATACCAGAAGCAGGGCCACACGTAGAGCCAAGTGGCGTCAAGCCTGTCGAGACGGGCAAGCAGAGCATAGGGCTTCGCCGCCACGGGGACCCAGCGGTCTACCCACGACGTCGTCGCCGGCGCAGGCTCCATCTCCATTGGTGGTGGAGGCTCTGAAGCTGAGGCCGAGATCCTGGTCCTCCTGTGCATGGCCATAGCCACAGCCGCCGCCATACCCTCCCGATCGTCCCGGATCTTCAACGGCGACGGCGGCGCACGGTAAATATCAATAATATTATTTCCACAGAACGTTCGGGACCGGTGTTTGGCACCAGCAGCTGCAGGCATTATTCTAGACGATTGTAGCACCGAGAGGGCAGACCCCCGGTAGGAAGCCATGGCTACAATGCAATAATCACTAGTCAGAGGAGAAGAAGTACTAGAGCTCGATCGATCGCGCAGATACAGATAGCCTTTGATCGGAGCGAGCTACCCTGCTGGGACAAAGGTTTGTGCCAGACGAATGAATAATCCCGTCTCATTTATAGTACAATTCCCCGAGCAGCCGTAGTTGATGACTTGACTTTGGTGCAATACGCCAAAGATCCGTGTATACCTCGGGACGTGTGTCCTCCCTAGCCAAATGCCATTGGATCCTCCCCGCGATTCGTGCCGCTGATCCAACAGAGTTGTTTGGTTTCTTTGCAATCGCTGCTTTACCTGACATAACTGAGTAGTGAACCAAGCATTACGGACCCCGTATACAGTACAGTTGACAGTGGTTAGTTAGTGTTCTTTGTGTTCGGAGCGTTGATTGTGGTTAGTGTTATGAACATTGACTGTGGTTAGGCTAAGGCCAGTCTCAGTGGGGGTTTCACAAGTGTGTCATGCACATTAAATGAGGTGACACGTCAGCTAGAAGTGAGTTTTTGCATGAAATGGGGAGGAGAGAGAAAAATTTCGTTTCAACATGGTGACACGACCGAGCGGCGTTTCCCAGGCCTCGGTAACGCTGTGAAACGCCCACTGAGGGGAAAAATCGTTTCATTCTCGATCCCGTGCGCACAGAGCAACCCGCCGGTGACCGAGCTCCATTCCCGCGCGCGCGAGATCCTCCCGCCCAACTCCTTCCCGCCCCTTCCTCCCGCCTCTTTCTCCCCAATCCTTCTACTCCAGCCATCCTCTTGCCCGCAGCTTCATCTCTCCCGAGCACCGGCCTCTAGCTAGGGTTGTGCGCGCCAGATCCAGGAGCCATGGAGCCGCCGTCGGCAGTGGAGTCACGGAGACGCAGAGGAAGCAAGCCGCGCGGGGGGAAGTCGCTTGGCCTCAGGAGACCGGCGGCGCATGCTCCATCACCGAGTTCGGGTTCACCTTCACCTCCGGTTCATCCGCAGCCACCGATTTCTTCCCCCGCCGCCACCGAGTTCCCCGCTGGCACCACCTTCACCACTTCTCCTGCTGCGCCGAATTCAACCCCTACCAGTGGTTCTTCCTCCCCTGCTGCCCAGATGTTGAACATGCGGCCGCCGCTAGCAGGAGGATGGGGCGCCGTACCCCCCAGTTTCCAGCAAGGACCAAATTCGTGGTATGTATTTGTTCTGCGTGTTTATTTCCATGGCTAAAAATAGTTTGCCAAAAATAGTGTGTGCATGTCGATCTGTTAAGATGCCTGGTTAATTTCGATGGTTTGAGCCATTGGTCCTACTAGTGCTGGTGTTCTGCTATTTCTTAGTTCAGTTTTGTGGTCTGATGAAAGAGGGAGGGTGTTACTGTCGATTTTTTCTTGTGGTAGAATTGGATGAGGAACACATGTAGAGAGCAACAACATGGACTATGCTCATGACACAGATTGATAGATGAAGCTGGGTGGCACATTGCCAGATCTGCACACATTACTGCTGTAGTTGGTTGAACTGATTTGATTGGCTGATAAGGTGCTGCAGAAATCATCACTTTGCTATATAAGTGTGTTCATTGTCCTGGCTATGTTTTCAGTTATTCATTGGCATCCTTGCTCTCGATTAGAGCTCAGTTCCTTTCCTCTCAATGAAACATGGGTGACTATCTGTCTATCTTACATATGTCAATTTGATATCTGACATTTTCCAGGCTCTATCCTCAAGGAGGGTTTGTCAATTTGATTCAACAAAATTATCAGCCTCAGGCACAACCACAAGCTGAAAATTTTCATTTGGTTGGGCAGACCATGCCCTTCAATCCGATGTTTACACCAGCAACCCAAGCTCAGAAAGTTGCCACTGCAAACAATGTAGTGAACATTGACAGTGATGAAGCTGAAAACAGTGATGCAAACGGAGCAGCAAAGATGAACAGAAACATAAGATATTGGACTCATGAAGAGGAATGCAGACTGGATATTGACTGTTCACTTGTACATTTTCTGGTTCATTGTTTGTTTTTGCATTTGGTTGAATGCTCACATTGACTGTTGTGCAGGCCAGTGCTTGGTTGAATGCTTCTAAAGACCCAATTCATGGGAATGACAAGAAGACTGAAACATTTTGGAAAGAAGTCACTAACACATTCAACCAGAAAGGGGAAGGGAAGCGTACAAGAGAATTAAACCAATTGAAGGTTCATTGGTCACGACTTAAGTCATCGATCGGTGATTTCAATGGCTATTGGACTCAAGTATGTCAAATGCATACCAGTGGGTATTCTGATGACATGCTGGAGAAAGAGGCACAGAAGATGTATGTAAACAGGTTTGGAAAACCTTTCACATTGGTGCATTGGTGGAAGATACTAAAAGAAGAGCCCAAATGGTTAGCATTGTTTGAGTCAGAGACAGACAAAAATGAAGTATTTGATATTCCAGATGAACAGAAGCGTCCCCCTGGTAGAGAAAGTGCAAAGGCAGAGCGCAATGGAAAGAACAAGAAGGCAAAAGTTAAGGATGAAATTGTCAACCTTGGAGACACTGTTGAAAAACTTGTCAAGGTACAAGAAGATAAGAAGATGGATCTCGAGAAGGCCGCTGAAGCACAGAAGGAGATATCAAATGCAAATTTGAAGGCAGCAAATGCAGAAAGGGAAGCTAAAATGTTCGTTGTGTACAATACCCTGCTGAATAAAGATACAAGTAACATGTCTGAAGCTCAGAAGGCCAAACATGAGTCAGCAATTGAAAAGATACAAGAAATGCTACTTGGGACATAAGGTCTGTGTCAATGCTGAGAACTCATGTCTCTATTTATAGTTACTTCTGTGATATGATTCTATACTGTTTTTTTTTTGTCAATGCTGAGAACTCATGTTGAACTGTTTGTTGTTTCTGCAGGATGAAAGCAAGGTTCTGGGCAATCTGAAACGGTGGCTGGAGGCAATCTGATCCTGCAATATGGAAGCCTGAAGGCTATTTCAACTTTTGTTATCTACTTTATCTATGTTTGTCAATCTAGATGGTTATCGTCAATTCTGATTTCTGAACTATCGTCAATTGAGTCCATCTGGTCGAGTATACCAGATCGTTATCGTCAACTTGCTTAAAATTCTGAACTATCGTCAGTTTGTTATCGTCAGTTATGTGTTGAGTTATATTCTGAACAATTGTCAGATGACTTTATCCCATTTTATATTGAATTCTGTGTGTGCGTTTTGGATGAAATCCTTTTTAATTTGTGATCGGTGTGCACCTGTTGAGCTACATTTGATCTCGACACACACTGGCTACATAGTAGAGCTAGTACAGTTGATCTCAACAAAATAGCAGTATTAAATGCTCCCAAGTTGCATATGAAACGCTGCAATGAAACTCACCATTGTGACACTCAATTTCGTTTGTTGTTTCACCATGATTTATCTGATGTGGCGTTTTGGTAACTGTGCATTGAAACACCCGGTGGCATGGGTATTTATCTGATGATTTATCTCAATGCAGGTTTCATGGGTATTTCATGAGCATTTAATAGGTGCCATATCAGCAAAAAAGATGACATGGTAGGAGATTTATTGGAGATTTTTGGAAACAGAGCACGTACGATTCATCCCATGACACTCGGTGGGCGTTGTTTCCAAGCCGTGAAACGCCGATGAAACCTGCACTGAGAGCCTTTCTGTTTCTTCCCGTCGATCCCGTGCGAAACGTCCCAGCCTGCTTCGCTCGTGCTCCTCCTGCCTCCCTACCACGCGCTAGCCGCATCTCCCCTGGACTGCACGGCGTGTCTCCGACAGAGGAACCGGCCTCATCTGAACCCCGCCGGCAGTGTCGCAAGCTTCGCCGGGCGGGGACGCCGGCGGCCACGTCGCGAGCTCCGCCGCTGTCACGCTTTGCTCGGCCAGCCGCAATCTGGCGCGCGCTAGCCAGTTCGATATGAGTGAGCAGGTGGTCATTCGGAACCTCGGTACCAGCGAGCAGGCTTCTCGGCGGCCCCGACGATCCGCTCACCCGGGCCGTGTTCTGGGCTGTGCACACGGCCACCCGACCGACGGCGGCCCGGTACAGGGACGGCACTAGCAGCGCGTGGCAGGCCAGGTACGCGGGCGTGAACATGGCGGCTGCCGTCGTATAGATGAGCCTAAACGCTTGGCCGCCACCAGCGGTGCGAAACGTTTGCGGTTCGACGAACTCAAGCACAATTTCCGGCTCCCGACTCCATGTTGACCTCTACGCTTTACTTTGATAATCTTGCAAGGAGCAGTGCATCTTTTTGCGGCATCTGCTTGCTTCAGTATATGGGATGCACGCACGTCCATGGCCCGTAGGATTCATGCCATGCTCGCTACATGCTTGATGTTTCGTCGCTAGGAGCTTGCATATATACGGCACTTAGATCTTCAAACGGCTACACAAATCATATGTCACATTGGATCACAACATCATACACGAATTAAATGCTAATGATAGCCTATGAAATAGTGAGATGAAACTATGCATTGAGAAGGCCAATTCCATTCTATATTTCAATGTTACGAAGTTGACGTGGCAGTTTTAGAAACCGAGCCATTAAACTTGCATTGAGACTAGCCTTAGTGTTCAGAGCTTTGACTATGGTTAGTGTTAATTAAGAGTGTCAACTGTGGTTAGTGTTCGGATCGTCAGTTGTGTCGTGTTAAGAGCGTCGACCATGGTTATTGTTCGGAGCATTAACAGTTGTTAGTTGTATGAGTGTTGACTTTTGGTTAGTGTTTGTTGACTGTGGTTAGTATTCAGAGTGTTGACGATGGGTTAGTGTTAAGGGCATTGACTACGGTTATTGTTTAGAGCATTGACTATGGTTAGTGCAATTAGTGTTAATAACGTTTACTATGACTAGTGATAGGAGCGTTGTGGTTAGCGTTTAGGAGCTTTTTGACATGTTGAATTAAATTGACCATAAATAATTACAGTCATTACATCACAATTGATAATTACCAATATAGTTTTGAAAAAAACATGAATAACATAATTTGATTACACAGTAATGTACCGAAAGATATTGTGCATGGTTTTTTATAGCAAGTATGTTTAAGGTATAAAAGCTATCCCACATTTTTTGTGGACCCACATATTGTTATTATATTTTAAACAAAACATATTCAATATTAGTGATTTAAAATTTTTTAATAACAGTGGAATGCATATTATTATAATCATCAAGTGCTCAAGAATTTTATGTTGGACCCACATGTTGTTATTTTATTTTATAACATAATATATTCAATATTGGTATTGATCGAATTGTAGATATAATCGTAACAAGCACAAATGTTGAATCACAGTATATAAATTAGATGTACGATATGATAAATACGGTGATTTATAAATATTTAATAGAAAAAATGCACATTATCAAACACGGCATCCCTTCCGCTGGCCACCACTGTGACCTGCACGGCTGCACGTGGACTGCACTAGTACCTAGTCAGAGGGTGCTACTGCATGCCGGGATAACGACCGTGATGCGACCGACGGGGATAACCGACTGTTCGCCGCCGCGCTCGCCGGCGGCTGCCAGTAGTCGCCCACCGCCCCGCGCTGGAGTGACACCTCGGGCACGCCACGCGTGTGGGTGTTCCCCACCATCGGCATGGCGACTCTTTCTCTTTGATGATAACAGCTCAGGTCGGCAGGTCGGAAGAGGAAGATGGAGAGCCCCTCGCCCCCCTCCCCCAACCTCGGCGACCGCCACCCGGGGCGCCGCCAGCCACCTCCACACCGGCCACCGGGAAGACCTCCGCCTCCGCGACGGCCAAAGGTAAGGCCCCGCTCCCGGTCTCCGCTCTCACCGGGACGCCGAGCCGTTCTTCCCGGGGAGAAGTCCGCAGGGAGGGGCAAGTCGCGGCGGTGGAGATGGACTCCTACGACTCCGACGACGACTCCTACTACAGCTCGCCGGAGGCCCGGTCGTACCTGGAGGCGGCGACGCGCGGATTCCACACCAGCGCCCCAGCCTCGCCGCCGGGCGAGTCGGCTGCTCCACCGCCACCGGACCTGGGTGGGGGCGTGCCTGCAGACAGCCGAGGCCCGGGCGGGACCGCGGCCGAGGCAAGTCAGGGCGCCCCTACCAGGACGCAAAGCCGCCGCCGCCACCGTGCGCGAGCGGCCGCGCGACGGGGGAACGACGCGGCGAGGACAGCCCAGCGCGTCCCGGCCAACAAGCGGGTTGGGCCGCAGGCGATGGAGCGGGTCGCGGCTCACCGGCGACTCGGCTCGCAGCGCCGGGCCTCTCCGCCTGACGCCAACGGCTGGCAGCGCGTACTGCACCGCGACGAGGGACGTCCGCCGCCACGCCGCCGTCAAGAGCGTGCGCCGCTGCCTCGAGGGATCCCACCGGAGTACGACGGACGCTGCCTCAACTGCCTATCGTCCAAGCACAAGATCGCGACTTGCACACGCCCGCGGCAGTGCGCTCGTTGCCGGAGTCCGCGGCACTTGGCCAAGGACTGCAAGCGGCCGAGGGAGCACGCCAACGGGGGAAAGCGCGCACCAGACCGCCGGTTCGTCCGTCCGCGGCGTGGCTCGCCGGACACGCCCAGGGGCTCTGCCGCGGAGGGGGACACGCCGCCTCGCGGAAGCTACCCCAACCACCTCGACGGAAGTGACGACCCCTGCTCCGACTTCTTCGATGGAGTACCACCCGGCCACCCGGCTACCAGGCCGCGGGAGGCCGAGTGCTACATCCAGAGGGACGCGGCCACCGACGCCGCGGAGACGGCGCTGCAGCTGGCCCTGGTGGCGCAGCCAAGCGGAGACCCGGGGCACCATACAACTTCAGAGGTGCTGCTCGCGGTCACGGAGGCGACCGGAGTTGGCGCCGACGACATTCGCGTCAAGAAGTACTTCCCCGAGCGTTTCATCATCCTATGCAGAACGCCGGCGATCAAAGACAGAGTCTTGGCGGCGTCGCCGGCGCCGTTCGGAGCGTCGCCGCTGGTCATGCTCCCATGGACCAGGGTCGCGCACGCAGACCTCTCCACTGCGATACAAGCTCGACATCGAGCCGGGAGGGAGTGCCGCCGCACGTCCGGGAGAAGACACGGTGGCCAAACTGCTCGCTCCGTACTGCTGGATCCGGAGGTGGTTAGCCACCGTCACCGCCGACGACCTCTCTTCATTCAAGCTCACCGCATGGTCAAGCAACCCAAGCAAACTCCCCAAGATCATTTGGCTCGGCGTGGCGGAGCCGGCGACCGGGGCGCCGGCGGGCGAGGGATTCCGATTCAGAGGAACCGCTCCGTTCCTAAACAAGAAGGACGTGCTGCGCTACAAGGTGTTCGTGCACCTGCGCTGTGTCCGCGACTTCGCACCACCGCCCGGCGACGGCAGCGGCTCATCCTCCGACGGCCCGGCCGACGACGGCCGCAACAGGAAGCACCACCACACCACACCAAGGGCCCAGGGGTGGGATTCCACCCGTACGGCTGCCGGCGCGGCATTCCGGACGGAGGAATGGCGCATCACGGTGGCGGAGGCGGTGGCGGAGCCGCCGGCGGATGGCACCACGGCCAGGGGCCGGCCCCACGTGCCAGGGTGCCGGCCACGCAGAGGACCGGACCAAACGCCGAGGCGAGGGTCCCAGTCCACCAGAGGCTGGACACGCGTCCGCAACGCCAGGGCCCACGAGCCAGGGTGCCGGCCAACGAGAGGATCGGCGAGAACGCCAAGGAAAGGGTGCCGGTTCAGGAAAGGCTGCACAAGCGTCAGCCCGCTCGTCGCGCGCGGCGTCAGCATGGTCAAAAGAAGGCAAAGCAGCAGGAAGAGCGCTGGGTATGGAGGCCAAAGCAGGCCACAACCCAATCACAACTGGACAACACAATCAGGGGAACCATCGGTTCAAATTCTAATTCGGATGCTGCCAAAATGCCAGAGCAGGACAACGGCTCCAATCCCCATCTGGATGCTGCCGAGACCGCACTACCTGACACCCATGTCGCAGAGCAGCAGACAGTTCAGGCAGCAATCAGCGCGGCGAACGCGGAGTCTCCAGTCGGGACAAGCGAGAGCCAACTACCCGCACCTCGCGCGGCCGACCAACATTCTTGAGGTACATGCTCACATGGCGGAGCCCGCCATCCTCGGCATCCCAGAGAAGCTCCACCAAGCGGCACGGTATCGGCACCGAGGGGTCCGACGGCGAGCACATGACACAACCGGAGGCGGCCACCCTTGGTGGGCCGCATTGAGACGCAGCCTCGCTACGCCGCCCGGCCCACCCAACTTGGGCCTCGACTCGGAGCACCGGCCAGACGAGGACACCCAGCAACAACCGGCCCATGAAGAAGTGCAGGCCAACCCTGATACAGCGGAAGGCGTGTTGCCGGACGAGGAACAGGAGCCACCGGCACCGCCGACCAGCCCGGCTGCCATTCCAGCACCTGCGGCCTCTCCGTCCCCGCAGCGCCATTTCAAGGTGTTCGCGCGCAGGGTAAAGCTGCCCAAAGCCTCTCCACTACTTGTCAGACACTCGCCGCAGAAGACCCCGTCACCACGGAAGAAGATGCCGTCGCCGCGGCAACGGCCGCTGCGCAGCCGGCGCATTGCAGCGCAAAGCCTCTCCAGAATCCCTACCTCCAAGAGGGGAGAGTACCTCGTACTCAAGCGGCTCGGACACGCATCGGCCATCCCCGAATCGACAGCAGGCGGCAAATTTGACGCGCTCTTCACTGGGCACCCAGATGATGATGAGGCGCTCAGGGAATTGTTCCCGAATGGAAACATGATCACGGAACGTCGGCGGCGCCGTCGTGCGCCACGACAGGGGCCATGAACGGTCCTGCACCCCAACCACTGGTAGTTCGATTTAATGGATAATACGCCTATCATGTGTTGGAATGTCCGCGGGCTTAACGCCACGGCCCGGCGAGACAATGTGCGCACGCTCGTGGACGACGCGCGGCCGCAAATTGTATGCCTGGTAGAAACAAAACTGAGTAATATAAATCAATGGTTGGTCGCCGCCATGCTTGGCGCGAGTTACAGAGACTTTGCCTTTGTCCCAGCTGCTGGAACCAGGGGCGGTGTATTGGTGGCTGCCCGATCGCCGGAGGTGCGCCTGGAACAGCCTTGCATCGGCTGCTACACTTGCACAGTGAAGGTCGTCGTCGGCACTACGCCGCCGTGGTGGCTCTCCGTTGTTTATGGGCCACAAGAGGAGGCCGACAAAGCTCTGTTTCTCCAGGAACTGGAAGCCATCCGAGTTCAATGCCAAGGGCCCTGGGCCGTGATCGGTGACTTCAATCTCATCTTGGATGAGGCGGACAAGAACAATTCGCGCATCAACAGGAGAACAATGCGAGCCTTCAGGCAAACGGTGGCCACCTTGCAGCTGCTGGATCTGCACCTGCACGGAAGGAGGTACACCTGGAGCAACGAAAGGGAACGCCCCACCCTCGTCCGATTGGATCGTGTGCTCGTGTCCATGGATTGGGAGGAACAATTTCCAGCCTGCCATCTTCAGGCATTGGGATCAAACGCTTCGGATCATTGCCCTTTGCTCCTGCAAACTAACCTGACATTATCACCGAAGCCGAGGTTCCACTTTGAAATATACTGGCCAAAGCTCGACAAGTTTCAGGAAGCGCTGGAACAGGGCTGGACATGTGACCGGATCATCCACGACCCAATCATCCGGCTCGATGTCATGCTGCGACACTTGGCAGGGGAGCTGCGAAGCTGGGCCGCAAGGAGTATAGGAGTGATCAGGGAACAATTGATCATGGCAAGGACTATTATTCTGAAGCTTGATCAACTGGGGGACACCAGGGGACTCACTGACTCCCAAAGGGCATTGCGCGCCGACCTCAAACAGAAGTGTCTCGGCCTATCCTCGCTGGACAGAACCATTGCAAGACAGCGGTCCAGGGTGCGCTATCTGGCCGAGGGCGACGCAAACACACAGTATTTCCATATGCTGGCACGCGGCCGGCGAAGAAGAAACACCATCACCAGGCTGCGTGTCAACGGTGCGTTCACCTCCGACCTGAACACCATGGAGCAGGCAATCCATGACCATTTTGCGAGCGTGTTCGGGGCAACCGGACAGTCCGACGGCACTGTGGACTTCCAGGCACTAGGCTTCGAGCAGCAAGATCTAGAACTGCTGGAGCAGCCAGTTTCAGAGGAGGAGGTCCGGAACGCCATCAGAGAACTGCCTCCGGACCGAGCGCCTGGCCCAGACGGGTTCACCGGCGCGTTCTACAAGTGCGCTTGGGAGGTGATCAAGACGGAGCTAATGGCTGCCATCAACGCGGTTCTGTTCGGCGACTGCAGGGCCTTTGGCCGACTGAATGGGGCATTGATCGTGCTGCTACCCAAGACCGCAGACGCGTGTGAGCCGCACCAGTTCCGACCTATCACCATGATACACAGCGTGGCCAAGCTCATCTCCAAAATCCTTGCGATCAGGCTAGCGCCAAGAATGGATGGCCTCATATCCAAAGATCAAAATGCATTCATTCGAGGGCGCTCAATCCATGACAACTTCAAATACATCCAGAGGGCAGCGGTGCTCTTGCGCAAGAAGAAGAAGCCGAAGATGCTACTCAAGCTCGACGTCGCGAAGGCCTTCGACACGGTCCACTGGCCGTTCCTGCTCGATGTGTTGCAGGCAATGGGATTCGGGGTGCGCTGGCGGCGCTGGATCGCCTCAATACTGTCCACCGCGACATCAACAATCCTGCTGAATGGGCGCCCTGGCCGACCAATACGCCACCGCCGGGGAGTGCGGCAGGGTGACTCTCTTTCCCCACTCCTGTTCATATGCGTGATGGAGGTGCTCGGCCGTCTGTTCGCTGCGGCCAGGGAAGATGGGGTGCTCCGGAGCATGGAAGAGGAAAGGATCAGGTACCAATGCAGTATGTACGCAGACGATGTCATCCTGTTTGCTTACCCAGACATCAACGAGGCAACCGCAATCAAGGGAATTCTGGGCATCTTCGAGGATGTCTCAGGCCTGCGCACCAACATGGCAAAGTGCTCAATCACTAACATCTTCGGAGCCGACGAGATCATCACAGACCTGCAGCAGATCTTGGGATGCCAAATCGCAGAGTTCCCAATCCGGTACTTGGGGCTGCCACTCAGCACCACCAGACTACCCCGAGCAGAAGTTCGCCGCACGGTGGACTCGGTGGCGCGTCGGCTGCCGCCCTGCCATGGCCCGCTCATGGCAAAGAGTGGGCGCCTCATCTGGGTCAAATCAGTCCTCACGGCAATTCCCGTTTATTGCATGATCGCCGACGGGCTGCCAACGTGGGCCAGAGAAGAGATCGATTCCATATGCCGCAGATTTCTCTGGACTGGGAAAGATGGCGACGCGCGGGGAAAATGCATGGTGGCTTGGAGAGCATGCACTCGACCAAAGGACCTGGGTGGTCTAGGCATTCCTGATCTCAAGCTTGTGAATCTAGCCTGCGAATCAAAGTGGTTATGGCTGCAGCAGCAGGACTCCGACAGGGCTTGGGCAGCGCTCCCGCTCAGACAATCAGCAGAGGCCATGGACTTCTTCAGAGCATCCACTCACACAGTCGTCGGCAACGGGCAAGGAACTCTATTCTGGTTGGACAGCTGGATCGACGGGGTGTCCATCAGGGCCATGGCACCCACGCTCATGCAGTTCGTCCCCAGGCGCACGGCAGCAAGCCTCACAGTCGCCCAAGCTCTGCAAGGAAGGCACTGGGTGCACACGATCGCCGGCGGCGTCACCATGCCGGCCGCGGCGGAGTACCTGCGGGTCTGGCGTGCAGTCAGAGGAGTACACCTCAATGACGCCTCCGACAGATTGGTCTGGCGCTGGAACACCGATGGAAACTTCTCTATCCATTCCGCTTACCAGGCGCTGCAGTTCGGTTCACACCCCATCCCGGGATGTGTTCGCGTCTGGGAAATCTGGGCACCACTCCGCGTCAAGCTCTTTCTCTGGCTGGCAATCCGACGGAGGCATTGGACAGCGGACCGCAGGCGTCGCCACGGCTTGAGTGCACCCGCAGCCTGCTTCTTGTGTGACCAGCAATCTGAGTCAATCGACCATATCATAGTGCAATGCCCTTATGCCAGACAGCTTTGGGTTGAAGCGGCAGCAGCTCTGCAGCGACAAGTACTCCAGCAGCCTCATGGCGACATCCTCACATGGTGGGAGCAATGGAGATCGCTGTGGCCAGGGCATGCCAAGGGAGCCGACACCATGTTCGCGCTCATCGCTTGGGAGCTATGGAAAGAGCGGAATGCAAGGTGCTTCCGCGGGGCAAACACGCAGCTCAACGCACTAAAGGGACTGATCAAGCACCAGGCCGAGCTCTGGGTGTTGGCCGGCGCAAAGCGCTTAGGGAGTTTGTTTGAGCATGTAATAGGTTAAGAACAAAGCGCAGCGGGGATGAACGCACACTATAATCCTGAGCCGCCCCGCTTGTAATCCAAACAATTTTCTCTTAATACAAAAACGCGCAAATCTTTTGCGTGATTGAGAAAAAAAAAAACCATCGGCATGGCAAGCCCCTGCGGATCGGCATGCCGTACCGGACGACGTACAAGCAGTTCGTGTGGCCAAGGATCGGTCCAGCCCCGACACGGCGTGAGCGGCTACTGCGTCGACGTGTTCAATGTGGCGCTGTACCATACCCGGTTCCGGGCATTCGTCATGTTCGGCGAGGGCGTGAAGAACTCCAGCTACAACGAGCTGGTGCAAAGCGTGGTGGACGGCATCTTTGACGCGGCGGTGGGCGATGCCACGCTCGTGGTCTGCCACGACTGTTCGCTACCCCGCTCGCCGGCCGCTTCGAGTAGTCGCCCACCCCCGCTCTGTGCGCAGCTGTGCTCGGCCGAGCCCTCGCCGTTGGAGCACGCACGGGCTGGAGCTCTGCTCGCTAGTCCCCGCCGCGCCGGAAGGTCCTCTGCTGCAATGGGGCTGGGCGCCACCACGACGACGTGTGCGAACAGCCGAGCATGCAGCCCCCTGCCCCCTCCATGCTATTCTTCCGTACAGGCTCCATATGGGGAGCACTGAGAAGGAGTGCACGCATGGTGCTTAATTAGAAGGAAGACGACGGAGATGGTTTGGGATGAAGAAAAGTCACATTTATTTAGAGTCTTAATGCAACGGTTCTCTACTGTTGCGCCTACAATAAATACATCTATACTATAATTAAAATCTTGTAAAGGCGTAAGAAGCATGTCCCTTACACTAACCCCACAGTCAGTCTCTCACCCTCCTCACCCCAACGGAAGGGTCCTCAAATCAAGGAACAAATCACGGAACAAATCCATGAACCAGAGGTAGCTTGTGTACCGCATACTGCAAATTCAAAATTCAAACTAATGCCCCATAATGACGGGCCGATACGGAACAAAAACAAAAAGGAAACGCTGGGATCACCTCGACGCCGGCCGGCCGCCTCCTCCGGGATCTGCCAGGCCATGCTCGATCTGCAGAAGGGCGACTGGGCGACGGCGGGCTCGGCTGGGAAGGCACGAGGGGCGGTTGTGCGGTGCTCTCGGTCAGTCGAGGCGACCGTCGAGCGGAGTTGCGTCGCGCGGTGGGGAACGATGGCTGAGCGGATGCGACAACGATGGCTGAGCGGATGCGACCCCCTTACTCCTGGCGCGCATCTCGTGATCTCGCCCAGATCTTTCGAGTCGCCGAGGAAGGGTGACTTTCTTTCTACTCTGGTCCGTCTCCTCCGCCTGCAGAAGGATGACGATACAGGTCACGTGTTGCGGCTATCTACAGGCAATCGTTTCAATGTTTTTTTTGTGTGTCTTTGTTAATTTCTTTGTTTGTCTTTCTATGTTCTCGGTGCTAGATTTGAGAACTATTTCGTTGTTGGTGATGGGTTATTGTTCTTGGTGATATACAGATCACAGGGAAGGACCGAAGAGTAGGGCTTGGTTTGCATCTAGGAAATTCTTGTGGGCAGGTAATAAGTTGTGCAGCTTCTTATGATCATCGAGTTTTCCTCAGATGAGGCTCGATTCTGTTTCAGATGCCAGACGGCGAGGCTTCACTTTGGTTTACCATTGTGGCCTAATTGTATTTGTTTTATATTTCCCTTATTCAAGGCCCCCTGTTTTAATTAGCTGGCAGCGATGGACGAGCGGGGCTCAGGCTTTTGAGGACATTTGGTAGAAAATAAATAACTAATTTGAGAATGTATAAAAGTAAAGCATTATTAGTATAGATTTTAATTGAAAAATAGGTCTGGTTCGTATTAAGAAATATTAAGAAGACATGATACATCACATCAGTGGCAGCGATCAGTGAAGCACGGTAACTAAGAAGTTTGATTGAAGTTATCTTATGAAATCCATGATATCTTGTGGATAAGCAGCAGTTGCTAAACTAAATAAGAAATTTTTTGTACAAACAGAACTGCAAATATTCTCCAAATATCTTGTGGCCTTTTTTTTTGAGGAAACTAATATCTTGTGGCCATGTGGGAACAACGATTATATTAGTGGTGCCTTTGAAAACTAGGATGTTCTTGAGCTCTCATGTATATATTTATCAGTCCATATATTTTTCTGCTTGTGTTTTCGACAGTCGCCTCATGGTTGGAGATCAAGTTGTGCCTCCCTGAGTTTACTTCTCAGAAGTTCAAAACAACTTCATGGATGCATCCTAGCTATGAGCCTTTGTGAGCTCATGGACAGTTTCTTGGAACTCATTTTGTGGAGGAGAGGTCGAAGAACCCTGTGCAATTGTTGTTTCTCGGCCAATTATTTCTGCTACTTCAAAACATTTCACATGATTCGAGTTGTCTAAAATTTCTTCACTATTTGCATAGAATTAGACACTCTGTTTTAATAATTAATATGCGCAGGTGGGTCCCTAAACGCAGGTGGCTAGAGCTCGGCTAGGGTGGCACGGTCTGGGTGCAATCTAAACACAGCGCAGTGGAGATGCAGAGCTGGTAATAGGCAATATTCAATTATTCTTCTAAATGGAAGTCACTGTTGGTTAATATTACGCTGTACCGGACTTGGGTAAGGATTCTAGTTCCCCGGCAACGGCTCAAGAAATGCTTGTTAGCAGATCTTAGCGCAATCACTAGAATTAAGTAAATGTGACTAGCGTATGGTAGCTAAGCCTACTGCAAACCCGAACTACTACCAGAGAGAGGGTGTCACAATTCCTCTTCCGGCAACGACCTAAGGATGCTAAGCTAAGCTAAACTCTAGTGACAACGTAGGACTAACCAAAGGGTAACTCGCAAGCGCACGGTACCGATGTAGCACTTCAACCGGGTGAGTACTCCGGTGTCGAATTTGTAGTTCGCTCACGGGAAGCGGATTAAGACTCTCTAGCAAATGTGTGATGGAAATCCGTGGTGGTTCTACTCAATCCAAGCTATTGATATTGATAAAGGGTATAAGTGTTGTTATGAGTGATAACTAAGAGTAACTAGTAGGTAGCTAGCTAGGTGGGAGGACAACGAGTGAGTAAGGACTCCTATGTATCTAACTATACTTCTGTGTTCTAATCTAACTAGTGTAACGACTTAACTAAACTAATGCCTAGACCATCGATGTGATAGGGGAGATCGGCTGACAAATAGGAGGGTAGCGTCTCCCGAGGGACTAACTCCTATTCCAGCGGACCTATGACTTTAATGGGCGCCCTACACCCTACCCCTAACATAAACGAGATATAACTCGAAAGGCTGCGTTCGTCACAACCGCCCCGTTGTAATACGTTGGACAGTGAATGGACTTACCACTCAAGAGTGAATGGAATTACCAATCATCGATAGGGTGCATCCACTATTAAGCACTAGCCTAAGCACCTCGCCTAATCTAGTCTTAAGACTCGGCTACCACGTAAGTAGCCTCGGCCCCGGTTGGTAGTGAAACACACACAAAGGATCTAGACACTAACTAGTTCGGACTCTACACTAATGAGACTAAGACACAACACTACTACACTAGTATAGCAATGCACTAAGTAAATACCGAAAGTAAAGTACTCAAAGTAAAGACTTAGTAAAGTAAAGCAAGACTATATTAATATAAGGAAAGTACTTCGAAAGTAAAGGTACAAGAGCTATACCAGATTCTCAGAAGACGACTCGGAGACTCCGAGCTTCGCTCGACTCGACTCTAACTCCCACTCTAGACTAGACTACACTACTCTTGATCCCCAAGAGAGCTTGAGCTTGAGAACACTAATGTGAACTACTTGGGGACACTTTACAATGAGAGACTAGGGGGTATTTATAGTGGGGGTGGAGTAGGGGTTACTCAGCCGCCACGTCGCCGATCCGTGTGCTCTCCGCCATGCGCCGTTGGATCAAACCGACCTTCCACCGACTTGAATGGACGGCTCTTGGTGCGGGACACGTGGGAGTCATGCGGGAAGGCGGTGGAAGCGAACCGACCCCAAGTGGGGCCCACCCGCAAGTCGGCCGACGGGTCCGGGTGACTGTGGGTCCCACCGGCCTTCTAGAAGGTCCGGGTGGCGGTGGGACCGGTGCCAAGGTGTCCCGCCACCAAAGGTGGGTCGGCCGACCCGGCCGGGACCCCCGGTCCACGTGGCGGCTTCCCGGTGCTTTGTCCTGGCTTGTCACGTGTAGTCTTGTCCGAAGTTGGGTTCACTTGATATCTTGCTTGCTTCCATGTGGATCCTTGGTCCATTGTACCAATCAGATGGAATGTTGATGTGTGGTACATTTGGATCCAGGATCAGGTTCTCCTGTAGAGTTCAGGGACCCTGCTTGGTGGTCAGATCCTGGTGAGACCAGAATCAGGTCAGAAGACCTGGGTTTTGGTCTCACAGGGCCTATTTCCAGCTTTCCTGCATTTCACAAGCTAAGAATACAAGTGGAACTTTATTAGTGATAAATATGCTCATGTGATGCTTATCTTCCTTCTATCGAGGACTGTTGACGGGTTTCTGAGTGTACCAAAACTGGTCTTTATTCCCGTCAACAAGATCCCCCAAGCTTAACCTTTGCTCGTCCCGAGCAAACGATTAAAACTTGGTTCGATTGGATCAGGTATTATTACTAAGTTAACATCTCAATAGTACTAAGTGCACAACAAAGAACTTCTCTTTGAATGAAAAATTTAGCAATGTTAACACACCCATATTACTCTAGCACCCATGGGGCTTATGGCATTAACTCAGTCTTGGGATGTTGAAAGACGAACAGTTTTTGACTAGAGCATCTACCTTTCTCATTCTTTTAGCAAGTTTCATGCCGAGGTTTTTAATAAGTTTTTCCAAAGAAGTCTTAATGTTCCTCAAATGGTTTCTCTCAAGTCACTCAAGTGGTGTATAAATCCTCACTAAGGCACATAATGTGTTTGCCTTTCAAAGACATCCTATCTCTAATAAGGCTTTATATGGAGCTTGATTAGGTATGTCAAGGAATAGCATACTTGCAAGGCATATGTTGTCTTAGTTAAGAAGAATGAAGTCTTGGACCATAGTAGAGTCTTATCATACCCTTAGATCAAGATGTAAGATGGAATGGATGAATGTGATGGATGATAAAGTAATGAGGGGAAGTGGATGTATGGTGGATGAGGTTGCTCCTTTATTTTATGCTATCTCTCTTTCTACTTCTATTGAGACAAGGCTAGCTCTTCCCTTCTTTTTTTTTCATCTCTCTCATTTTTTTTTCAATAGATGCCTAGCCTTTATGAGATGTGTCTCACCTACAAATGATAACTGAGAGAGAATCTCTAACTGTGGAGCATGGAGCAACTCATGGGATAAAATGGTGAAGGTGCGTACTTCCAATGTAGAAGCAGCACAAGAATGGTGGTATGGATGATAATGCGTGCTCCCGGTGTAGGAGTAGCATAATTATGATAGTGAGATGCGTACCCCCGTGGTAGGAGTAGCATAAATGATGGATGATGAGATGCGTACTCCCAGGGTAGGAGTAGCATAAATGATGGTAGTAAGATGCGTACTCCAGGGTAGGAGCAGCATGGTTGCGTACTTCCGGATTAGAAGCAAAGATATTTGGTGATGTGTGGATCTTGATCTTAGGGACACGACAAACCTCTAGCAAAGGTTCTACAAGTCTTAACCAAACTCAATGCAAGCAAGTAGCTTATGTAGAAGGCTTATGATATATCAAGGTATATGTATGGCCGTGGTAGGTATTTTAACACCATTGAGGAACAATTAAGTTTTTCATTCATTTAAAAAGAAAATCTCTGGCAATCATGCGTGCTTAGAACAATAGAGTAGAGCTCCTATCTTAACTATCTCATATCTCACAACAACTTAGACTTTGTATTAGCACTTGCAACCCACTAAGTGATCAAGTTCAAGGTGGTTAAAGGTGCCAAATAATCTAGACTTAGAGAAGTGCTAAGTTGTAAACAAGCACTAGAGAAACATTAACTAGCAATTTCATCATCATTTCCATAGAAAGACTAGCACACATGAAGCATATATACAAAAAGGGAAATAAAGCAAATAAATATTTTTGGATTTTTAAATTTTTAGATTTTTTTAAATGCAAGAAAACAATAACTAAAATGCAATAAGACAAGAATTAAATGAGAAGGATTAGAAACATACCTTAGATGAACTTACCTTAGTGGGGGAGAGGATCTCCCCCAAGCTTGTCTCTTGCTCACCGTTGTGAGAACCATGCGTTCCACCGGTCCCGCGGTACTCGTCCTCCGTGATGACACCTTGGACCATCTCCAAGTTCCGTTGCATGAGCTGCAACGTGGCTTGATTCTCGATGTGGAGGTTCTCTACTTCTGGGTGAGTGCTTCGATCTCGGTCGGTGGTGACACCTCCCTCGCCGGGGCGAGGGGTATGTGCCCGGGAAGGTGTCCTGGAATGAGGAGGTGCTTCCATGTGGGAAGAGCTCACCTCCTCTTCTTCATCGGGTGCAGCATGAGAGGGACCAGCTTGCTCCGAGCAAAGACGGGCTTGTACTCTCGTCATTCGTCCGTCCCGCGGGGACAAGGTCTTCCCTTCGTCGGGGTTAGTGTTGAGATATTATACAGCCAAAGTCCCTCATTAGGGAGAGGAATCTCGACTGCATTAGTCCCATATGTCATCTTAAGCGTACCTCTTGGACCTCTTTTAATTAGACCAGCACGTATAAACGTTTCTTCACGAATAATTGGTCTCTCCTTAGGCATAAACTCGTAAACATTCCCCTCAAGCACACCCAAAGATTCAGCAATTCTAGTCATGAATGAAGTAAAACCTATGGGTGTTTCTTGGACTAGAGTTCTCCCAGAAGTGTACTAGCATTTTGACAGGGGCAAACTTGATTTTATTAACCATGACATACATGAGTTGCATCTCTTTAAGACCTATCTCTGATAAATCAGCCCTAGGAAACAAAGTGATTGCGATCCAATAGAACATAAACCTTAAAGTTGGATTATGAATTTGCTTAGGTTTAGGATTGGACCAGTCAGTTGACAAAGCAATTGATTTCCAAAAGACAGCAAAGTTAAAATTTGCTAGAGCAACCTCTTCATCTAGTATGCAATCATGATCTGTTGACGCAAAATGTGACCGTCTGCGCCTCACACACTGCAAGCCGGAAAGCGTGGCTTCAATCGGGTGCCCGGCGTTTCGAATCCGGAGGCGTGCCGTCGGTTTGACCGAAAGCCAACAAGGGATAAAAGCGTTAGATCAAAAGGTGGAACGTGCCGGTTGAGACCGACAGTTCCATATTTACGGCCCTGAAGCCACTTACGACGACATACGGCTATAGAAGCTATCCGCCAAAGCATGTTTATAGCCCATTCGGCAAATACAAAGTAAGAAGCATAAAAAGGCTGATTGCCGAATACACATGTATGTAAAGACATGTTTGAACAAGTGAAATCGATCATCATATATCATATAAATCATAAATCTAAATCGATATCATCGTTCAAAGCATAATGAATAAGCAGCAACTCGTAAATATAAATCTACTTAAATAACACATGCATAGGCCTAATCCAACTAGTCACGCCCGCACGTCTAGCCTTCATAAGCCCATCGAGCATAGACCAAGCAAGTTAATCCACCGCATGATACCGCTTGCTACAGATCTACATCACTCCTTACGACTAGATTAATCCACCGCATGATACGATCTAATAGTAAGAAGGTAAAAGCATGCATATACCTAAACAGATCTATAAATACTCGTTGCTCATGTAGGCGTAACCGTATCGGCAAGATTGCCGAATCGGGGTCCGTGAGGAAGGAACAAACAAGTAATACGTAAAAGAAACCTATCAGATTAAACCGATCTCTAGTCCACCGGATGACTAGCTCTAGAGTAACCCAAAGCCTTGCATCTGCCGCACGGTACCCGGTCCTGTCAAGGCTTATTCTACATCTAACGTGAATGAACCCGCAACACGTGACAATCTAGATCGATCCATCTAATTCGGCTATACGAGCATGTGATCTATCTATCAAGAGCCAAACCGTATCGGTCTAGATTGGGCAAAAGAGTGTGTGCAAACATATAAAATAAATATAAGAGCATGCAACACGGGATAATTTAATGAATCTATTAGATCTTGCCAAATCTAATAGAGCCGATAACTATCTTGCTTACGCTAAGCTATCAAGCGGACGCGCCGCGCACGGCCATCCCGTCGAGATAAACAAAACACAAGCGAAGACTTCCTGTTGTCAGCGACGCCCGCCGCACGGCCATCCATCCGGGACAAAACGGCTTGCATCATGATCTAAATCCGCCGCACGATACTAGACATGATAGCAAGGTTGCCGGTACTTACGGGGGTCGACGGATCGATGGCTCCCCTCGAAGAAACTCGACGACTCGACTAAAAGGACTCGAAAAGGTGGCACGGGGCCGGTTGTATTGATTTGATTGTGAACATCTTACAATGTGCCGCACCCTTTCTTATATAGGAAAAAGGGCATACGGTTTTTGATAAATAAAGGCTCTGGTACAAAAGAACAATATAACTAGTCTATCCTCACGTACTCATGCTAAAGAGCTCAATCACGTTTCCTTGGTAATCATGCCGGCCCATCTCTTCTCTCTTCCTTGTATTGCGACGTCATCGTGCCGTATTGGAACTGAAATCTGAAGCCCACCGACGGCTGCCGTCCATCTTTAACAAAGCTCCAGATCGAGACTTTCTCATAGCGATATTTCATACGGCAATAATCCAAGGCATATACGTATGTATCTGGCACGCGCAGCATCCGAACATTTATCTCTTTCCTTGTCCAACCGCCAATGCTTTGGCAAGCCAGCACATACGAACGTGACACTAGTTAAGCCACATATATGTGTATATATCTGCTGATTTGCACGCAAGGTCTCGTATTTGCCTTCCATCCTTAAAGCTACGTAGGCATGCTGATCGGCCATACACATGCAATGGGCCTCCTTGATAGCCGATCACCATTTGCCTACCGTGAGCCTGATGACCAAATATACGCATATGTCTCCCTTGCTGGCTTCCTTGCTTCACGTGATGGCTCTTGGTGATTAATAAGCTTCTTCTAAATTAAATAATCTTGTTTAATCAACAATGCCAGCTGATCCTCATGAAGAGCTTCTAGCCTCCCTTGTCTTCTAGTTATCCTTGATCATCCACATGAAGAACTCCCAGTCAGCATGTCCCTCAAAATGTATTAAACAATATTTGCTTCCACAAGGCTAAATATGCTAATCGGCCATTTGTGCATGAACATCCTTATAGCTGATCCCAAATTGTCGATCTCATAAGCTTGATGACCACATATCCAGATATACCTTTCCTATTCGATCTTCTTGGCAATCATCAGACGTCTTGTTTCGCTTAGGATATCTTCTTGCCAATGGTATTTCTCGGCTGTCCAAATTTTGGTGTCAACACAGGCCCCCTAGTTCGGAGTATGAATGTCATGCTTCGAACTATTTTGATCTGATGGCCTTCTTCGAAAGAGCCGAGAAATCAACTGTCAGCAATAGTGTGATCTCATAATATTTTCACAACCCATCCTTGAAGATGAAGAGGCTAATAGAAGTCATCCGTCTTGTCCTCCTTCATGATGGATCGCTCAATGTCGGTGTGTACGCGGCGAGTCCGGGTCTCCACTAATAGATAGTTTAGTTGATGAACAGCTATCCATCTTGTCTTTCCAAACTCTGAGCTTGATCAACCCAGCAACTCTGTGACTCTTCTTGCCGAGCAATGACAACTCGTGGCCCCCTGGTTGTCATCGAAGAGGTTGATCTTGTCGGACAACATAGCAATAGGCCCCCGGGGCTTTGCTGTCGCCGTTCTTGCTCTTATCAGAGACATCCCTGCCAAATAAGATGTCTTGGTTGAAAATATTTGAGCCGATTACATGTGACATGTCAACCCTTTTTTGCAAATGATCGGCTGCTTCAGATCTTACAACTGCTCTGATTCTAACTTCACATACTGATGGCCGCCTTGTCAATCTTTTATCTCAACAAGAGCGCGTACGGCATGTATCTGAACTTGTTACCATTGCATGTTTATTCTTGGTTCCACCTTATTTGAGGCCATCAACAAAGGTATCCTTGTCTGATCTGAACAGGATAAAATGGACTTGTGGTCGGCAGTATCAGCTTCCGCTTGTGCCTAGCACTCCAGGTTCTTCTGATGTACACCAACCATCAATCCTAATCAGCTTCATATTCTTTGTTCTCGGCTGAATGTATCACTTAGCCAATGTGACACGTGCTTGACAAAACTTTTAGTCGATGATCTTCTATTGGCCGTCAGGTTGCTAACTTCCTCAATACCTCTGATGGATCATCTCGTGATGGATCTCGAGTTCCAAAGAGTCAGGAATCACAGACGATCCTTTTGTATACCAATTTGATCCTGATGTCCAGCTGGCTTCTCTTCTTGTTTCCTCAAGGTGCGTACCCTACTGGTCTCTTGTTGTATGCACTAGATCGATGGTGCGCTGCCTTCCCCTGCCATGATCCAGCCAACGATGATCGCTAAGAAATTTTAGCCGATTAGTGCAGGGTAAAATGCCTTCTCAACCAACCAGCTGTTACAGTAAGTTGCTGTCCAGATTTGAGTAAGGTTGAGTTTGGACTCTATTTTCAGGAAACCCATGAGCCAATTCTATTTTTAGGAATTCACCAGCTGAGAATTGAAACATGACCTGTCGACGATTTATAGCACTGTGTAAATCATCTGAATTTTCCATGTAACAGCTCCTGTACCCTTACGGTGTAATTTGGCCCAACTCATAGATCATCAGTGTGGGTCATCGTGACCATCAACTATTTATGGCAATAGAACAGCCGATGCTTCTTCTGGATCGGGGTACTTTTATTGATCAACTGCTACTCATTGCTTTTTTTAACAATCACATGAGGCTCAAAACTGATACATGAAGCAACCACCAAGCCTCCTAGAACATTGTTGATATATGAACCTGGACTTTTGATTCTGAGAGCCATGTGCCTTTTAAATATACCAAACGTCTTCCATCGGCTATCAGTTTAACACATGCTTCGTTTTTAGCCGATGCAGTACAATCGTGCTCAATAAATCCTGGCTACATGTGTCTCTCCGATCTTATATTTCCTTTTTCCTTCCATCCAGCTAGTCAATCGTGAATCCAGGTAAACCAAGCATGCATTTCTATACTCTTCTGAATCTCCTTTAATCATGCACTTGAGTAATAGTCAGTCCATATTGACTTATCCCTTTTGCCACAAGCTTCAGCATACAGTATCTGCTTGGACTCCATGACTGATATACTTAATTTACGATTTACGAATTTCCAATTTCTTTTTAACTCTTAGACCTTTTGATGGTGGTGTGCAGTGTCATGAAGGATGGTAATGAGCTCGGCGGCATGCAGATAGGTCCGCAGCGGGTTCAGGCCCCTGATGCGTAGTCGACTTAGATCGAGACGCCGAGCATGTTCTAGTATCTTCTCAATGTTGGCTCCTGTGATGAACTCCTTGGTCATGATAAACTAGCTGACATTCTCCGCTGTCCCGACTGGAGCCAGCCATGCTTAACAATAATTCTTGACAAATTTTACGTCAGCAAATTGTCTTCCAGCCGAACTCAAATCAGATTCAGCTATCATGAAATCTGACATGTCAATAGGAGAATTTCGGTCATCTTTCCTCTATTAGACATGACAATCAGGATTGTCTTTGGGATAGCCGACTGTAATATCCTTTGAGCAGCGGAGTATAGGAGAACAACGACTTTTGATCCTGTCCGTTTTCTGATGCCAGGTGCGCATGTCATCCTTGCTTTAGTTTATCTTTACTTGTTCATCGGGCATGTCAGCTGAAGATATCTCCTTGTGCACACACTGTATGCATAATCGCATAGCTTCATAGTGCCAGGATAGAGACCACAGAGCTGATAACAATGGCCGATGGAGGAAAACTGAAACGGATTTTGTCACACCCATCGGCTTCATGCCTTGAGTAGCTTGATGGCTGTAGTCTTCGAACTTTGTATTCCTTGTGTCGTATGCTACTCTGCATGTGGATCCTCTTTAGTGACTGACCAACATCAATCTGGAATCTTCACTTTGTGCATGTACGTACGTCCTTCATAACAAATGGAGATTTGGATTTTCTGATGCATGCCAAAATAATTTTCAACCGAACTCCTATCGGTTGTCAGGTTACCAACTTCCGACGCAACCTCCCGTGACGATCATCATCTTCAAATTCTTCAAGCCCATTGCTTTTCGTTCCTACTGCAGAGTAATCCTTGTATCTTGGCGTGTGTGATCTTTGTTATCTCCAATCTTTGAGCGTGAGCTCGGCCTTAATCCTATCTGTTTCTTTGTCGGGAACTGGAATGCCACGCCATCTTATGATGTGACAAATCTCAAGGATCTGTCATGACGGTTCGAACGTGTGCCATTGGTGAAGATACACTACAGGAATCCGGCTGTTCGCCGACAGCCCAGGGGTTTGCCGACAGCCAGGATCTGGGCTGTCGGCGAACCCGGCTTGTTTGCCGACAAGCGAAACCCGTTGTCGGCAAATTTAACTTTCGCCGACAGCCCCGGATCCACGGGGGCCGGCGAACACAGGCTGTCGGCGAAGATTTTTTTCCCGACAGCCAGTGTCGGCAAACCAAGGTCGGCCGGCGAAACGCCGCTCGACCAAAAGGCGTTGTCGCCGTTTGCCGCCGACGACCACGCCGTTAGGGCTGTCGGCAAAGTTTGCCGACGGCCTCCCGAAGATAGGTTTGTCGGCGAAGATGCTTTGTCGGCAAAGTCCGGGGTTTGCCGACAGCCACCGTTGGTTGTCGACAAACTATGCTCTTTGCCGACAGCAACTCGATGCTGTCGGCAAACATATTTTTTTTTGAATTTTGACTTCAAATTTTTTTTGTTGCCTAGATACATTGTTTACAATCACATGTTTGAATTTAGGCCTTTTTGGAAACATTTAGCTATATTTCGTTAATTTTTTTCCTTCACTTGAATTTTCCCGCATTTTTCAAATTTGAACTGCAGGTACATGAAATAACAAAAATTTGGCCTTCAAAATATGATATTCATGGTGGGGAGTGTGTTTTAAGGCCGTGTACCAACGCTCACCGAAAAGTTTCAAGTCCTTGTCCACGTAACACGACCATCCAGGAGTGGTAAATGTGTTTTTTAATTATATAAAATCCAAACGAAGTTGAAAAATCACAAAACTTGACGGGGTGTCGTGTTATCGCATGTGAAGGCTATGAAAAAAATTTGAAAAAGTTTGGAGCAAGTTGCGGCGTCACATGCTCAAAACCCAGACAACTCCACACATCTCACATGTGATCACATGTGGAGTTGTCCGGGTTTTGAGCATGTGATGCCGCAACTTGCTCCAAACTTTTTCAAATTTTTTCCATAGCCTCCACATGCGATAACACGACACCCCATCAAGTTTTGTGATTTTTTGATTTCCTTTGGATTTTATATAATTAAAAAAACACTTTTACCAATCCTGGAGCATCTTGTTACGTGGACAAGGACTTGAAACTTTTGGGTGAGATTTGGTACACGGCCTTAAAACACACTCCCCACCATGAATATCATTTTTCGATGGCCAAAGTTTTATTATTTCATGCACTATATTCAAACTTGAATAATGCGGGGAAAATTCAAGTGAGGAAAAAAATTAATGAAATATAGCTAAATAATTCAAAACCTCCCCAAGTTTTGAATTTGAGATGTAATTATGGTAGGAAGGACCCGAAAAAAAATGGATAAAAAAAATAAAAATTTAAAACTTTATTTGCCGACCGCACTTGGATGTCGGCAAGATTGTTCGCCGACGGGGTTGGAGTACGAGCTGTCGGCGAAGAGGATTTTTAAAAAAAAAAAGAAATTCTTTTTGCCGACGCCCGCCGGAGCCGGCTTGTCGCGAACCGGCCCAAAATAAAAAAAAAAAAAAATTAAAAAGGCCAACCCTAACCCATCCCGGCCCATCCCCATCCCCATCCCCATCTCCTCGCGCCCGCAGCCTCAACACCGCCGCCGCCGCTCCACCGCCGCTCCACACCGCCGCCGCCGCACCAGCCATCGCACGCTCCCCGGCCCGCACCTATCTCATCCCATTCCCCACCCGCGCCCCCAGCCCGCCCCCACGCGCCGCCGCTCGCGCCCCGCACCCCCGCGCCGCCGCCGCCACCCCGCGCCATCGCAGTCCCCACGCTCGCCCACCCCCGCAGCCCCGCAGCGCCACCGCAGTGGGACGGCCGAGCCGCGGCTAGAACGACGCCGCGCCCGGTGCCGCGCCTTCCTCCCCGCCTTCGCCGTTCCCGCTCCTCCGCGTGATTTGATTCGTTCGTCCGCTGGTTTCGGTCTCTCTCACGCTCTCCCTCTCCCTATACAGCGGATCTGCCATGTGCCGTGCTATGGCTTTGCGATTTAGAGGCAAATCCAGCTGCCTCGCGGTCGGTTTGGTCATGATCTGTTCTTCTTCCACTTTCCTCTTTTATTTACCCCTCCAGTTCGACTTGGTTTCGACCAGATCTTGAGACTACCTGATGTTGTCGTACATATCTGAGGACATGACCTTGATTTCTTAGTGGTCGGACGAGGAAGCCCACAGGCCCAAAGAGGGAGAGGGCTGGAGAACGAAACTAGGAAAGGCGAGCCCGATAGACGAGAGGAGCGGCGACGCTGCCGGCGAGCGAGGAGCCTCCGGCCTCCGTGGAGGATCCGATCCGAAGGGAGAAGCCTGAAAGCTCCGGCTGCGAGGGACGCGGGACCACGACGGGCGCCGGCCGACGCGCAAGCAACGGTGAGCCCATCCCCTATCTGAACTTTTTGTTTTTGATTTTCCTCCCCGTTGTCAATCGACATGGTAACAGCGAGAGGGTTGAATTGGGATGGATCATGGAAGCCCCCAAGGGCTACTTTCTCCTCCAATCCGTTGATGATTGGCCTAATTGCCGCTACAGAGAGAGAGAGAGATTATGTTTAGTGTTTGCCAATTATGTGCTACTGGAATCCCCTGTGTGTCCTGTAGGTGTTCGGTGTAATTCGTGCTCAGGATTACAAGATACGTGCTGAAATTTTTTGCCCAAGAAAACGTGCCTGACTTTTTCGCTTACCCATCAATGAATCGAACAAAAGGAAAATAAACAGATTTTTGTGCTACTGCTCATGCTACCAGGATGGTATTCTGCGTTTATTTCTCTACTGAGATTTTGGGGTTGTGTTGCAAGGGTCCATTCTTTCTCTCCCTTTATTAATATAAGGATATACATCTGCATATAAGGATATACACCTACATTTCCTGTTAACCTAACTTAACTGGCTATGGAAGAAGACAAGAAGATAGCACACAGTTTATTTAAGATGTTCATTGGCAAATTTTCCATCCACCCTTCCTAAGTTTCATGTTTATATGCTAATGGCTACAAAACAGCCTTTATCGCAAACCTGTTCTGTTTACCAATCTAGGCTACTATAGTCAGTTACTCAGTTAAAAACACTACCATTCTTTAAACTTCAGAAATTTCAGCTTCAAAATATTTGGATTCGATAGTTATTCAATGTTTGTGCGAGTAACAGTAGACCAATGTTCTGTCTTTTTTGGGGGAAATGAAAGACTAAAATTACTGTGTTTGCTACTTGTTTTGCAAGGGAAGTGAGGGCATGGGAGCTAGGCACTTCATGACATATTTTTTGCAAGGTGCAGTTCTACTTGTTCTACTAGTGCATATTAGCGTAAACTGCAGTACTGTTACTCAGTTACTTCAGTTTCTTGAAAACTCAGGTTCATTGAAGTGTAGTTCAGTACTATCAATCTTGTGTTTCCTTTGCCTTGCATGTTTAGTGAGGAAGACTCAGGTACTGTTACTTCTGTTGAACTGCCTCTAAAATCATTACCTCTGTTTGGTTAATTGTGAGCAGTTCCCTGTGTTACATTTGAACAAAATATCTATGCTATGCCTGCTTGTTGGTGTGTACTGGACTTGTAACATATTTTAATCTCTCTTTTTTCATTTGGTATCACTTCTCAGTTTGGATTGTCATTAATGGAAGCTTGATTCACATAACTATTGTCTATGCTTGAACAGGATGGTTGTGTGTATGTGTGTTGATGTCTATTAAGTGCAACTGAAATAAGAAGGGTTCCGCAAGCGCACAGAATATATCATCGTAGCATTTTAACCAGGAGTAATCCAGGTATCGTTATTTATAATTTTACCACTAGGAAGGGAATGCACTGGATAATGAGTGATGAGCAATGCACATGCAATAATGGAGAGCTTAACCTTGTCTGTATCGATCATCTCATACAGGGTAAGTGTCACATAAAATATAGGAATGAATGATAAATGACATAAGATAAATGAGAGCATTTAGCCACATAAAATAATAGTAATCAGCCATCTCAACTTAGCACTCTAAGCTTATAACACTAGCATGGACTAGGACGATCTAGGGTATAATCCTATGTTATTCTAACTATAAAGTCAAAGCATACAATGATTAGTGCAAGAACATCTAGCAATCATGGCGGGAAAAGGTTACACCTATGCATAGTGATATTACCGAGAGAAGACAAGAGACATAGCAATGACTTCAATGTAATAGGTTTGTTCCGCTAGACCTATACTCGGGAGAAGGGCTACAAAGGACTCAACAGACTGTCACTCCCGCGATCTACCTCACGATCCGGAATATAGGGTGCAATCGCAGATAAATACGGTCTAGGCACCACGCCTACACAATATTTACCACTCACCCATCGATCTAATGAGCAAGCGCTATACGATCCTATGCATAAACATAATTCTAGTCCAACTATGCTAAACATATAATCAAAGTAAACTAAGAACAATATAATTGAGAACATAATCAAATAGAGCAAAGTCAAGTCTCGATATAATAGAATAGAATAAAGTACTACTCATAGTATCACGAACAATGATGAATATTACAAGAATGTAAAGGGGAATTACCAAGAACTCCGACAGATCCGGACTCCAAGCTAGGCTTGATTCCCTCTAGATCTATTCCTATGTAGCTATGCTACTAAACTATGGAGCTCTAATTGAGATGGTGGCTCTGGCTTCTCTGAATCCTCTCCGATGAATGAAGAGAGAAGGAATTAGGGTTTTACCCAGGGGCCAGGGGCTCTGAATATATAGTCCCCTAGGATGAACCACAGCCCTCGCATCAAACCGACCTAAATGGACGATAATTATTCATCCTCAAAGGCGGTGGAGGCGGGATCCACGAGACTCCACCCGATTGGTGGAGATGGGGAGTCGCCCGACTCCCCCGGGTCGGCCGACCTGGCCACCCCGCAGTGGGGCCCACCTTCGGGGGTCGCTTCGGAGTCTTCTAGATTATACAATTTTACCCGTTCGGTCTTTATCTCTATGTAATCATGACATGTGGGCCTCCTTTGGTTCTCTTTCGATAACCCCCCGAAATAGACAATCACCAAAACTCGTGGAATTCATCGTCGTGTAACCCCTATATCTAACAGTGAACTCATATTAGTCCTTTCTCTTGCTTTGCGTTGACGGTATAAAATTGATACTTAACGATCGTCAACAAACTCCCCCAAGCTTACCTTTTGCTCGTCCCCGAGCAAAGATAGACTCGATGATGGATCGAAGTTGCTACAATGCTTTCACTCCTCACAAGTACACATGCATTCAAACAAGAACTCTCCTCCGTATTAGAGTGAACTATCCTGACTCAAAACTCACTCATATTACCTTTCACCATGGGGCTTGTAACCGTCACTTGGGTCTTGAGTAGTTGAAACATAGAACGGTCAAGTCAAGCGCCATGTTTCCCACTCTTTGATCAACTATTATCCTGGAGTTTTTGCAAGGTTTTGAAATAAAACTCAGAGTTCCTTGTATGAACCTTTCAAGTCTCTCATTTGTGGTATTTCTGGATCCCTTCTAAGGCATGAGTAGTGTATGCCTTCTCTCTTTTCTCAGAATATGTGGTATTTGTGGAACTAAGGCATAGTGAAAAGTGCCTTCTCTCTCTTACCCTACTTTCTAATAGGCTTATGTGGAGCTCATAGGTGGAGAGACACTCAAACTCACTTGCATATATTGCATAGTTAAGACATGGATCCAATAGGAACTAAAATAATAATAAAGTCATATGTGCATGTGAATGAGGAAGTGAAATGGATGATAAGATGATAATAAGAGGATGATAGTATGATGGTGATAAGAAAATGATTATGAGGGGTACTCAACTGGTGAACATCTACTTCTACACTTGCTCCTTTGGGGATAACATGACTCCCTTTATTTGGAAACCTTAGAACTTCTTGAAAAGAAGGACTTGCCTACTCTCTTTCTTTTCTTTTTTTTTTCTTTTTCTTCTCTTTTTTTTTTTAGAGCAACCAATCCTCCGGAAATGAAACTTTTAGCAACGGGGAGTGTATAACTTGAAATGATAATGACTGGAGCTTGTATGTAGGCGAATAGAATAGCGATGATTATTTCTAGATGTTCATTCCCAGGATAGGAGTAGAACCTTTCGGATGAAGTGAAATGAATGGCGTATGTATATGTCGATGGATGAATGGATGGATGCGTACTCCTGTAGGTAGAAAAGCATAAGTGCGTATCTCTAGGGTAGAGACAAGACAATATGTGGGGAATGCGTACTCCCGGGATAGGAGTAGCATAAGTGCGTATCTCCGTGGTAGAGATAGCACAATATGTAGTGGATATGGATCTATATGTGGGTGGTACTTCGAGGAACGAAGTAGCACGTAATGAATGTAGTATTTATAAAATGGGTGCGTGCTTCCCGAGGACGAAGTAGCATAGATCAATGGATGGAGAGCACATAGTATTGACTTTAACTGCGTGACTAATTCCTTATGGGTCCACAAGATAACCACACTCAATGCCTATAAAGTCTACACTCAAACCTACAATATGATCTATATAAACAGATGGGTTTTCCTAATCTAGTAAGCATGAATATATGGTTGTGGTAGGAATTTGAACTCTCATCATAAATGAACTCATCATGCAGGAATTTAATATTTTCACGTATAAATTCTCCGTAACTCTAGTATCTCTAGGAACAAGATAGATAGCAGCTCAAAACCTTCCCATATCATACCCGTCAACCACCTAGACTTAGATCAAGTGTTCGCTACCCACAAGTTTCAGTTCAGAGCAAATCTCAAATCTAAACAAGTTGTGTCCAAAACTCGGGAGAGTGCAAGGTTGAAAACTAGGTACTTGAAAGGAATTACGGCAGAGCAACTATTCATCATCTCCATGTAGAGTTTATTCTAGGGATCACTTTTAAAGACAAGATTGCAAGAGCTCTCCAAAAGTAGAAAAGATAAATAAGGAAATCTTTCGGGTTTCTATGGTTATGCATCTTTTTTAGTTGTTTTAACAAAGCATACTTTAATAAGGCATAATTAGATAAGTTGGAGACACTTAGCTTGGTACACGGGGATGCTCTCCCCCAAGCCGGATGTTGACATAGTCTCGCCGATGTTGCCGACAGCATCGAAGACGTTCTAGTCCTCCAGAGTGTTGTAGATAGTTGCCGTTGGAGACAGCGTTCAATTGTCGCGGCAAAGACTCCGACGGGGACTGGATGTCCTTCGCCTCGTTAGCTCCTTCTTGATCCTTGATGTTCTCGTGAAGCTCAAATAGACAACAAAGCTTGTGGAACTAATTAAGTGTTTGTGATAAAACCTCTAGGCCTTGGTTGTCTAGAACTTTCTAACTTAAACTTGTTCTAACGGGATCACGGGGAAATATTTTTATCTTTTTATTATTTAAGGAATGCGACGGGGGAAATAAATATCCGAGAAATTATTTTTGTGCCACCACAAGTGAATGATTATCCACATGGGGCTTAAAGTTTTTCGGATGCAAATGCACAACATCTTTATATTTTTTTTCAAATGCGAAGATAAAAGAGTAAAGATGCAACTAAGATGCAAGTAGGGAAATAAATATACTAAGGTAAAAATATAATGCTGAAAAGTAATGCCGATAAATACCAAGTTACCTCTTGGCGCGGCGTTCGGTGGTTTTAAGTCCTCCGAACAGGACTTGTCATGTTCGCTCATTTTTCAAGGGGCGCATTGGCTGGCGCCTCGGATGATGTCGCCTCGTGTGTAGGAATTGATTCTGATTTTACTTTTATTTCCCACACCTTCTTTGTTGGAGAAGATGACCTTGAGGAGGAAGCTTCTTGGACCACTTGGTTTTCTTCTGGTAGTACCTCTTCTTCTTTTACAATGTTCTTCTCTTTCGGGTACCGATCTTCATATCTTGACACTTCTCCCTCATAGTCGCCCATCCATCCGTAGTGATGTTCTTCTTGTTCTCGCGATGTGTACGCTGCCTTCTCCTTGCTCTGTTCTTCTTGGGCTCTTCGGTGATTATATAATTATTGTTGAAGTAGCGGCGTACCTTCTCGGTGGGAAAGTGGAAATGGATCTCTCCCTGTCCCAATATAGATGATAGCTCGGTGGTGTTCGGGAATGGTCTTCCTAGGATGATTGGAGGATCATAGTCATCTCCCATGTCAATGACTAGGAAGTCCGTAGGGACATAATGGTCATCTATCCGGATGAGGACATCCTTTACTTCTCCTTCGACGAAGCGGAATGTCCGGTCCGCCATCCGCATTTTGTGCATAGGTAGGCTCCAAAGGCATAGTGCCATATAGGTACTCATAAGTTACCTTGGCCATAATGTTGACGCCCGACCCGGTGTCACATGATGCCTTTATTGAAAGAGCTTCGTTGATGGAGCATTGAATGGTTGGGACACACGGGTCATCCTTCTTGATCGACGTGGGGACCCGAGTAAGTGGTCATGCTCCTTATGGACTGCGGTGACCATCCTTACCGTCTCCGCCTTCTTGGTCTTCTTATTCTTGTTCTTGCTCTTCTTAGCCGGACTCTTCTTCTTCTCACATTCTGTCGATGAGGGTGTCTTGGGAAGCTGCAAAGACTGTTCTTGAAGAAGAAGGTTTCTCTCTTGCCCTTGATGTTGAAGATGATCTTGGCGGTGTTGGCATACATGATGGCTCCAAGCAGGTGTTCAAGAATGGTCGTACGAGAATGATAGGGGACCTTTCATCACCGCTCGTATCCACTACCACGAAGTCTGTTTGGAACATACGAGTTGCCTACTCGTACACATATGTCTTCAAGCACTCCCAAAGGAATACGGAGTGACCGATCTCGTAAGCCGTAAGCACATGGTTGTGTATGCTAAGGGGCATCCGAATAGCTTCTCATATATCACTCTTGGCATGATGCGATGCTTGCACCGAAGTCACAGATTGCCTCATTAAAGTTAGTACTTCCAATGGAGAACGGAATGACCGGTCTCCCCGGATCGCCCTTCTTGATTGGCGAGTTGAGTCAATCCATGACCCCTTCGATGGATCACTTCGGCTATCTTCTACATTGAATATATCAACAAGATTTGCGGTTTCGAGCTCTTCGGGTTGTCCCGCCGGTTTACCTTGGCCGGTGGAGGGAGCAAGGTTAACAAGCCGTTGTACCTGCGACTCAAGTATCTTGTTGAAGCCGAGCCGACTCTTGATGGCATTGGAAAAGCCATCCATCCCGTTGCCGAGTGTCTCTAGGACCTTGTCATTTGATGTCGCTTCTTGGACATGATTGTCCATCATCTTGCCTTGATTGGCACTAACTCTCTCAAAGGCGGCTGGTTGTAATTATTGTAGGAGGAGCGTTACCTTGATAGTTGCCCGAATAATTGCTCGAGTAGTTAGGCCTCTCGCTGTTGATTCCAACCTTGATTCTGCGAGGACGGTAGTAATTATTGTTGTTGTTGTTGTTATTGAGGTAGTTCACGTCCTCCTTCAGCTACAGGCGGCGCTTAGCACCCGTGTGCCCAGTCTCTCCACATTCTTCACATGTCATGCGAGCATCATGTATATGCATGACTTCTTTCTTCTCTCGGGACTCTCTCATCGAGCCTCTTCATTAGCAAATCCATTTTGGCGTACGCATGTCTACCTCTTTCAGCCGGTGCATTCCTCCACCTCTCTTGCGGGTCTCGAAGTTCTTTCTTCACTCCAACCTTGGTTGGATGCCATCTTCTCCACAAGAGCCGTGGCTTGAGGAATAGTGAGTGATAAGAATGCACCTCCAGCAGAAAGCATCCATCGTCTCACGTGTGCTTGTTGCCGAGCCCATGGTAGAATGTCTCGCATAAGCAGCCAATTCTCCATGCCATGATGAGGACACTCGAGGATGTAATCTTGAAAGCGCTCCCAAGCTTCGGGACAGTCTCATCATGGTGTTGCCGAAAGCTTGATATCTTCCCACGAAGAGCATTTGTCTTGCCCATGGGGAAGAACTTCGCCAAGAAATTGGTGGAACATAGTGCCCACGTAGTATTCTTCTCCTTATTGGCGTAGAACCACCGCTTCGCTCTCCCCAAGAGTGAGAATGGGAAGAGGCGAAGTAGTATAGCATCTCCGGGGACATCCTTGATAGTGAATGTGCTACAAATCTCCGTAAAGTGTTGGAGATGAGCACTAGCATCTTCATGGGCCTTCCCACGTAACCGGCTTGCTTGCACCATGTTGATTAGCGCAGCTTGAGCTCAAAAGCTCCTTCGATGTCCGCACTGGTCCAGTGCGAATGTTATCCGTAGTGGGAGCCGAGAACTCGCGGAGTGACTTGTTCGCCATGGCTTCAAACGCTGGTGTCAAGTCTCGAACGAAAGGTCGACTTTCGCTTCGACAAACTTCCAAGTTGAGTTGATGATGATGATTTAGTGGTCTTCTTCAACTTGCTTCCGGCCTTCCCGAATAAAGCTTCGGATCGTCAATATAATTATCAGGAAGAATTGTCTTTTTCATACATTACCCTGCATAAGATATAAAAATAGACGAAAGACAAGGGTAAGGCTGTATGAGTAGAGAATGGTGACAGTGCTCAATCTCATTATGTAGTGCAATGCTGCTCATTATCCATTGGCTTTCAACCTTCCCCGGCAACGGCGCCAAAAATGCTTGTTGATGTCTATTAAGTGCAACTGAAATAAGAAGGGTTCCGCAAGCGCACAGAATATATCATCGTAGCATTTTAACCAGGAGTAATCCAGGTATCGTTATTTATAATTTTACCACTGGGAAGGGAATGCACTGGATAATGAGTGATGAGCAATGCACATGCAATAATGGAGAGCTTAACCTTGTCTGTATCGATCATCTCATACGGGGTAAGTGTCACATAAAATATAGGAATGAATGATAAATGACATAAGATAAATGAGAGCATTTAGCCACATAAAATAATAGTAATCAGCCATCTCAACTTAGCACTCTAAGCTTATAACACTAGCATGGACTAGGACGATCTAGGGTATAATCCTATGTTATTCTAACTATAAAGTCAAAGCATACAATGATTAGTGCAAGAACATCTAGCAATCATGGCGGGAAAAGGTTACACCTATGCATAGTGATATTACCAGAGAAGACAAGAGACATAGCAATGACTTCAATGTAATAGGTTTGTTCTCGCTAGACCTATACTCGGGAGAAGGGCTACAAAGGACTCAACAGACTGTCACTCCCGCGATCTACCTCACGATCCGAAATATAGGGTGCAATCGCAGATAAATACGGTCTAGGCACCACGCCTACACAATATTTACCACTCACCCATCGATCTAATGAGCAAGCGCTATACGATCCTATGCATAAACATAATTCTAGTCCAACTATGCTAAACATATAATCAAAGTAAACTAAGAACAATATAATTGAGAACATAATCAAATAGAGCAAAGTCAAGTCTCGATATAATAGAATAGAATAAAGTACTACTCATAGTATCACGAACAATGATGAATATTACAAGAATGTAAAGGGGAATTACCAAGAACTCCGACAGATCCGGACTCCAAGCTAGGCTTGATTCCCTCTAGATCTATTCCTATGTAGCTATGCTACTAAACTATGGAGCTCTAATTGAGATGGTGGCTCAAGCTTCTCGAATCCTCTCGATGAATGAAGAGAGAAGGAATTAGGGTTTTACCCGGGGCCGGGGCTCGAATATATAGTCCCCTAGGATGAACCACAGCCCTCGGATCAAACCGACCTAAATGGACGATAATTATTCATCCTCAAAGGCGGTGGAGGCAGGATCCACGAGACTCCACCTGATTGGTGGAGATGGGGAGTCGGCCGACTCCCCCCGGGTCGGCCGACCGCCACCCCGCGGTGGGGCCCGGCCTTCGGGGGTCGCCTTCGGAGTCTTCTAGATTATACAATTTTACCCGTTCGGTCTTTATCTCTATGTAATCATGACATGTGGGCCTCCTTTGGTTCTCTTTCGATAACCCCCCGCGAAATAGACAATCACCAAAACTCGTGGAATTCTGTCAGTGTAACCCCTATATCTAACAGGTGAACTCATATTAGTCCTTTCTCTTGCTGCGTTGATGGTATAAAATTGATACTTAACGATCGTCAACAATGTGGACAATGGTAGTCAGAAGCTTCATGGTGATGTTGTGGAAGTAATAAGCCCACTAAGGTGAGAGTTGGTTGTCGACATAACTCTGGTGCTTCACTATACAAGTTTGTTAGGACCTGTTACTTATAACATTAAGTGAAGCTACTATCTCCATTTGTTTGCTTGAACCTTGACTGTACTTAGACTATTTCAGTTAAAGTACTTCACTAGTACACATGAATTACATTTCTTTTTAGTTTCAGTTCAGATGTATGACGTATTTACAGTCAAGTACAATCACCTATCTTATTTGAAATCACCTCTATTATTTGAGATATATGCAGTACTAATGGCTAGTACATTTATTTTCTTTATGAAATTGAATTGCTAGCAATATGACAGCATGCTCTTGTTTCTCTAATGGGTCCTTCCTCTGTTTCCTAGGACGCTACCGCACTACCGCTTGACCGAAAAAAGCCGCGAGGGAGAACCCGCTAGGAATGGAGCATGCTAACTTAGACTCGTCAACTTAAGACGGTAGCTTCATGAGAACCCGCTAGGAATGGAGCATGGTAACGAGACTCGTCAACTTAAGGCAAAGTAGCTTCATGTATAATTTAGGTAGCACCATAGCAAGTAGCTTCATATATGCCTTAGGAATTAGTAGCTTCACAACTTGATATGCAGATCCTAACACACGATTCTTTGCATAGGTGCCAAAGACAAGGCCCGTTAGGAAGCAATAGTTACTTGACTTGTACTGAGTTATGTAGCTTCATATATCTATTACACAATTGAGGTATGAAACCACTTGAATTATGGATTTGATGATGTTCATGTGTGGATTCATGTTGAGATCGAATCCGATGATGAAATGCAGTTTATATGCTATATTGTTATTATAAATGTGATCTGTGGTATATATATATGCTATAAATGTGGTTCGAATGCAATGAAACAGCAAAAAAAAAATTCCCAGCTTTGCCGACAGCTTTGGCCATAGCTGTCGGCAAAGCTGGACCTTTTTGCCGACAGCAGGAGTTTGCCGACAGCCTTGGCAGGGGCTTTGCCGACAGCCTTGTGGCCATGGCTGTCGGCAAACTCACCTCTTTGCTGACAGCCTTCTGGATCTGGCTGTCGGCAAACCCGCCTCTTTGCCGACAGCCTTGTGGCCATGGCTGTCGGTAAACCCACCTCTTTGCTGACAGCCTTGTGGACCTGGCTGTCGGCAAACTGTCGACTTTGCCGACAGCCAGGGCTGTTGGCGAAGCGAACGGCAGCCGAGTTGACGGCGCTGTTCCTTCGCCGACGGACCATGTGGCTGTCGGCGAAAGTACGCCGACCACGCGCTAATTCGCGTCGGCAAAGTCCCGTTTGCCGACAGATTTTTGCCGACATTTGTTTTGCCGACAGAATAGGGAAATCCCGTCGCCGACAAGATATCGGGTCTTTGCCGACAGCTTTCAGCTGTCGGCAAAGCCGCGGATTCCTGTAGTGATAGGCTTGGCCACGACCTTGGAGAAAGAATTATCAACAGTGGTGGTTTGGTGATCCTTCCTCCGATCTGTCGATTTCGCCGATACTTCTATACTCCGTTTGCAGCTTGATATATAATAATATTTTAGTAGCTGATACACTTCTCCATCAACGTCGTCGGCTATATGCATTACCTATGCACATATTAAACGGACATAATCTCTTTTCCCTTTTAGATATGCCCAAACCACCACTTAGTCCTGCCACAGCAACACAACTGCCTTCTTTGCCTTGATCGAATAATCTTCTGAACTATTCTTGTCCTTGGCTAGGCCTTGATATCGAGCCAGCTCGGCTCGTTACGGCTCGGCTCGTTATAGCTCGGCTCGTTAGCGTTCTGGCTCGGCTCGGCTCGTTATACTAACGAGCTAGAAGAGCAGCTCGGCTCGGCTCGTTAACCAGCTCGAAGCCGGCTCGTTTGGCTCGCGAGCCAAACCATAAAAACACAATTTCTTAAAGTACATGTAAATTTAACAAAGAAAAATATATACTTGTAAATATCATTCCATCTATTGATCCACCGTACTTCAAGTTTTATCCAGACAACCCACCATGACCATGATTATGAGTACATGATAGTCATACACATTATCCATACATAATTTGAGTTTGTTGGCTTGTGAATTGACTGGCTCGTACGAGCTAACGAGCAGCTCGCGAGCCAGCTCGAGCTGGCTCGTTATAAAACGAGCTGGCTTGTTATGAAACGAGCTGGCTCATTATAAAACGAGTCGAGCTCGAGCCGAGCCATTAACGAGCGAGTCGAGCGAGCTAGCGAGTTTCGAGTTTTTCGTCCAGCCTTATCCTTGGCTTGTACGTTCATTTTACGTCCATACTCTACGACCAACTTGCTCTGCTTCCGTGGAAAAACAAGAGGCAAACAACAATGGTCGTGAACTGCTGAAATTAGAACCGATGGCAACCACGAGGAGCGGATTAAGCCAGATCGACGACGACCTCTGCATGAGTCTGCGTCGGAACAATCGGCTCTAGTGGAATATCATAGAATCAACCGAACATGTTGTCTTCTAGCAAAGTTGAGTCACGGTCAACTGCATTATTATGCTTGGTTCTGATGTTCTGACGACCACGTCCAACCATGGCTTGCATACATGTGCGTCTTCTGTAATTATCCAACTTATTTCTTTGATGCACATCTCCTAAACTCTTGCTGAATGCACCTTTGTTGCCAATCACCAAATATGAACGTGACTATTATTAGCTTCTGCAAACTGACTTCCCATGAACCAACTATTGCCTTGACATTCTTTCCTTGGCTGCCATAATACTTTAAACACCTTTAAATAGTCAGAAGCAATTTATTATGTGCTTGATAAAAATCTCTAGCCGAAGGTGTCCTATCGGCTGTCAGCTTGCCAATTTCTTCCATGTCTACCTGACGATGAAACAGTTGGGAAAATCAAGACTATGACGACCGTGTCACTCGGGATCGCCAGCATCTGTAGTCGCCCGTAATGACTCAGAGTGATCAGCCAGCGAGAAGATAATAGTGTGGCAGTGACGCTGATGAGTCGATTATTGTTGGAGATTCCAAAGCCGGACCATATGCAGGTGTCATTGATGTGCTTGCGGTGTACCCTTGCGGCCTTGCAGTTTCTTCCACCACTGACGCGCATACGATGTTTCTTCATTGTCGATCATAGGCTGACATCCACCAACTACCCGTTCTTTGACTTATAAATAGAATCCTGTATGCTCTCTTTTGTTATCTTTGTACCAAATCCATCTTGAGCCTCACGGATTTCTCATTCGTTCCTTTTCATGGGAAGAGATCGGCATGCATTATAGAACTAATTTGCCGATCATGTAGATGTAACCAGTTTATCAGTCACATGCAAACATGCATACCCTTGTAAGACAACCTTGTAAGACAACTCGATCCTGATGTCCAGCCATCTTTCTTTTCTTCTTGTTTCCTCAAAGTGAACATCTCTTGGATCTTATGTCTTTTGCATCTGCCGCTGCACCGTGTGTTGAAGTTGCAAATTCCAAAATCCAAAATACGGCCGACTACATTGCAATTCCTCTTTTGATATACGGCCACGTGACTTGTTTTGAGGTTTCCAAACCAATCTCTTTGATTCTTTCATACTCTTCGGAGGACACCCCATATTAAAACGGCATTGATTTTCTGAAATCCTTCGACGTCTATTTTAGGAAAACCTAAGAACCCGAGATTTTATTCCTAGGAGGAATTCATCAGTTATTTTTTTTAGCCGACTAACCTCCTATCGGCTGTCAAGTTGTCTGCTTCTGAAGCAACCCCTCGTGATAAAGCAGATGGAGTGTCGATTGTGCCGCAGGCAATAAAGACGAGCTCGGCGACGGTCGGATGTGTGTGCGACAGGTTCAGGCCCCCCGAGCACCGAGCATGTTAATCTCAAGGAGTTGGCACTGATGGAGATGAGAAAACGATATTCTCCTTCTGACTTATGCTGAAATTTCTCCTCACGATTATTCAACCAATGAAATCTTTGATGGACAATGTTGAGCCGATCAGAACTTTCATATATAGGATCGGCTTTTAACCTTGTCTGCCTCTCCATTGAAGAATCTGGAATGCTATGCCATCGAGACTCCAAACAATGCTATGAAGATAAAACCAATGACGACGAGCTTGGGAACATGCATGCGATGGGTTCAGGCCCCGCGATGTGTCCTCCATGAATATCATAAATAGGTTTGTTGCTCTGATAAACCGGAAGCATCTCGTCGTGTGGCATATATGCAAATACTCCGTAAGCTGATTTAGGCTTTCCAAGTACGCTGCATGTATGTTCTGTATGAGTTTCAGCTTCTGCCACAAACTCTCGGCCAATACAAATGTATCCAAGTATCTTCAGTAGCCGAACATGCAAGTTCAGTGATCATCACATATATATGTAGATGTTTTTGCATGTAGATCTTCCCCTCTGTTCTTCCTGACGTAAAAAGCCGGGCCAGTAAGGCACAAGTAATTATTGATAGAATTATGCTCCATCAATAATTGTTTAGACTCTATCGGCTCTATCTAGCTGATCAACTGTGACCATATGCATCTGTATGACATGCCTGGCATAAATTACACGGCCATGTGCTACCTCCAGCAATGTATGCTGACTTCTTCCTCATGAGCTTTTCTGGACTTGATGCCTTATACTCTGTAGGAGAAAACAAAGTCATATTAATAGGAGCCGATAGATCAATTTCATTAGCTTTCGGCTAGTTCGCCTCTGGTTTTCTCCTTGTCCATCTTTGAGGCTCAGTGAGCACATCATCGGGCCGTTCATAGGTAGTCGGGTTCAGACTCCCCAACGCGTAGCTGATGCAAGGGCTCGAGACCCTGAGTGCGCTCATCTCAAAGATATTCCATATCGAGCTTGTCATGTTGTTGGCAATGATAAGCTTGTCCAGGACGCTGGAGTTATCGATGGTAGCCGTCCCCACCTTATGTGGGATCGTTGCACATGAACCTTCAAACTGATGATCCTTTCTCTGACTTGTTGATTTTACCAATGGTTTCATAATCATGCTCATCATTGGCAACCTGATACACAACCACATTTTAAATAGTCGATACATCTTCCATCAGTGGCATCAGCTGTCTGCACCAATCTATGCATGCATTGGAAAACATAGTTTCTTCCCAAGTCGACCTCTATCAAGGTTCTATATCATTCTTGTCGGAGGCCAGCTAACCGTCAGTGACCATTTAGGTGGAGCCTGTATCGGATGGTTCTCGTGTTGTATCATACTGTAGTCTGTCGAATAATACTACGAGATCGATGAATCACCATGGCTCGCCAGATGCTTTCTGTGGATATGATTTCGACTTCCAATAGCTACCAAACTTGATCATAGCAGTGGATCAATCACCAACTGTCACTGACTAGTCTTCCGTGCATAAGCATATACATGATATACATTCCATTCCTTTCTTGTATGTATACCTGGCAAATAATATTATAACACCTTTTCTCTCAAATAATCATCGGGCCAAACCTTTTTCTTTTCCTTCTTTCGACCGGGCTATTAGCTAAATAGCCGATTGACCTATATCATTGATTTGGTTGCCGATTCAATTTGAATGTGACAGTCAAGCCATGCCATCCTTCTGAATGTTCTGTTGGAAACTACGAGTCTTAGTCTTAATTCTCCTCGGAGTCTTCTATTATTACGACTTCTCTTCTTTGAATCGGCTTTACTTGCCATCTTTCGCTTCCCGAACGGAACCACCGTCTTCTAAGATAGCCGACCGCATAGGCACTTGCCGAAGCATCGAGAATTAGCCAATCGCTCAGTTGTTTACCGAATGCTCTTCCTGCCGCGTTCATGGGCCCCCCGGGTCCGCAGTTGACGGAAGAGCTTGAAACGCCGAACGTATTGACCTCAATTTTCTTCTTGGCATTGGTCCTGGTGACGAGCAGATACAGCATGACATATACTGATGGGAATAAACAAACCAAAGTAGATGCCTTTCGCAAATTTAGAAATAGCACTCTGGCCTTTAATAATCTTTTAGAAATTCCACTGCTAGCTCTTTAATATTTTCGGATCATGCATCGTCAATCTGTGGCACTGGTTGCTGTGTACCATCGGCTTTGGATCAGAATAGCCGATTTCTTCCTCTGATTAGCCGATTATTTTATTCAGCAGCCGATTCCTTTTCTCGACTATCGGCTATCCATCTTCTTGACCCAGCATACTAGTAGCCATACGGCTTCATGTATATGCTCTGGACTGCTTAGTGGATGTTTATACAGTATCAAGCACTCCTTTCCAAAACTTGTGCAAGTGATATTCCTGGAACTCCGAACTAGTCGAGATGTATGAATAATACAATATCTCGGCCCAACGCTAATCTTGTTGGATAATATACTTCTATTGTTGTCGATCCCAAATCTGATTGCGGCCGAAGATAGTAATCATCCATGAGCATATTATTTTCTCATAAACTTCTCCCAAGTTTCCGTATTCATCATGGGCTCCTGGAGTATGTCGTAGTTCTCTCAACATGTACCGGCTTTTAATGTTATGACCAGAAATTCATTATAGCCGATATTCTTTATTTGATCAATACTCATCATGAATAAATTCAAGCAGCGACTGTCATATCCGGCTTGCGGATGGCTGATAAGTATTATGAGCACTATCACTACCATCGGCCCAAGCATCAATTTGATGTTTCCAATAGCTGGTGGTAGAAGATGACTAGAAGATGTATACCCGAAGGGAAGGAAGTAGCCGATTCCTACTTGAATAGTCTTTATATCATCTTGACAAATATACGGCATGCATGTCGCCCTATGTTTAGCCGATGCCATATTCTCTGAGCAATGGAATATAAGAGCAGCAGCTTTTTGAATTTCTTCAGCTTATCCATCACAGTGTCAACGTGTCACCATTTGCCATATCCAGTATCGTGCAGATGGCACGTACAGAATGATTGGCTTGCAAGCTTCATGCGGTGGCAATCTCAACAATATAGACGATATGCAAATTGTGCCCTTCAATCTAATCTTCACAGAATAATCAATATTTCTTTCTTGGGTCACTCTCCTTGGTTTCGATACGTTGCTTCTGGATTTTGACCCATGCTTGATGATATCGGCCATCAAACTGATTTATTGAAAAATTGTTCTCCATCTTTGTTGCTTCTTTCGGCCAAACCTTGTTGATGAAATAAAAGCTGAATGGCATCTCCATCGTGATCTGGAAGGTGATAAATTTTTGAAGAGGATCTGACTTCCGATCAAATGATTGTGTCCCACCGGGCGTGCCAAAAAGTGTGTTGACGCAAAATGTGACCGTCTGCGCCTCACACACTGCAAGCCGGAAAGCGTGGCTTCAATCGGGTGCCCGGGCGTTTCTGAATCCGGAGGCGTGCCAGTCGGTTTGACCTGAAAGCCGACAAGGGATAAAACTGTTAGATCAAAAAGGTGGAACGTGCCGGTTGAGACCAGACAGTTCCATATTTACGGCCCTGAAGCCACTTACGACGACATACAGCTATAGAAGCATGCGCAAAAGCATGTTTATAGCCCATTCGGCAAATACAAAGTAAGAAGCATAAAAACGCTGATTGCCGAATACACATGTATGTAAAGACATGTTTGAACAAGTGAAAATCGATCATCATATATCATATAAAGCATAAATCTAAACCGATATCATCGTTCAAACATAATGAATAAGCAGGCAACTCGTAAATATAAATATACTTAAATAACACATGCATAGGCCTAATCCAACTAGTCTGCCGCACGTCTAGCCTTCATAAGCCCGTCGAGCATAGACCCAAGCAAGTTAATCCACCGCATGATACCGCTTGCTACAGATCTACACCACTCCTTATGACTAGATTAATCCACCGCATGATACGATCTAATAGTAAGAAGCTAAAAGCATGCATATACCTAAACAGATCTATAAATACTCGTTGCTCGTGTAGGCATAACCGTATCGGCAAGATTGCCGAATCGGGGTCCGTGAGGAAGGAACAAACAAGTAATACGTAAAAGAAACCTATCAGATTAAACCAATCTCTAGTCCACCGGATGACTAGCTCTAGAGTAACCCAAAGACCTGCATCTGCCGCACGGTACCCGGTCCTGTCAAGGCTTATTCTACATCTAACGTGAATGAACCCGCAACACGTGACAATCTAGATCGATCCATCTAATTCGGCTATACGAGCATGTGATCTATCTATCAAGAGCCGAACCGTATCGGTCTAGATTGGGCAAAAGAGTGTGTGCAAACATATAAAATAAATATAAGAGCATGCAACACGGGATAACTTAATGAATCTATTAGATCTTGCCAAATCTAATAGAGCCGATAACTATCTTGCTTACGCTAAGCTATCAAGCAGACGCCTGCCGCACGACCATCCCGTCGAGATAAACAAAACACAAGCAAAGAGTTCCTGTTGTCAAGCAGACGCCTGCCGCACGGCCATCCAGTCGGGACAAACAGGACTACTTGCATCACGATCTAAATCCGCCGCACGATACTAGACATGATAGCAAGGTTGCCGGTACTTACGGGGGTCGACGGATCGATGGCTCCCCTCGAAGAAACTCGACGACTCGACTAAAAGGACTCGAAAAGGTGGCACGAGGCCGGTTGTATTGATTTGGTTGTGAACATCTTACAATGTGCCGCACCCTTTCTTATATAGGAAAAAGGGCATACGGTTTTTGATAAATAAAGGCTCTGGTACAAAAGAACAATATAACTAGTCTATCCTCACGTACTCATGCTAAAGAGCTCAATCACGTTTCCTTGGTAATCATGCTGGCCCATCTCTTCTCTCTTCCTTGTATTGCGATGTCATCGTGCCGTATTGGAACTGAAATCTGAAGCCCACCGACGGCTGCCGTCCATCTTTAACAAAGCTCCAGATCGAGACTTTCTCATAGCGATATTTCATACGGCAATAATCCAAGGCATATACGTATGTATCTGGCACGCGCAGCATCCGAACATTTATCTCTTTCCTTGTCCAACTGCCAATGCTTTGGCAAGCCAGCACATACGAACGTGACACTAGTTAAGCCACATATATGTGTATATATCTTCTGATTTGCACGCAAGATCTCGTATTTGCCTTCCATCCTTAAAGCTACGTAGGCATGCTGATCGGCCATACACATGCAATGGGCCTCCTTGATAGCCGATCACCATTTGCCTACCGTGAGCCTGATGACCAAATATACGCATATGTCTCCCTTGCTGGCTTCCTTGCTTCACGTGATGGCTCTTGGTGATTAATAAGCTTCTTCTAAATTAAATAATCTTGTTTAATCAACAATGCCAGCTCATCCTCATGAAGAGCTTCTAGCCTCCCTTGTCTTCTAGTTATCCTTGATCATCCACATGAAGAACTCCCAGTCAGCATGTCCCTCAAAATGTATTAAACAATATTTGCTTCCACAAGGCTAAATATGCTAATCGGCCATTTGTGCATGAACATCCTTATAGCTGATCCCAAATTGTCGATCTCATAAGCTTGATGACCACATATCCAGATATACCTTTCCTATTCGATCTTCTTGGCAATCATCAGATGTCTTGTTTCGCTTAGGATATCTTCTTGCCAATGGTATTTCTCGGCTGTCCAAATTTTGGTGTCAACATGATCAAAGCCTAGACCAACACTCAACTCATTCCAAGACAGGTTGTAGTCATTATTAAACATGCGAAAGTTAACACCCAAAGCATTTGACTTAAGTGAGCAAATAAATTCTTGGGTGAGTAACTCTATGCCACGTTCAGGAACTTGCCAAAATGAGGACCAACCAATAGTATTGAAAACTATAGCAAAGTCGGTGCTCATACCTGTTTTGTCGAGGAGTTCTTGGCCGAGGAGGGCGGAGTCTTTGGAAACCGCAAGTGCGAAGAGTATAGAGCTTTCCTAACTCCTCATGGGTGACCATGAGGTTGCTAATAGGCTCCATCATCCCGGGCATGATGGCGGGAACAAGTTGGTGCACTTGTTCTTCCTCCTCCCTCTCATGACTCCTACCTTCGGATTGGCGAGAGCTCGAGGACGAGCCTTCGCCCTTCTTCTTGCTAGACTTTCGGAAGGGGTTCTTCATCCTAACTAAGCTAGTGGGCAAACAAAACCAAGCTTTTCTACTACACTACTACAAGAGAAAAGGGAAATATTTTTGGGTTTTTGGGTTTATGACTACTACTACACTAAACTTGAGAAGGCTTGAAACACTAAGAGAGAAGAGAAGGCCAAGTGAGCTCGAGATGATTCTGCTAGTTGTGGTGTGGGATTGAGCTCACCTTGGGGTGGTATTTATAGGGTTGAAAGGGTAAGGCCAACCCAGCAAAAGGGCAGGTCGGCCGACCACCACCTTGGGCCATGTGCTCTCGGGTTCCACGTTAGACAAGGAATCTTGCCTCGTGCTTGCAAAAAGTCTGAAAAAGGGGACCAAACCTTGGTCGGCCGACCAAGGATTTTGCCCCCCACTACTTTGGACATGTTTTGTCTGGTTGTCTGATACAGATAGTGATGGTCCTGGTCCTAGATTCCTTCTGGTTGATTCGGATTCCTATGTCTAGTGTTTGGTGAAAGAGAAAAGGAAAAAGGGCAAAAGTGGAGACAAGAATAAAGGTTGTCCCCTAGCATGCATTGCTGTTCCCTATGCTTGCTTTAGTGTTGGGATGTTCCCCAAAGCATTCTCATGCTTAAAGTAGCATCCTAAGCTAAAGTCATGAGCATTGGACCATCTCTCTTCGAATTCGGCTAGTGGGATGGGCATAGGATCCAAGTGTGTCGGCGGTGGGTGGGTACTGGATGCACTGGTGGGACCAGGTCCGGGTCGGTCGACTGGGCTTGTGAGCCCTGTGGCATCCAGTGCACTTCCTTGGATCTCGCTTCTAGCCGAGAGTGAAGAGAGAGGTGGTGGACCCCAAAGGACAGGTTGGTCGACCATGCCTTGGTGGCCCCACCAGCTCAACTTTTCTCTAAACACTCTTCTCAAGTTTTATTACCTATATCTAACTTCATTTTATTGAAAATAAAAAGTGCAATTGTAAAAGTAAACATGCAATTGGAAAGGGAAAATGCAGAATTGAAATGCATGAAAATAAACATGAGATAACTACCGACATACACGGTCGGCGGAGGGCTCCGTGTTTTAGGTCCATAGAGCGGGACCTCTCTGTCGGGTTCATTCGGTGGACACCTCGGTCGGTCCGGAGATGGGGACCGTGAGGGTGTCTCCTTCTTCTCGCCATTCTTGCTGGACTTCGGCTTTTGGTTCGGCGGGTTCTTCTTTCGCTTCGGCCTTCTTGGCCGACTTAGCGGTCTTAGTGTTTTTCCATCGGCGGTGTTGACGACGCGGCTTCTGGGGTGCTTGTGCCTGCATGTTAGCTTTAAAACCATTGAAAGGCACTCTTACCCTCCATCCGTTGAACTGCATATGGATCTGTGCAGCCCCCATGTAGATGGTGGCGTCCACCGTGTTCAGGAACGGTCGTCCCAGGATGAGCGGTACTTCGACGTTGGCTCCCATATCCAGTACCAGGAAATCGACAGGGATATACTCATCTTGAACTCTGAGTAAGATATCCCGTGCCAACCCCTCGGGAAACCGGATGGTTTGGTCCGCCATCTGCAAACGCACATATGTAGGGTGCAACGGGCTCCCTAACAGATTATCATAGGTTACCTTGGACATGATGTTGACACCGGATCCAAGGTCGCGAAAGCGTTGTCGAAGATGCGGTCCGATCGGCAAGTGATAGTCGGCAGGCCAGGGTCTCCCTTCTTCGGGACAAACGGTGAATCCACCGTTACCCGAACGTAACGAGAATGAGGCTTACCGAACTTCGTAGTTACCAACCCGACACCCTCAATAGGGTCCTCGGGCTTTGCCGAAATCTTACCTTGCTCATAAGTGGGGACAAATTTTGCTAATTGAGCTAACCGGTTTTCTAACATTTTATTAAAGCTCAATTGATTCTTCATAGCAGAGTTAAAGCTATCCATTTTCTCACTAAGACTTTCTAATATCTTGTCATTAGCCATCATTCTTTTATTAAGACCATCATTAATTTTAATTTGACCAAAGACAAGTTCTTTCAAGGAAGGTTGGTTATTAAAAGAATTACCGAAGTATTGTGGTAAGTATTACCTGAATTATTATTGTAACCCATACCTTGGCCTTGGTAGAAGGGGCGTGAACTCCATTGCTTTGTTGTTGGGGCCGATTCCCGTTGTTGAAGTGGTTGTTGTTGTTGTTGTTGCCGACGAAGTTCACCTCCTCCCGAGTCATGGGGCGCTTGTTGCCCGAATGGTCCTCCCTCTCGCAAACCTCGCACCATGGGTCGGTACCCATAGCACGAATAGCGGCGGGAGTCCGGATGGCCTCCACTTCCTTGTTAGAGGACGATCCCTCTATCTTCTTCATCGGGAGGTCCATCTTGGAGAGCATGTCCACCTCGCTAAGGGCGTGGACACCTCTCTTCTTGGGCCGAAGGCGCTCTTCGTTCCATCCTTGGTTGACCACCATCTTCTCGATGAGCTCCTTGGCATCCCCGACATTGTGTTGCAGAATGCCCCTCCGGCGGAAGCATCAAGGTGACCCGGGCTACGCCGGTCGGCCCATGGTAGAAACCTTGAATAATGAGCCATTCGTCTATCCCGTGATGGGGACAGGCTTGAATGTACTCATTGAGACGTTCCCATGCTTCGGGAAACGTCTCATCGGACTTTTGTTGGAAGCTTGAAATCTTCCCGCGCAGGACACTGGTCTTACCCGCGGGAAAGAACTTCTTGAGGAATGCGTTGGCACATCTGTCCCAAGTTGTCACCTCGGCCTTGTTACTGTAGAACCATTGCTTCGCCTTTCCCAACAATGAGAATGGGAAAAGACGAAGGCGAACGGCATCTGCAGTGACGTTCTTGACCGTGAAGGTGTTGCACACCTCCAGAAAGTGTTGGAGGTGGGCATTGGCATCCTCATGTGGCTTTCCACAGAACTGATTTGCTTGCACCATGTTGATTAGTGTAGGCTTGAGTTCAAAGTCGCATCGCCCAAGTTCACGTTCGGACCCATAGCGACAAAGTCGGCCGACGGCGACGAGAACTCGGCGATGGTCTTTTGAGCCATGATCGCCTCAACAACCGGTGTGGGACTTCCTTCCACGAACGGTTCGGGCTCGACGGTTCGAGCTCGAGATGATTCTCACGAGGAGGGACTAGACTCGCGTCTAGCTCTCTTCGATAACTTCTCGTGGTCTTCGACGTAGTTCAATGGCGATCGAAACCGCTCATGCCTTGTCTAGAAAAGGATAATAACAAAAAAAAACAAGACAAGTGAAGGGTAAGCCCCTAACACTACCGAATACTTAAATTAAGAGTAGACCACGGATTCCAATTTGCTAGAAATTATTAATACGACGCTTCCCCGCAACGGCGCCGAAATGCTTGTTGGTTAATATTACGCTGTACCGGACTTGGGTAAGGATTCTAGTTCCCCGGCAACGGCTAAAGAAATGCTTGTTAGCAGATCTTAGCGCAATCACTAGAATTAAGTAAATGTGACTAGCATATGGTAGCTAAGCCTACTGCAAACCCGAACTACTACCAGAGAGAGGGTGTCACAATTCCTCTTCCGGCAACAGCCTAAGGATGCTAAGCTAAGCTAAACTCTAGTGACAACGTAGGACTAACCAAAGGGTAACTCTGCAAGCGCACAGGTACCGATGTAGCACTTCAACCGGGTGAGTACTCCGGTGTCGAATTTGTAGTTCGCTCACGGGAAGCGGATTAAGACTCTCTAGCAAATGTGTGATGGAAATCCGTGGTGGTTCTACTCAATCCAAGCTATTGATATTGATAAAGGGTATGAGTGTTGTTATGAGTGATAACTAAGAGTAACTAGTAGGTAGCTAGCTAGGTGGGAGGACAACGAGTTAGTAAGGACTCCTATGTATCTAACTATACGTGTTCTAATCTAACTAGTGTAACGACTTAACTAAACTAATGCCTAGACCATCGATGTGATAGGGAGATCGGCTGACAAATAGGAGGGCAGCGTCTCCCGAGGGACTAACTCCTATTCCAGCGGACCTATGACTTTAATGGGTGCCCTACACCCTACCCCTAACATAAACAGATATAACTGAAAGGCTGCGTTCTGTCACAACCGCCCCCGCTATAATACATTGGACAGTGAATGGACTTACCACTCAAGAGTGAATGGAATTACCAATCATCGATAGGGTGCATCCACTATTAAGCACTAGCCTAAGCACCTCGCCTAATCTAGTCTTAAGACTCCGGCTACCACGTAAGTAGCCTCGGCCCCAGTTGGTAGTGAAACACACACAAAGGATCTAGACACTAACTAGTTCAGACTCTACACTAATGAGACTAAGACACAACACTACTACACTAGTATAGCAATGCACTAAGTAAATGCGAAAGTAAAGTACTCAAAGTAAAGACTTAGTAAAGTAAAGCAAGACTATATTAATATAAGGAAAGTACTTCGAATGTAAAGGTACAAGAGCTATACCAGATTCTCCAGAAGACGACTCCGGAGACCTGAGCTTCGCTCGACTCGACTCTAACTCCCACTCTAGACTAGACTACACTACTCTTGATCTCCCAAGAGAGCTTGAGCTTGAGAACACTAATGTGAACTACTTGGGGACACTTTACAATGAGAGACTAGGGGGGTATTTATAGTGGAGGTGGAGTAGGGGTTACTCCAGCCGCCACGTCGCCGATCCGTGTGCTCTCGCCATGCGCCGTTGGATCAAACCGACCTTCCACCGACTTGAATGGACGGCTCTTGGTGCAGGACACGTGGGAGTCATGCAGGAAGGCGGTGGAAGCGAACCGACCCCAAGTGGGGCCCACCTGCAGGTCGGCCGACCTGGGTCTGGCTGACCTGTGGGTCCCACTGGCCTTCTAGAAGGTCCAGGTGGCAGTGGGACCGGTGCCAAGGTGTCCTGCCACCAAAGGTGGGTCGGCCGACCTGGCCCTGGACCCCTAGTCCACGTGGCAGCTTCCTGGTGCTGTCCTGGCTTGTCACGTGTAGTCTTGTCCGAAGTTGGGTTCACTTGATATCTTGCTTGCTTCCATGTGGATCCTTGGTCCATTGTACCAATCAGATGGAATGTTGATGTGTGGTACATTTGGATCCCCTGTAGAGTTCAGGGACCCTGCTTGGTGGTCAGATCCTGGTGAGACCAGAATCAGGTCAGAAGACCTGGGTTTTGGTCTCACAAGGCCTGTTTCCAGCTTTCCTGCATTTCACAAGCTAAGAATACAAGTGGAACTTTATTAGTGATAAATATGCTCATGTGATGCTTATCTTCCTTCTATCGAGGAATATTGACGGGTTTCTGAGTGTACCAAAACTGGTCTTTATTCCCGTCAACAGTCACTCATTAAGTTTGTTCTTGTGATGCGACACTGCAAATAGTTCTTCGGCTATGAGTTTATATTTTACTGCTTTTCTGCTTAGATTATTGGTGCCTACTACTGGATTGTCATATGAATGTCACACATGAGGCTACTATTGGATTGGCATATGGAAGATTATAGGTACATTATTGTCCTCTTTCTAGATGATTAGGCTATGAGAATGTGGTGAAGTCTACCTTCAAAAAAAATGATCTCTAGCATTCTAAACCAGTCTGGTTGCTAATGCTTGTGGAGAAGTGTCTAGCCAAACTGCCTGAAGTAATCTCTAATTTCTTTATGCTGGTATTGAGTGTAATAGTATCCTTAGTTTGGAGATAAGGGATGAACAACCAGAATATTGTGTTAGCAGGTTGTCTCTTGGTTAATAATATCAGCTACAAATATGCTGATTATAAATGTGCCTTTTGGCAAGTTGTTTTTTTTAACAGAAGCTCGGATAGTTGGACGATATATAGATTTTTCCAAAGTGGCTACACAATATAATCTGTTGATTCTATTTGGAATTTGAAGTTTTCAGGTATCGGGAACACGATCTGGCAATATAACATATGTTTTTTTAAACTAGCATTGCTGCAATTCTTGGCCGATATTTTGACTGAGTCGTGCAAACGAATGTTTTGCAAACTTCCCTGAAGATTTAAAAATAGAAGATTAATGAATTTAGGAAAAATGTAATGTAGATGGTCAATATGAGAAATAACTTTACTATACCTTATGCGAAAATGTTTCGCGGATTGTATACATGCCCAATGTGTAAAATTTAAACTGAAAATCAAATACAATTATGTAAAAGTTAAACTATGAAAAAAAAACTATGGTCGTTTTCATGTGTATCCCCAAGATAAAGCCGTAGCGTTAGCACGGACATTATACTAGTTGTAGTAGTACATGAGGGGGGAACACTGCATGCTGTGCTACAGCGTTCATCGCTTGGACCTTCTTTAGTTTTTAGAATTGGTGTCCAGATTCACTATAAAAAATATTCTCCGTCATATCAAAATACCGGCACATACATGGAATACTAAATATAGATAAAATTAAAAATTATTTGCACAATTTAGTTGTACTTTACGAGACGAACTTTTGAGTCTAATTAGTTAATATTTAGACAATTTTTATCAAATATAAACAAAATGCTACAGTGCTGCTACAGTGAGTAGACCTAGACCATACTAATATTCGACGTCCACCACACCCGATGAGTACAATTCACTTGAGATTTTTTTTGCTGCTAGTATTATTGTTTGCTTCGAAAAATAATACCCTGACCAAGATTTTTTTAGTCTGCAATGGCATTTTTAGTAATATAGAACACTATCCTGATTCATGATTTTTGGCAGAAAAAATCATCTCCAACAATAATCAAAATCACTCCCCAATCTTTTAGGAATCGGGCAATGCCAGCCAAAAGCATGAAAAGATACGCGCATCCAATGTCGCAATTATCCTCGACTCTGTGAGAGCTTGCCCGCCCATGACCGTGGTCACGGTGCCGTTCCCGTCTTTGCTGCTGCTCCGTGACGCCACCACCTCCAGGTTAGCGTCGTCGTTGTTGTCGCCGCCGGCCACCGTTGCCGTGGCGCCACTCATGCTCGTGTTGTGCGCTGTGCGCACCATGCTATTGTCCTTCTTCAAAGTCATGCTGGGCCTCATCGGTGTGCGGGGGTCCTGGCCGCTCTCGGTTACTTCCCTGTCAGCATGTACAACCTATATGCTCTAGGCGAACACGGAACACGACAAGATATGTTATCTATATATCCTCTGTTCTGTCTACACTAGTAGATGATTGTAATCATCACTGGTAGAGAAATGGCTTTTTGTCCTGGTTGAGAAACCCCATTTTGTCCCGGTTTCCCAACCGGGATTGCTCAAGCGGGACTAAAGGTCACCCCTTTAGTCCCGGTTGGACAACCGGGATTAAGAGTGGTCCTTTAGTCCCGGTCTGTACTCCCAACCGGGACTAAAGACTGCTGAAGACCAGCAGCTCTAGGACCCAGTTTTCTTTTCTTTTATTTTATTTTTCTTTTTTTTCTTTTCTTTTATAGTTTCTTTATTACATCGGTTACTGTGAGATATCCCAAAATAATCACATATTACAGACTAATAAGCAATAACATAGTATATTACATTATAATTATAAATCCATACAACAAAGTATAGGTTCATGCAATCTAAACTAAGAGTTTGCGATAAGTGTTACAATAAACTAATTGATGCTCAACCGCAAAGTTAATTACACACTTGTCTAATTAATCCCCAAAGCGAGGTATAGGGATTTGACTCTCGCGCACTTTGAAATCGGTGAAGTGTAGATCACCGATCTTTAATCCAAGAACACCATCTATGTACTCTAGAGTATTGAACAGTGCACTCTCTGTTGCCTCACTACTACGACGACAGGGGCGACTAACAACGGTTAATGCTACTCTAGCTGGAGTTGGTTCTCCCCTCTTAGTCACAATCACCTTTGTCTGATTTCCTTTTGTAGTTAGTATTGGGTCTTCAGGATCATATTTCCACTCATAATCCAATGAATGAATGACTTGGTTTAGAATGGCTTCAAAACTGCATGCCGCATAAGTCATGTCATACTCCTGTACCTGTCAATGTTGTCAACCAATAGAGTTTTGAGAACCGATATATATATCTTTACAAATTATAACAACAAATGTAAATATAAGCTTCGAGTTTGACTTAGAATTACCTCGGGGACGGGTCCGTGCCATGTGTGCACACAAATCTGGAACTTTGTCATACATGTTGAGGTCTATAGCTTGCATCTTCACAGAAGATAGAGTAGGCAAGGTAATCCCAAGCCTTTCGAGCCTCTTCACACATACTTGAACTGCATATTTGACTACAATACCTCGATCGGGATTCTTTATTCCGACCTCTAAGATTTGTACAAATCTGCGACCACGACCTTGACCCAGAGCAATTTGAAAGCGAATTCGACATTGGAGTCTTTGACCATCATCAACAGTGTTGGTCTGAGCATCCACTTCTATAACTCTAAAATATGATAGTGTCTCTTTGAGACAAATGAGTGGGTCAATTACCTGTGACATATTACAAAATCATATATAAATACATTCCACGCGTGGTTTGAGCCAAATGAGTGGGTCAATTTCCTTACAATGTTTGGATGATTCCAAGGTACAAAACTCATTCCACGCATGGTTTCTATACTTGGGAAATCCCGACATACGAGGTAGCCACTCGAAAACCTATGACTTCTGGTTCAGGGAGCGCACGTCCAGCCATCTATCTAATTAAACAAACATGTTCATCAAAAGAAATTATGGGTTGCTTACTATCTAATTAAACAAACATGTTCAGGTAGCCACAACTATATTTTAACAAGTATCAACAATTATCTACTTAATTCAATGAGAATGATCCGAAAATGTTATACTAAACTTATATACTAAAACATATTTTTTCATTAAAATGTACTACACTTATAGGGTAAAACATTATATTATACTAAACTTACATACTAAAACATATTTTTTCATTAAAATGTACTACACTTATAGGATAAAACATTATATTATACTAAACTTATATACAAAAATATGATAATATACTAAAAAAATTGTGTCATTATATACTAAAACATATTTTTCATTACAAGAAACCATACCCCGCTCTTGGCGGCGGTGTGGCCCGTGGCGGCGCCCGACCCGGTGGCGGGGGTCGGAGGTGCGTCGGGGGTGGGGAGGCGCGTCGGGGTGGTTGGAGGCGTCGGGGTTGGGGTCGGGCGTCGGGGTGGTTGGAGGCGGCGGCGCGTCGGGGTCGGAGGCGCGTCGGGGAGGGAGGCACGTCGGGGTGGTTGGAGGCATCGGGGGTCGGGGTCGGGGCCTCGGGGTCGGGGCCGGGCCGGAGGGGCGTCGGGGTGGTTGGAGGCGGCGGCGCGTAGGGGTCGAGGCGCGTCGGGGTTGCCGGCGCGCGTCGGGGTCGGCGGAGGAGGCGCGCGTCCATCCGGGGAGGAGGATGTGGCGGGCGTCGGGGTCGGACGTCGGAGGCGGAGTGTCGGCGGCGGAGGTGGTGGCGGCGTGGTACGAAGTGAGTCGGGTGGCGGGGAGGAGGGCGGCGGCGGGCAGATAGGTTTTATAAAATGTTAGGTTTAGTCCGGGTTGGGCCTCCAACCGGTATAAAAGGCCTTTCAATCCCGGTTTGGGCTATCAAGCTGGGATAAAAGGCTCACATTTAATCCCGGTTCGGAGCTCGGCCGGGATTAAAAGGAAAATTTTGGCACGCTCCAAATTTTCCTGCGAGCCGAAATTATGGGTTTGCCGCGCTTCTTTTCGATTTAATAAATTGTTTTCCGAGAAAATCATTATATTCTTGTTTAATCCATATCTCACTCATTTCTTGTCCAAATTGAGTGATTCAAGTTCCAGTATTTTTCTTATGACATGAGCTATGCATAGAAAATATCATAAGGCCTATTTGTAGACATTTTCTGTGTAGGTTTTATTTAACTATGGGTTATGATTTAATTCTTATAGGGCCTTCTTGGTTGGTAGCCAATCTTTGCCAAACCAAAATATGAGCAACCAATAATTCTTATACTAACTAAAAGGATACTAAAAAGATTGTCATTAAAAGGCCTTTCAATCCCGGTTTGAGCTATCAACTGGATGAAAGGTCACAACATCCAATGCTTCAACATCGAAATGATTGATTAGTATCTCCATAATCCAAACAATAGGGTCAATTACATACAATACATTTAAGAAACACACATATGAATATATATCAGAAATTACAAAAGAAAATATCATTGTCAATTACAAAAATTACATAGCCCATCATCAAAGTGTACAAACACATTAAAAGAAAATTACATATAAGGTAACAAAGATCTTAATCAAAGTGTACAAACACATTTATAAGTAACCACCTCAAAAACAGTCTTCTAGCACCAAGAAACGTCAAACAGGTGCTAAAGATTGTTAGAGGTGGAGGATACAAACCATGTCTATTCCAAGACGATGCGCAGACTGTTGGTATAAATTAAGTGCAACTAAAATAAGAAGGATTCCGCAAGCGCACAGAACATACCATTGTAGCATTTTACCGGGAGTAAACCAGGTATCGTTATTTATATTTTACCACAGGGAAGCAAGGGTTAAAGAATCTAATAAATCACCATCATGTATCTACTAACTTAGTAAATCAACTAGACTAAAGCGGGGTAAATGATATATGATAGGATATAAGAATAAAAGCACACATGAGAATTCTATAATAAATGAGTAGCTAGCTAGAGTGAGAGGACAACGGGAGAGATCAAGATTCCTATATACTTCTCTATTACTTTGGTTCTATGATAACAGGGAATGGTTAGATATAGCAATCACACAATAGCACTTTGGAGCAGCAGGTCCTTTCCAACTCTCGAAGAAGACTGGGTAAAGAGTAGTTGGGAGAAGGCTGCCGAGAGCTCTACGAGACACCAACCCGAACGTGGTGGAATACAAAGGCCTGACAGAGCTGTCACCTCTGGGGCTACCACAACTATCCGTGGGATTGGGCGCAACCTCAGGTAACCTATAGTCTAGACACCATGCCTACACTATCGATTACTACTCTAATTACATATAATAACTAGAGCACTCAATACGAGCAAAGATCCATGCTAGAATGTAACAACTATACTAAGCATACATATGAAAGGCATAAAGTAGATAGAGAAGATAAATATATTAAAGCATAAGTCTTACAAAGAGTAGATACAAAGACATACCAAATCTCTGAAGACTTCTCCGAACCGGAGCGCAGCTCCGCTCTCCTAACTCTCATCTAGATCTAATCTACTACATTGGAATTTCTAGCTCTAATTCTCTAGAGAAGAGAAGTCATCCATTCAAGGGACGCCTCTACAACTTTGATCCCGCTGAGAGATAATGAATTAGGGTTTAAGGGATGCCTCCTCCAGGGGCCAGGGGCCCTGCTTATATAGCCCCCTAGGATGCACCGCAGCCCTCGGATCAAACCGACCTAAACGGACGATTATTATTCATCCTCAAAGGCGGTGGAACAGGGATCCGCGAGGCTGACGCTGATTGGCTGAGGTGCCCAGTCGGCCGCCCAAGGGGGGAGTCGGCCGACTCTCCACCGAGCCCGTTCGGGCTCCCGTTTGGTCCAGAGCCTTCTCGAACCTTCCAGATTACAGAATTTTCACCGGTTCCCAATTATCTCTATGTAAACCTGACATGTGGGCCTTCCTTGGGTATTTTTAGCTGACACCCTGCAGAAACAGACATTCACCAAAACTCGTGGAATTCTGTTAGTATAACCCTTATATCTAGTTGGTGAACATATTTTAGTCCTTTCTCATGTCTAGTTGACGGTAAAAATTGGCACATAACGACCGTCAACAACTCCCCCAAGCTTACCTTTTGCTCGACCCTGAGCAAAGATAAACTCAGTCTGGATCAGGAGTTGCTACAATGCTTTCACGCCTCAAAAGTACACATGCGTTCAAACAAGAACTCTCCTCCGAATTAGAGTGAACTATTCTGACTCAAAACTTACTCATATTACCTTTCACCATGGGGCTTGTAACCATCACTTGGGTCTTGAGCAGTTAAAAGACAGAACGGTCAAGTCAAGCGCTATATTTATCGCTCTTTGATCAACTATTATTCTGGAGTTTTTGCAAGATTTTCAAATAAAACTCGAGTTCCTTGTATGAACCTTTCAGATCTCTCATTTGTGGTATTTACGGATCCTCTCCAAGGCATGAGTAGTGTATGCCTTCTCTCTTCTCTCAGAATATGTGGTATTTATGGAATTAAGACATAGTGGAAAGTGCCTTCTCTCTCACCCTACTTTCTAATAGGCTTATGTGGAGCTCATAGGTGGGGAGACACTCAAACTCACTTGCATATATTGCACGGTTAAGACATGGATCCAATAGGAACTAAAATAATAATAATAATAAAGTCATATGTGCATGTAAATGATGAAATGGAACGGATGATAAGATGATGATAGGATGATGATAAGGAAATGATTATGAGGGGTGATCACTTGGTGAACATCTACTTCTACACTTGCTCCTTTGGGGATAACATGACTCCCTTTATTCGGAAACCTTGAAACTTCTTGAAAGGAAGTACTTGGCTGCTCTCTCTTTTCTCTTTTTTTCTCTTTTTTTTCTTTTTTTTTACATAGCAACCAATCCTCCGAAAACAAAACTTTAGCAACGGGGAGTGTATAACTTGAAATGATAATATTTGGAGCTTTTATGTAGACAATTGGAACGGCGATGATTATTTCTAGATGTTCACTCCTAGGATAGGAGTAGAACCTTTTCTGGATGAAGTGAAATGAATGGCGTATGTATATGTGGATGGATGGATGGATGGATGGATGCGTACTCCCAGGGTAGGAGCAGCATATGCGCGTATCTCCAGGGTAGAGACAGCACAATAAATGGGGAAATGCGTACTCCCAGGGTAGGAGCAGCATAGGTGCGTATCTTCAGGGTAGAGATAGCACAATATGTGGTGGATGTGGATCTATATGTGGGTGGTACTTCTAGGGACAGAAGTAGCACAGAATGAATGTAGTAGTTATAAGATGGGTGCATACTTCTGAGGACAGAAGTAGCATAGATCAATGGATTGAGAGCACATAGTATTGACTTTAACTGCATGGCTGATTCCTTATGGGTCCACAGCATAACCACACTCAATGCCTATAAAGACTACACTCAATGCCTACAATATGATCTATAAAAACAGATGGGTTTTCCTAATCTAGTAAGCATGAATATATGGCTGTGGTAGGAATTTGAACTCTCATCATAAAGGAACTCATCATGCAGGAATTTAATATTTTCAAAGATAAATTCTCGTAACTCTAGTATCTCTAGGAACAAGATGGACAAGCAGCTCAAAACCTTCCCATATCATACCCGTCAACCACCTAGACTTAGATCAAGTGTTTGCTACCCACAAGTTTCAGATTCGAGCAAATCTCAAATCTAAACGGTTGTGTCCAAAACTCGAGAGAGTGCAAGGTTGAAAACTAGGTACTTGAAAGGAATTACGGTAGAGAAACTATTCATCATCTCCATGTAGAGTTTATTCTAGGGATCACTTTTAAGACAGATAGCAAGAGCTCTCCAAAAGTAGAAATAAATAAGGAAATCTTTCTGGGTTTCTATGGTTATGCATCTTTTTAGTTGTTTTAACAAAGCACACTCTAACAAGGCATAAATAGATAAGTTGGAAACACTTAGCTTGGTACACGGGGGATGCTCTCCCCCAAGCTGGATGTTGACATAGTCTGCGGATATTGCTGACAGGCAGTGAAGGAGTTCTAGTCTTCCTGGAGTTTCGTGGATAGTTGCTGTTGGAGACAGCGTTCAACTGTTGAGGGCAGCACTTCGACAGGAGACTGGACATCCTTCTGTCTGTTAGCTCTTCTTGATCCTTGATGTTCTGTGAAGCTCAAATAGACAACAAAGCTTGTGGAACTGATTAAGCGTTAGTGATAAACCCTCTAAGCCTTGGTTGTCTAGAACGCCTTAACTCAAATGTCTTGAACAGGATTACAAGAAATATTTTTTTCATTTTATAAAGGGATGCAGACAGAGAAAATAGATATGCTAAAAAAAATTATTTTTATGCCACCACAGTGAATGGTTATTCACATGGGGCTTAGTAGTTTTCTAGATGCAAATGCACAACATCTTTATTTTCTTTTTCTAATGCAGAGATAGTAAAGCAAAGATGCAATTAAGATGCATGCAGGGAAAATAAATATGCTTAAAGGAACATGCAATGCTGAAAAGGGAAATGCTGATAAATACCAAGTTACCTCCTTGGCGAGGGTTTGGTGATTTCTGAACAGGACTTCTTGTCATGTTCACTCCTTGATGCATTTGATCCCAAAGGTAGAGACCTTGAGAACTGCACCTCTTGAGATGGTAACTCTAGGAAAGGAGTCACCCATGTTCTTTTCTTGTCCAGCAGTCTTTATCACTGGAGTACCTTGTGAGGAAGAGTAGATGCTTCTAGTGGTCCTTTACTTCTTCTTGGAGTTTGCCTTGCTTGATTGACCTCTCTCCTTGAGCATCTTGTCTTCTAAAATCACACTCCTTTTTCCTTCCCTCTTTTTTTTTTCTTATGCCAAGACCTTGTGCTCCACTCATTGTTTCTTCTCAACGTGCCAGAATGACGGGGGCTTGAGAAGAGGAAGAGCATTGCTGGATTTGAAGAGTCATCGGCCTTCCTCCCCCAAGCTTGACCTTGTTGTCGCTCGCCACGTGAAACCAAATATGAGTGTTGAGTCATCCCTCAGATTGTGTGTACTCCTATGTCCTTAGACACGGTTGTCCTCGTTCTTAAGCCTTCATTTGTCCGAGAGGGACTTTTGATTATAGGTCCGTTGAGCAACGATCTCTCCTTTGCATTCTCGCTTTTGTTTGTCTTGTCCAATCCAAGATGAGCGTATAGACAGATGCATGATCTTCTTTCGTCAACCATTCTTGATTTTCATTGAGTCTTGGTTGACGCATTGATGTTCATTGGAGATGTAGACTCGAATTCTTCCTTGAAGGTCTTTTTCTTCTAGCGGCATGGCGAAGAGTTGCAGTTAATGATAAGCCATCCGTCTTGATGATCAAGGAAGGAGCTTCTTTAGTATTTGTATGCAGACTTCATCTCCAATGGCTTAGGGACATCATCTTGCAACCATGGTCATGGTCCTTCAAGGCTTGGTCGGTGGTCAACCTTTGATGATGATTGGTTGACACAAGGATGCAAGTTGTCATGCTATCCTTGTCCTTGCTACCGACGTGTAAGATAGTGTCTTCAAGAACAATGAGAGCAGTTCTTGATTGGACAGGATGAGGTAAGTTACACCCTGCTCCTTATTGGCATCATAGCTCGAGTTTTGGGCTCAATGCTATGATGTCTTCAAAGTTGCTCATAGCTTGTCGCCTTGATCCACTTCTTTGAGTGAGTTCAAGATGTTGATCCTTCTTGTGGCTCTCTTGTCTTCTTTTTTTGTTCCACCACTGAAGTGGAAATTTTGTAGGTGATGCCAATCCACGAACAGGCACATCATAAATTCTTTCCTGCAAAATGTTAGTGGACATATACCCGAAGGATTGCAACAATTTCAAACTATGGGCTAGCATCTACTATCTTTTTGAATTTCATCTATGCTAATAAAGAGATGGTTTTCGAGTTACTTTAGCATAGGATTTATTTATCATGTTTTCTAGCAACTTTTTTATGGCACTTTAACATGGTTCAAGGCTTAGGTAACTTGCAACAAAAGACAATGTGAATGATATTTGATACTTACAATTCTTCCTTGGACGATGAATGAGTGTTGTCTTTGCACAAAGCTGTTGGAAGTTCATCATATGCCTTGCTTCATCTCCGATATGAGATCATCTCTTGACTTACCCAAATTGGATTTGAGAGTTTTCTCATAGGGGTTAGTCCACCAAAATAACCAATATCTACTAAAGCACAATTTTAGTTCAATAACCAAACTAGACTCCATGTCTAATTGGATTACGGAGGACCGTTTAACCTAAGCACCACGCTTACATTAAAAGCCCATAGAAGTACTCAATTGTAGTACTTCCAAACCAAAGCATACTATAGTAAACAACGGTAGCATGAAAAGCACTTTGTAGAGATTTACTCAAGTGGAGAAGAAAGAGTATGATCATGGTGAGAAATTTTTTTTTTTAGATGCAAATGGCATGGATGAATGCAAGAAACAAAACATGCAATGGGTTGAGCAAATATCAAAGAGTGGAGTGGATGCATGAATTCTTAAAAGTAAACATGCGGTGGGGTGCAAGAATTCAAAAAGATAACTACTCATCAATTTTAAAGTCCATGAGCAAGACTATCTCACCTTTCTTGATCATACTTACCATGACTCACATGATGAAATTTGTGAGTGGTGCAACATCTATGTTCGTCACTTGAGATGTGATTTGAATTCCTGTGACGACGACCTTTTCTCCAATCTACACATGGTTAGAATATATATGTATACGCAAACCTGAGAGGTGGCAGGGTTCCAATTGAATGTTGAATGTTGAGGGACCCTGGGCTCTTCAATGTCTTGTGGAAACTTGTCGGAAGGTCGAAACGACATCTTTTGTCCTGTCTATTCCACACTCAACAGAACAAGGGGTAATCCTACTAAAGCTAGTGGTACACTAAATTAGCAGACATCAAGATCACTATCAAAAATTTAACACCGATTGCTTCCCCGGCAACGGCGCAAAAAATGCTTGTTGGTATAAATTAAGTGCAACTAAAATAAGAAGGATTCCGCAAGCGCACTGAACATACCATTGTAGCATTTTACCGGGAGTAAACCAGGTATCGTTATTTATATTTTACCACAGGGAAGCAAGGGTTAAAGAATCTAATAAATCACCATCATGTATCTACTAACTTAGTAAACCAACTAGACTAAAGCGAGGGGTAAATGATATATGATAGGATATAAGAATAAAAGCACACATGAGAATTCTATAATAAATGAGTAGCTAGCTAGAGTGAGAGGACAACGGGAGAGATCAAGATTCCTATATACTTCTCTATTACTTTGGTTCTATGATAACAGGGAATGGTTAGATATAGCAATCACACAATAGCACTTTGGAGCAAAGGTCCTTTCCAACTCTCGAAGAAGCGGGTAAAGAGTAGTTGGGAGAAGGCTGCCGAAAGCTCTACGAGACACCAACCCGAACGTGGTGGAATACAAAGGCCCGACAGCTGTCACCTGCGGGGCTACCACAACTATCCGTGGGATTGGCGCAACCTTAGGTAACCTATAGTCTAGACACCATGCCTACACTATCGATTACTACTCTAATTACATATGATAACTAGAGCACTCAATACGAGCGAAGATCCATGCTAGAATGTAACAACTATACTAAGCACACATATGAAAGGCATAAAGTAGATAGAGAAGATAAATATATTAAAGCATAAGTCTTACAAAGAGTAGATACAAAGACATACCAAATCTCCGAAGACTTCTCCGAACCGGAGCGCAGCTCCGCTCTCCCTAACTCTCATCTAGATCTAATCTACTACATTGGAATGTCTAGCTCTAATTCTCTAGAGAAGAGAAGTCATCCATTCAAGGGACGCCTCTACAACTCGATCCCGCCGAGAGATAATGAATTAGGGTTTAAGGGATGCCTCCTCCGGGGGCCGGGGGCCCCGCTTATATAGCCCCCTAGGATGCACCGCAGCCCTCGGATCAAACCGACCTAAACGGACGATTATTATTCATCCTCAAAGGCGGTGGAACAGGGGATCCGCGAGGCCGACGCCGATTGGCCGAGGTGCCCGTCGGCCTCCCAAGGGGGAGTCGGCCGACTCTCCACCGAGCCCGTTCGGGCTCCCGTTTGGTCCGAGCCTTCTCGAACCTTCCATATTACAGAATTTTCACCGGTTCCCAATTATCTCTATGTAAACCTGACATGTGGGCCTTCCTTGGGTATTTTTAGCTGACACCCTGCAGAAACAGACATTCACCAAAACTCGTGGAATTCTGTTAGTATAACCCCTATATCTAGTTGGTGAACATATTTTAGTCCTTTCTCATGTCTAGTTGACGGTAAAAATTGGCACATAACGACCGTCAACACAGACGAGCGAGCAACGAGAATGTTCATGGCTTACTGCACGATCCACAGCAGCCCATGCAACAACTTTCCCAAATAGGATGGATCATTTCACCTATTGAGAAGTCCCTGTAACAATCTCATTGCATTAACCGCTTGCTCAACTACTGCAAGGTCTGGAGTAGCATAGAACTTCAAAAACACTCTTCTAGTACCAGTTGTGAGCATCGTCACTAACTAAGCACACCACAATCTGTATGTGAAGGGCTTTATCCCACAAATAGCATATTTTTATGGATACAAATGCAAGAAAACGACAGATCCATATTAGAGCGTAAGGTAGTTCATCGCAAACTATCATATCTATGCAAAAACCTGAAAAATACTTCTAAACATTTTAGAGAAACACTCATATAAAATAGCAAGAACTTGATGTATGACAAATACAAATAAGTTAAGAGAAATGATGTAAAAATCTAATAAATCCACCATAGTTATAAATATACCATGCAATGTATATGAGAAACAAATATATATATCATCGGTATATTTGAAAAATAGCCTATTTTTAATCCAAAACTACAAAACCATATATCCCTATTCTAAAGTTATTATTGAAATATTAGAAGATGAAGATGACTAACCTTTTTGAAGAACATGTAAGAGAGTCGACGGTGGTGAAGAACTCCCCCGGCCCGAGCAACAAAATAGAAGTGTGGGTGTCGGTGGAAAGAGATTTCGGCTATTTATAGCCGCCATTTTTATCCCGGTTGGAATTACCAACCGGGATTGTAGGCCTGAGATATAGTCCCAGTTGGAATTACCAACCGGGATAAATCTCACAAACCAGACTAAAAGTCCCGGACTGACCAACTGCGCTGGCGGTGCAGTAGGCCGGCCAGGAGCCGTTGCAGGGGCATTTAGTCCCGGTTTGGGGCCCGAACCGGGACTAAAGGAACCTTTTGTCCCGGGCCAAAAAATGGCCGGGACTAATTGCGAGGTTCAAAAGTCCGTTCTCTACTAGTGCATATGAGGCTTTAATTTAGCTGCGGCTGATTTCTACAGCTGATTTGTTGTGAAAGAAAAATACTGTTGTGCGCCTAAAAATAAGGTACACAGAATTTGGTCCTGTTTAAACAACAACACCATACCGCCGCCCCCCACCCCCACCCCCCCCCCCCCACACACACACACACCCACACCCCCCAAGTCAATCGCTTTTCAAGCTTTCTCTATTACATGGCCTGTTGTCAGCCATTCTACGGATCATCCGTCATTATTTTCTAGTCTTACCACGTGTCTTGGGTGAAGGTTGACTTGGAACTTTTGCTTGGTTTGGAAAACCCAGGCATTATGTATGAATTGTAATCCAAGAATGTTGAGCAGTGCGTAGTACACAAGTTATCGTTACAATTTAAAGGCACGAACGATTGCGCTAAGTGTCCATCCCAGGATTATTTTAGCCATATATGGAAATGTCGGCGCATAAGTTGGAGAAAGACAAAGAATATTCCAATCTCAGCACTCGCTAGTCAATACATGTGGTATAAATAGTCAATACATGTGGTGTAAATAGTCAATACAAGTTTTGCATTCGTCCCTGTTTGTCGCAGCCGCCGTCACCGTTTACGGATCTGCTGCCAGCAATTTTTTCCATCTGTTCGCCAAGTGAAGAGAGTGCCCCACCAAACCAGGCGTATAAAAACAAATTGCTGCTGTTGTACGTGGATCCAGGTAATCAGCTTTTCTATTTCAGGTGAAATCAATTGTGGTGGAAACTGGAAAGTGTTTGGTCAATTCTTTGCTACGTGTATAGTTGTCCATCGGGCTGGCCCGGTCCAAAATAAAAGTTGTAGATCTTAAAAAGCTATGAAATAGTTGATAACCTTTTCATTACATTTGAATTTATCAAATTTTAAATTCAAATTTTGCAAACAACCTCGGATGAAGAACTACCAAAATAAAAGTTGTAGTTCCTAAAAAGTTATAGAACTTTATAGTTGATATTTTTTGCATTTGAATTCATTTAGGGCCTCAAACAATCAATTTGGAAGGGTATGCATGAGGATGAGGTCGTGGGTTCGAACCTCTGTGGTCACGAAGCTTATGGTTTCCCCGCGAAAAATGCCACGACTTGCGACTTCGACAAAGCGGATAAACCAATGAGCACCTCCTATGATTAAATATTTTTCTGCTATTTTTCAAAAATCGATTTAGTATTTGTACTAGCGGTTTGTTAAGAAAACCACAGGTACAAATCGATTTGTTTTGGCGGTTTTCTTAAAAGAACCGCCGGTACAAATCGATTTGAACTGGTGGTTCTCAACCCATGGAAAAATTGATTTTCAGTGTGGCCTCTTCCACTGGCGGTTGCGAAAAACATCAATAAAAATGCCTCTACGGCCACCAGAATAAATGCTGTGTATTAGTCGAAGCATGGTTATGACATGATATTTTGGAGCATTGGCACACCGTGGCTAGTCTTACTCCCGCCCTTTCTCCCTACCGAGCAGCGGCCAAAGTCCACTAAACACCGTATGTTATTCAGCAAAAATCCACGAACACGGCCAAAGCATCGGAATTTTTTCCAGCAATAGTCGTAGTACAGTCAGCCTTGAAAATCAACAGCATGGATGGAAAGTAGGAACACGTGAACTGAATTTTCTCAGTCACCGCACGCAACGCAACAGCATGGCATGGCATATAAACTCCTCCCACCTCCTCGTCCCTCTTCGTCCCAGCGCAGCGCACGCTAGCACTTGCCACTAGCTCACTCAGCAGCTCCTCAAGCCCAACAGAAAGGCAGTCATCATCCATGGGCTCCACCGGCTGCGACGTGGCGGCGGCTGCCGTGGACGAGGAGGCGTGCATGTACGCGATGCAGCTGGCGTCGTCGTCCATCCTGCCCATGACGCTCAAGAACGCCATCGAGCTGGGCCTGCTGGAGGTGCTGCAGAAGGCGGAGGCGACCGCCGGCGGTGGCGGCAAGGCGGCGGGGCTGGCGCCCAAGGAGGTGGTGGCGCGGCTGCCCGTGGCGCCCACTAACCCGGACGCGGCGGACATGGTGGACCGCATGCTCCGCCTCCTTGCTTCCTACGACGTCGTGAGGTGCCAGATGGAGGACAAGCAAAATGGCAAGTACGAGCGCCGCTACTCCGCCGCGCCCGTCGGCAAATGGCTCACCCCCAACGAGGAAGGCGTCTCCGTGGCCGCCCTCGCGCTCATGCACCAGGACAAGGTTTTCATGGAGAGCTGGTGAGTACTCGCCACTCAACACCAATTATTTACCAGTAGCAATTATTGTCCCAGTCTGTCTACTCACGACTCAGCTCAGCTTAGCTTTGGGGGCGGTCGACCTGGGTCATCTCAGCTCAGCTTAACTTGCTGGCCTAAATTCTATTGAAAGTTGATAGATTTCGAAATTTACAATTATAAAAAACTTTCGGAGGTTGGCAAGGTCTATTTGAGACTGTTTAGTGTGACGAATATACATTTCTCAATACAATATACAAATTTGTAGTTAAAAAGTTTTTTATTTGAGGCTGTTTAGTGTCATGAATATGGATTCATTTTTTTTGCGAATAATGAATATGGATTCCAAGTTTTTAGATTTTGAAATAAGAAACTCAGAACACATATTTGGGATACTAAACTAGTTCAAATAAAAACTTATAACACAAATTTGTTGCGTGCATGTATCATCACTCTGCTATCAGGTACTACCTCAAGGACGCGGTGCTCGACGGCGGCATCCCGTTCAACAAAGCGTACGGCATGACTCTGTACGAGTACAACGGCACGGACCCGCGCTTCAACCGCGTGTTCAACGAGGGCATGAAGAACCCCTCGGTGATCATCATCAAGAAGCTATTGGAGCTCTACACGGGCTTTGACGAGGGCATATCCACGCTCGTCGACATTGGCGGCGGTATCGGCGCCACCCTGCACGCCATCACCTCCCGCCACCCGCACATCAGGGGGATCAACTTTGACCTCCCCCATGTGATCTCAGAGGCACCGCCGTACCCCGGCGTGACGCACATCGGTGGGGACATGTTCGAGTCAGTGCCCGCCGGCTGCGACGCTATCCTCGTGAAGCGGGTCCTCCATAACTGGAGCGACGCGCACTGCACCACGCTGCTAAAGAACTGCTACGATGCACTGCCGGCCAATGGCAAGGTCATCGTCGTCGATAGAGTCCTCCCAGTGAACCCGGAGGCTACCCCTAAGGCGGCGCAGGCCATGCTCAACGTCGACTTGGTCATGCTGGCGAACACTGCTGGCGGCAAGGAGCGGTATGAGCGGGAGTTCCGCGAGCTCGCCAAGGGTGCTGGATTCTCCGGATTCAATGCCGTTTACATCTACGCCAACATGTGGGCCATCGAGTTCATCAAGTAAATGTTGGTGTATGCCAGCTGCACGGTGAGGAGCTGTTGACATCGCTGGTGAAGCTAGAGCTACAGCGGGTTTGAATTCAAGTGCAGATGGGAACGGTTGTGCATGGGGACATGGTGAGTGCCCCCACGTCGTGCGCAAGCAGTGCAGTTGCATTGTAGGTGACTTTGTATCATATGTTTTAGCAGTTTTATTTAAAATAAGTTTGTGTAAAACCTGTTAGTATAAGTAGCTCTTCTTGAGAAAAACACTTGTAATCGTGTTACCACTATCAGATAAAAAGGGCACTGTCCCTCAGGAGTCCTCCGGGCAATTGTTATTCGTCCCTATGTCTATTCATGCGTGTTCTTGTTCTAGGATAGCCAACTTATGATCATTGTTGTGATTTACTTATGCCGGAATCCACTATAGGAGACAATAATCACACGCGAGTACTAACTTGATCTGTTGCATGGGTGATCATGGAGGTGGCGCAGTCAACTACACCAGTTGGAGCATTCATATCTAGGGGATCATGGATGATTAGAGCGTATGGGAGATCATGGGGATGTTAGGTGAGTCGTTGGAGCAAGGCGCGATGGTGGTGGCGGCGGCGAAGGCGGAAGACAGGAAGGCGATGGCGAACTTGTTGCGGTGTCTTCCAGATGACCTGCTATTGCAAGTGGCTAGGAAGAAGACAGAGAAGGAGGTGTGGGATTAACTGAAGCTATTGCAGAACGAGTGAAGGAGGCGAGAGGTTGCAGATGATGAAGAGTAAATTTGACGCGATGCGGATGAAGGAGGATGCCGCTCAATCAATACGTCGGGAGATTGATGGGGATGTCAGCTGCAATCTTAGCGACACGCTGGTGAAGAAGCTTTTCAATACCCTGCCGAAGCGCTTCCTCAATATGGTTGCCAGGATCGAGCATTTTTATGATCTCTCAAAGCTGTCATTTGATGAAGCTATTGGTCGGCTCAAGATGTATAATGAGCGTACCAATGTTAGTGGGAAGCACCCCAGAAGAAGTCCGTGGGAGAAGGATTTGGAGGTGGGAGGTCTCAAGATGCTAGTGCATGGTCAGGGAAGAAGACATGCCAGAAGGTGTGAAGGTCGCAGCGAGCAAGGCCATGCAACCAAGGATAACACTGAGAAGCGTGAGAAGAGTCACACAAACTACTTCAAATGCCATAATTATGGGCATTATGGTAACCGATGCCCAAGAGTGGGGAAGAAGGAGGAGGAGGCACACCATGTTAGGGCGGTGGAGATGGAGCCGTTAGTGCTGCTCGTGGAAACAGTTGAATTGGGACTGCTTGAGCACACAGTGCAGATGATTCTCTATGCATAGGTGTATCTAGAGGAGATGAAGTTGGCGTCGGAGCTTACATTTCACCGGTGAGGAGGAGTCCATGAACAATGTCTGGTACCTGGACAATGACATCAGTAACCACATTATTGGGGATCGACTGAAGTTACGAGACATCGATCAAGCTATGAGAGGAAAGGCACAGCTCGGTGATGGTTTTTCAATTGAAATTTTTGGGAAGGGTTCAATCTTGTTTCAAGGGAGAACGGGTGGTCAATGGTTACTGCTTGATGTATTTTATTGCTAAGGTTAGAAGTAACTTGATTAGTTTGGGTCAATTAATTGAATTGGACATAGCATTCTTATGGATAATGATGAAATAGTGGTGTCAGAGAAAGATCCATGCAGGTAGGTCATGAAAGTTCATAGAACTACCAATAGGTTGTACAAGATTGAGTTGGTGTCAGTGGAGGCAACTTGCTTGTCTTATATGATCAGAATTCATTCTTGTCATAACTCACCATATTGTAACACCCCAAATTTTGCATTTTCAAAAATAGGGTTAAATTGATTTTATTTGAATTTTTGTGCTCATGAAAACCTAGAAAAATAATATTTCTCATCAAACTAAAATTTACCGTAGGGTTTAGAAACATTGTTGTGCATACATGGTGGTGTATTTTTATTTTTGTGGTGAATGGTTTTGACCAAAACTAAAATTTATTTCAAAATCCATTTCAAAAGCTATTTGAAAATGGTTTAGAAAAAAAAAAAGGCAAAACCTTTTCTTCCCTCTCTCTGGTTTCTAGCCCTACTCGGCCTGCTACCTCATTCTCTTCCTCTATTATCTTCGGCCCGCTTAGCTTGGCCTCTCCTGCAGCTCAGCAGCCAGCGGCAAGGCCCGCTCGTCCTCGCTCTTGGGCCATGCCACACCGACGCAAAGCCGCAGCGGCCTGTCTTCTTTTCTGTGGCTTATGAGCCTGGCCTGCATGGCGATGCCATCATCTTTCTTCAGTTCGTGTTCGACACGCACACTGCAGGATCTGGGACGCCCGACGCCGCCCGGACTCTCGTGTTTTGGCGTGCATCCCACGTGAACCTGCCCATAAATAGCAGCCCCAGATGTGCGCCGCCTCCCTATCAGATCTTAGCAAGTGCTGCCTTCATCTTGAGCCCGACGTTGCCAAGCTGCATCGTCGTCGTCGTCTGCCAAGCCGTCCGGTTGCTTCACAGGCGAGTTAGTATCTGTCCATCTCACCGAGGAGCCGCAGGAACCGCCGCCGCTGTTGCCACGCCGTTGCAGTCTGTTGTTATAGCAAGTGCGGTGCCTCGACTTCATTCATCGTCAAGCTGCAGGCCATCCCGCCGATGAGCTCGACGTCTTCATCCACTGATTGCAACTTTCCGTTCAGAAGGCAATGCATATGTTCATCGCCGTGTAGTACCTTGAACCATCTCATCTGAACACATACGTGAGTTCTCTCTGCATATATACATATACGTGCCTCCGTTGTTCCTCTAATTAATCTAGCTCCCACGCCATGTACCGAACACTCAGAGCTATCGAGCAGCTGTTGGACGACGCCTCTCTGTCGTCAAGTGCTTCGTTCCGCTCTTCGTCTTCAGAACCCATGCACGAAGCCATCACCATCCCTCTGAGTTCCACTCAGAGCTATCGAGCAGCTGTTGGACGACGCCTCTCTGTCGTCAAGTGCTTCGTTCCGCTCTTCGTCTTCAGAACCCATGCACGAAGCCATCACCATCTATCTGAGTTCCATGGCCTTGTGTTGATCGTTCTTGTGGTGAGTTCACACGATCACCCTCGATCTGTGTCCATGTCCATGTGTGTTACTTAGCTCAGAACTGTTAGTTTCCATCATCGAAGTCCACAGAAGCTCCATCGAACCATGGCATCTAGCTTGCTTACGTGCTTGCTAGCTTCATGATGTCATGATGTGTTTTCTCTTGCCGTTTTCCTCTAGAAAAATAAATCCAGCAAATACAATTGGAATACAAATCATCCTGAGCCGTCTGTTTCAGATCAACGATCAAGAGTAGAAGATACCTCTTCATGGCATTTTTATTAAATAGACCCTCTGTTATCTGTAAATCCTATCCCAAGTTCTTGGCCTGTCCCAAAATCTGTTTTTATTTATTTAAATTCGAAAATCAGTTTCCAGTTATTTATAAAATTTCCTCTATCTTCTTTAGGTCATAACTTTTACGTTTTAGACCCGTTTTAACATGTTTAAGTTGCGTTAGGATCGTAATCTCGAGATCTATCTGTTAGTACCACTGTTACATTTATTTTCAACTTTTGAATTTCGAGTTACAAATTAATCTATCATTTTATAATAAGAAATCTTGTAAAATCCATAACTTCATCGATATAGCTCCGATTTTGATGATCTTTACGTCTGTGTGATCATAGTGACACATAGATTAGCTTTAAAAGTTTTTCAAAACTGTTTTACTATGATTGGTGTAATGTTCTAAATTTGTTCTATTGTTTGCTTCTTGTATGATTGCATAGATTGCTTGTGTGGTGTTCTTTGATCGTGTCAAGTCAGTGTGCTTTGTGTTGCTGATCTAGAAGTTGGAGATTAAGGAGTACTTTGATGATGTGGACTTGAAGAAGGATCTGAGTTTAAGGTAAGTATAGTAGGACCATCCTTGTGTCCTATTCTCCATGTCATTAAATTTCATATGCACGTGTCCCTTGTTACCCTACTAGGCTTACCTTGATTTGTTTACCTGTTGCCTTATCAACCTGGGTTTTGTATAAGGGTAGCTATGTTAGTGCTTTACAACCATGGTCGTGTAAACTGATTAATGACCATGCAATGAATCCTAAAATATGACTTTTCAACTAAGGGCTTATCTGTAAGCGATCATACGGGACTTAACGTGCCGCTGTGAGGGCTATATGGCTCTGGCTCTAGTTGTTCATAGGACCTTTTCTAGCGAGTTAGAGGATCTACGAGTTGGGTATAGGGCGGCTCCTCCATTGTGTGTATAGCCGGGTAGGATGTGTGCCACTTTGGGAGGAGAGATTCCCTACATCCGATGACCCTGCGGCCCTAGCTTGTTAGACGAACCTATGGGTGGCTTTATAGTGAGATCGTGCTCATTCACCTTGGAATTGTCATGGGAGTTATAAACCCAAACAACTGGGAATCACGACTCACAGGTAAAGGGTACACCTGCGCAGAGTTAAATCGATATATCGTCCGTGCCCACGGTTAGGGCGGCCAAGGGATTCTTATGGAATGGTCCATCACATATCATTTATGCTACATGTTATTATTGTTGATGTTATGTTTTTATTAATCATATTTACCTGATCATGTGGTTATATCGGAATGCTACTACCTTGATGCTAATTGCTAAAATATGACATACACTAAAAAGTTGAATGCAGTTCAACCGTGTCATTCTTTTGAGCTTCATGAACCCCCTGCTATACTTGCGGAGTTCGACATGGACTCACTCTTGCTATTTCCCCCACACCTCAGGAGAAACTTTAGGCTTGTGATCAACCAGTCAGTTTAGATCCAGCATCTGAAGATCGGAGTGTCTTCCCGTTGATTGCTACTTAAGGGTATATCTCTCAAATACCATGTACATTATTTATTAAGCATTATTCACTGATACCACCCTTACTTGTAGCTATCTGTGAGATTTGTCTTCAGAGACTCACATATGGTGTATATTTGGCTTTGTTCCTAAAACCGGGTATTACACATATGTATTTCAGAACTGACATGCAATATCTCGATTCATCCTATTATAACAATGGTATGTAATTCAATGTATTTTAATATTTAGTACATTGTGTTGTAGCTTGTTTGGTAACTGTTCATAACTTTTTCTGAAAAAACACACAACAGATGAACAAAATCATACGTGCAAGGTAAGGTTTGAAATGAGGGTGTGAATTATTAGGCGCATGCAGGCCGCAGGGTGTTATGTTTCGCGCAGGTTGCTTGTGTGTCCCATGCACATGTTGGACGAGGATGGGCGCAGCGCTACATCATTGATCTGTATGCACGAACAGAAGTCACTGGCTATAGAGGTTGGATGAGACCTACGAGGGCATGCAAGAAGTCAAGAATGCCAAGGTGTATGTCCTGAGGGAGAAGTTTAGAACCTGCAAGATGCAAGAAGCTGAGTGTGTGCCGGAGACGTTCAGTAGGCTCCAAGTGATTGTAAAGGACCTCAAGAGGTTAGGGGAACAAGGGAAAGAATGATTTCTCTCACAAGTTTCTGAGATGCTTGCCTCCAAAATCTCATTGCATGGTTTCGGCGTGGCTGATACCATCAGCGTCAGGTCCTCTGTCCTAGCTCACCATTGGAAGCACAACCATTTACGCACACACACATTCTTCCGTTTTCGCTGCCGAATCAAGAAACCGGCAATGATAGCATTTTTTTTTTTGTGATTACACAGTACAAACCTAGATACTCATAATCAACGCACACTCACCCCTGTGAATACACGCACACAAAACCCTACCCATTTGAGCACCTATGAAACGCCAGCAGATCTCGAGATTGACGAAGTCACCATAAGTGCCTCGCTGTCGACGGAAATGTCACCTACCACTGAAAGCACAACGCCGTTAAATCCTAGAATAAATCCAGGAAAGGTGTGACAACCAGAATTTGAACCCTGGTGAGTAGCGTCCCATTGGATAGTGCTACCATTGGACCACAAGCCAATTCACGGCAATGATAGCAATTTATGAGCCAATGTTGATAATGTTATTTGTGTGGCAATGATAATGTTTTGTCGGCCAACAAAGGAAACCAGCCGGGCTAGCTTACTTGCTAGGACAAAAGCATGTCATAGAGTCGAAATGTTAACAATCTAGAGATTGTTCCCCTTCAAAATACCGTAGGTGTCAAAAAACTACATTGCATTAGTGTTTCTATCAGATTCCAAATTCAATTATAAGTACACTATTTATTGCCATATGATTAACATAGAGTCCAGAGTCCAAACCATCCGTGAAGAGTCTAGTACATTTTACCGTGCATGGCCATATATATGGTGTGTGCATTGTGCTCGTGCAATAGATGCACCGGCTATGTATAACACATATACAATATAGAGGAGACTGCAGATGATTCAGTTACATAGACGAGCTCTGACGTCCTCAGCACTCTTGCATGTAGTAGTGACCACCACCAGCAGGTTATGGTGCCTGCAATTGTGTGATAGATATAGATGGATGGATATACTAGATAGGAGACTACAGATGACTTAGTCACATATATCATCACCTGAAGGAAGCTTGGGAACAACCATGAGCTTTTCCTATAGATGTACTGTCAGTAAATACACCTCTGTCACATCAACATCCTCCATGCCGATGGGGAGCTGCCAGTCAAAGCTGTACACGAGGTTTACTAGCATGATCCCAACACCCTAGCCATCCCAAAGTTGAGGCCAGGGCACATCCTTCGTCCAGCTCCGAACGGTAGGAACTGGAATTGAAGTGGTTCCCTTTGAAGTCGACACCCGCAGTGCTGCCATTGTCCATGAACCTCTCTGGCAAGAACTCCTCTGGCTTCTCCCATGACGCTGGGTCTCTGGCAAGGGCGCACACGTTGACAAAAGCACGGGTGCTTGAAGGGATGTGGTAGTCGTTGACGATGCAGTCTGCCATGGAGAAGCGATGGGCGAGCAGCGGGCCAGGCGGGTGCAACCTCATTGTCTCCTTCAAGACGGCTCTCAGGTAGGGCGTGTTAGATAGGTTCTCTTTCTCCACCATTTCTTGCCCCTCTGGTGTGTACTTCGGAACTTCACCTTGTAGCTTGGACATCTTCTGTGGGTTGCGCATCAGCTCGACCATGGCAAACTCCAAGACCACGGATGACGTGTCTGTGCCCGCGGCAAACATGTCCTGGATATGTACGTCATGCTTAGCTTGTCCTTATTTATCGTCAAATCTAGAGCTCAGAATGTATATAGCATAGTTTGAAAAGGCACGCATGCATGTCATTAATTTCAACTACCAATTATAGAAGTCATGTTTTTCAAGATACTAGTGTTTCTATTAAAATACATGCACACGCATTGATGAAGTTTAATAGGCAGGCATGTATAGATGGAGGTGGTTGAACATTTCAGAATATCTTATAATTTATTTAGGGCAAATTTTGAATTTCGATATCTTGTAGTTCTGGACGGAGAAAGTCCACATGTGAGGATTATCTTATATTGGAAAAAACATATATATAGTATATATATACTCACCAGCAAGATGGCCTTGATATGATCTCTGGACATACCATACTCTTTCTGGACCGAGAGCAACACATCGGTGAAGTGTCACCTCCGTCGTCGTCGTGGTGATCATGGTTTCTTCTCTCATGGTCGCTTAATATGGTTTCAAGCAGTTTGTCAGTGGGAACTATTGACGCTCTTCTTGATGGTGTTTAGAAAATCTTATGCCGGGTGGGGGCACGAATGTGCTGTATGTCTCACCATCAACAAAAAGGAGGTCGTCGTGTCCAGTGATCATGGGTTGGTGTGTCTGTCACCACTTTTAGTCCCTATTCCAATGTTCGTTCCACTCCACATTTCGCTTCTCAGGTGGAGGGCAGCAGCGGAGCGGCGTAGCTACGAGGAGTGGTGAAGGTCACAAAGGCTCCGGTGAAAACGGCGAGTATGTTGCTCGACGGTGGCACAAATTGGCGTCCGGTTAGCGGCTCTCGGCTGGTGTCTAGACTTACCCTAGGGATGTCTTATTGTTTCTCCTCTCCTGCTAGTTTGTTATTTGTGTCGTTATTTTGTTGTATATATATTCTCTCTCGTCACCTTTATACCTCTCAAAATTTGTACGAGGATTGACGCTTACGCCCTTTCACCGCTCAGCTTGCCAAGCACCTGTGAAATGAAAAGTGGGTGGGGATCGTTTTGATTCCCCCCAAATTCCCTAAAAAAAGTTGGAGGAGAGGAGCTGCCACGGGTGGGAGGGAGAGACCATCCCCGCTGAGTGGAGGGGAGGCACCGCCGCCATGCAGAGGGGACGCCGCGGTCGTCGGGTACGAGGCTCGCCGCGGCTCGTGGGTGTGACTCCCACTGCAGCCAGTGAGTATTGGGCCTGTGATGGCCTGTGAGCGGGAGGTTCACCGCCACCAGTTGAGAGGAGATGGGTGCCGCCACCTGTGCGGAAGACAGGAGCAGGCTGGTGTCGCCGCCGATGGATGGGGGAGCAGGAAAGGCGAACGTCGCCACTACGCTGTGCGTGAAAATAGGAAGAGATATATAGAGAGAGAGAGGGAGAAAAGACCGAAATATATTATATATAGAGGGCTGCTGTGTGTTAAGTTTTTTTTTATAACAACATATATAATATATTAAAGCAGCCCTATTACATACAGGTCTTGTAAGGAAAACCAAAATACATCATGGTCCATTGATCAGAAACGAAGACAACAACGCCGACTGAGACACAGATAATGACTAGTTTACCGACGAGAGGTATTCGACGAGGGGTATTCGCAGGGGCGTCAAATACGCGTGCACCCGGATGGACTGACCGCGCGTAGCGATGGTGAAGAGTGGGTCGGTCGAGGTGTCGAAGAAGTATTATGTTGACAACCGAAGGATGATGTTGATATTGTCGCCGACGGTAGAAGAAGTTCGAACCGAAGACACAAATAAAAGTAGAGTTAACGCCAGAGAAGTAGTTGTCTGGTTGGACACACAACCAAAATACACTGTATGCTCAAGACGACAACAAAAGAATAGGCAGAGAATCCGAACGTCTTTGTGTAGATGAGCTCCAGTCGCCGAGTGAGCAAACGTGACCCGCCAGCCTTCAAGAAGTAAACGATGACCCAAAAAATAAGACGCGAGGCAGGTACGTGTCACCGATATTAGGCAGCCAGGGACAGCAAGGACATCTGCATGGTCTCCATGTTTCGCTGGTGGGGTCCATGGAGCAGAAGCAGCATCTCCCAGCGGAGGATCGAGGCCCCCGATGCGGCCTCTAACGACGCAGGTTTGCGGACCGGTGATGTCGTCGCTGAAGGTGTTGATGATGTTGCCGAAGCCGCCGCCGTCGTATCCGGCTCGAAGTGCCAGGAAGTCGAGGAGGTCGAGGGGAAGGGATAACGCTGAGCACCCACCGCGATTGGTTCCCAGAATCCCAGGAGCTGCTCGCGCTACCTCGCGAGGGTTCGGATGCGGTGTTTTTTTTTTTCCTTTTCTATTTTTCGTGCGGGATGCTGGTAGAAGGATGGGTGAATGGATGGACTGTAGGACGGGTGACGGGTGGCCTCATTTTCCCATTGCATGTACGGGATTCTGTTTTAGTTAGTGGATCTTCCCACCTACTCCTAATAAAACAGATCCCAATCCTAGACGAATTTTTGAGATAAAATTCAAATCAGACAATCACATGTTTTTAGTGACGGCGGGAGTAGTACTATTCGCTTGCCACTTTGGCTTCATTTATTCTTTTTTTTATATATAATCTCACATATCATATTGCGGAAACAACAAAGCAAAAAGACAAACATCTGTCACACAGATGGATATGTGGATCAAATATACTAGCTAGGAGACTGCAGATGACTCAGTCACATATATCAACACCTGCAGGAAGCTTGGGAACAACCATGAGCTTCTCCTTTAGATGCACCGTCAGTCCAAACACCTCTGTCACGTCAACATCCTTCGCCTCCATGCCGATGGGGAGCTGCCAGTCAAAGCTGTGCATGAGGTTTGCTAGCATGAGCCCAACACTAGCCAACCCAAAGTTAATGCCAGGGCAGATCCTTCGTCCAGCTCCGAACGGCAGGAACTGGAAGTGGTTCCCTTTGAAGTCGACGCCCGCAGCGCTGCCATCGTCCATGAACCTCTCTGGCGAGAACTCCTCTGGCTTCTCCCATGACGCCGGGTCTCTGCCAAGAGCCCACACGTTGACGAAGGTGCGGGTGCCGGAAGGGACGTGGTAGCCGTTGACGATGCAGTCTGCCATGGAGAAGTGAGGGGCGAGGAGCGGGCCAGGCGGGTGCAACCTCATTGTCTCCTTCAAGACGGCTCTCAGGTAGGGCATATTAGATAGGTTCTCTTCCTCCACCATTTCTTGTCCCTCTGGTGTGTGCTTACGAACTTCATCTTGTAGCTTGGCCATCTGCTGTGGGTTGTGCATCAGCTCGGCCATGGCAAACTCTAGGACCACGTATGACGTGTCTGTGCCCGCGGCAAACATGCCCTGGATATGTACCGCATCATGCTTAGCTTGTTCTTATTTATCGTCAAATCTAGAGTTCAGAATATATATAGCAAAGTTTGAAAAGGCACGCACGCATGTTGCTAATTTCAAATACAGCTTACAGAAGTCATTTTGTTCAAGATGCTAGTGTTTATATATTAAAAGACATGCACCCATATATCGATAAAGTCTAAAAGGCACGCATGTGTGTGTGTATGGTGTTGGTTGAACATTTTAGAATCAATTTGTTTTTGAATTTTTTATATCTTGTAGTCTTTGTAGTTCTAGACGGAGAAATCTATATGTGAGGATTATCTTATATTGGGAAAAACATATATAGTATATATATATACTCACCAGCAAGATGGCCTTGATATGATCTCTGGACATACCATACTCTTTCTGGACCGAGAGCAACACATCAGTGAAGTCACCTACGTCGTCGTCGGGGCGATCATGGTTTCTTCTCTCGTGGTCTCTCAATACGGTTTCAAGCAGCTCATCCCATCTCTTGTGTGTCTCTTGGACCCTCTTATGCAGAAACCTTCTGCTGAGGAAGCTTAGAGACCTCGCTAGCCCAGGGAAGTAGTTTTCCAGGTGGAACCCTCCAACCAAATGGGTGGTGGTCAAAATCAGCTCCCAAAACAGCTTGTTCCGGCCTTCTGCCCTGAAGAACTTGCCCGACACGGCGCGGCACACGATGTCGTTGGCGAACGCGTTCATCATCATGCTCATGTCCACGGCCGTCCCCGCGAGCGCCGCCTCCCGTAGCGTGGCCAGCACCAGGCGCACCTCTTCTTTGCGGTTGCGCTGGTACAAGTGCACATTCTTGATGGCGAAGACATTCGTGGCGAGGAGCTTTCTGGTCCGCTTCCAGTGCTCGCCGTAGGGGGCGAAGGCGATGTCGCATCCAGCATAAAAGATACCGTCGCTGATGGTGGATGCAGGCCGCGAGGCGAACACATGATCGTGTGTGCGCAAGACTGTCTCTGCGGCCTGAGGGGACGAGACCACCAGGGTGGGGACCGTGCCGAGACGGAGGAGCATGAGGCCGCTGCCGCCGGCGTGATTCGCGGCGAGGTCCCGGAGGGAGACATATGGGAGGTCACCGACGAGGTGGAGATGGCCAATGATAGGCAGCCCCGGCGGCGAAGGCGGAAGCTGCTGCACCTTGTTGGCAGATTTGTCGCCGCCGTCGTTGCAGGAGCTGCTGCCACGACGGTGGCTTGACCGTCGGGAAGCGTAGTAGTGCAGCAGGAGCAGGAGTGGAACGACGAGCAATAGTAGCCATTTTGCTACAACCACAGGTGTGGTCACTTGCGTGAGTTGTTGGTATGCCACCTGCAGCCGATCCATGGTTGCTACTAGCTAGGAGAGCCTTGCAGGTTCAGTACGGCTAGTGTGTGTGCCTTTCTTCATGCAATGAAAGATGGCAATGCCTAGTAGCCTTTATTTGTCTGCTATATATAGAACGTACGTACGTTTTGGCTAGACGTATTATGTCAAAAAGATGTCTTGGCAGTCCTTACACGTGCTGCGACAGAAAAATTCATGTGTTTTTTTGACTTTTGGACTGTTCAAGGGCAGAAAGTATGGGGGTGTTTGGCACTGCTCCGCTCTAGCTTTTTCAGCTCTGCTCCACGGACTCCACCATAGAGCAGCTCCACCTTAGAGTTTGTGGAGCATATGGTACTGTTTGGCACATGGGTCTGCTCCAGCTCTACGAATGAGTTGTTTTCATGCAAATGGTCTATTATGCCCTTGATTAAATTTTCACTTAATAAAACAATATGAATGCTATAATTCAAGTACAAATAATTTTCCTATAAATTGTAAATGATACTAAACATTTTTTTGCTTTTATGTATGTGAAGGATTGTTGTTTAGTAGATGAATGATCCAAAATATTATAACTGCAAATAATTTAGTTAAATAATTAACACGACCTCTTTTGCACATTTACCTTATTCAAATAAAAATAATTTAATAAAAAACTAAGATGACTTAGATGAGGTACGGAAGTGAGCGGTGCTAAAGAGCACCATGCGGCCATACAGCGTGCAGCGGTAGGAGAGGGCTCGCTAAAAAAAGGTAGGAGAGGGCAAGAGGCGGATCTAGCTGCGTAGCGGCAAAAGTGAGTAATTATCTCTCAACTCCATGTGGGAGTTCAAAACTCTAAAAACTGGAGTACCCCCGAAGGTACTCCAGAAAAAATGTGGAGTTGGCCTCTTGCTCCACGTTTTTTACGGAGCAAAGTTTGTGGAGCTAAGCATGTTTGGCAAAACCGAGCGAGCTGAATAAACGAGAGCGGAGCAGTCCCAAACACGAGCCTTTTACCTGTGTGACATTGTAAAATTTACACCTGACCTGTGTGCCATTGAAAATTCGCTTCGTACCTGTGTGCCATGACACTTTTTTTCTTGTACATGTATGCCATTCTGTCAATTTGAGCAGGTAACGGTGTTAACTGACCACGAGAAAAGACATGAATGCCCCCAGTCCTGAACTTTTCTGGTTTCCTGTGTGCCATTGCCCCAGCCTAGAGCAGCACCACATTCAGCGGTAGTAGGCACACATTCAAAGCACCCTATCCATGGTAGAGAGCAAATGTCAACACAACAGCCTTGCACAAGCTGATTTTGGACAAATTAAATGGATGTTTTTATATAATAACCGGATCTATATTTATGTCCTGAACAAGTGGACAATAATGTAGTGACCTACATAACAGGTGCTTGACATCTCTGCTACTTACTAGAGGTGCCCAAGTAGAGATCCATGTTCTCTGTAATACACGAAACTGTATCAAGAATTGATTTCAGTCTAGCAAATAAAAGTTAATTCTATCTAATTTAAAGTACTTTGTCCAACACCGAGTCCTGTGAATGACTGCATAGATAGGCTATGAACCAGGGGTGTCCATGCAACAAATAAACCACACAAGATTGGTGTCTCATATATTGTATAACCAAATATTTGTCACATAATTAATGGGCCCAGCAAACTTTGGTGCATTATAAAGCAAAAATCGCAATCTGTACCCGCAGAAACGTGCATGATTTGCCATTTTCTTGTAGATAGATGTCATCGCAGCTAAATGCACTAATGTTCTTCGAATAGAAAAGCGAAGAACTGAAAGAAACACAATAGAAATTGAAGTACCTGATATTTTGATTTTCTGAATTCCTTAACACCAAACCAACTGAATAGAGACCCCTTTAATTTCCATCAGAAGAAAAAATTTGTTGCCACTGCAACTCAACAAGGTCTCTCAATTCTTTTCAGGCCTTTGATTCTGCAAAAGTTGTATCAAATAAACAGGATTGATGCATAGTTAATGTTTCGAACCAAAGGGCAGAAAAACAGCGATCTCCGGGTTCATTAAACACATATGCAGTGATCTCGCACTCCGATCCAAAGCAAAATCACACCACAGCTCGGACAAATCTGTAATTCCGTACTGGCGTCGCTGTTGTGTCTCCCGGTCTTCCATCTTCGGGAGCAGCGGACGGGCTCGGGAAGAAACGAGCGATGGGGAAAGGAGCGATGCGGAACGGACGGGAGCGAACGGGAGAAAGGACCATCGGTGGGGAAATTGTAGAGAGGGTAGTTTGGTCTATTTTCTAATCGGGTCCCACACGTCAGACCACCTAAACGGACCAAATCTCACAGAACATGAACGGAATGGCACACAGGTAAAACAAAAAAAATGTCATGGCACACAGGTGCGAAGCGAAGTTTCAGTGGCACACAGGTCGAGTGCAAATTTTGTAATGGCACAGAGGTAAAAGGCTCCCCAAACACCCCATATTCCACATGCACAGAACAGTGGCGGATCCAGGGGGTGCTAGGGGGCTGCAGCAACCCCAGGTGGCCAAAAAAATGTAGGCCATGTTTAGATGCCCAATTTTGGGTTCTAAAGTTTGCATTTTACCATAAATGCGTACGGTAGCGTTTTGTTTGTATTTAGTAAAAATTATCCAAACATTGATTAATTATGCTTAAAATGTTCGCCTCGCAAAATACAACAAAACTGTGCAATTAGTTTTTGGTTTCATCTACATTTAGTAGTTCATGCATGTGTGAATATTTTGATGTAATGGAAATCTTCTTTTTGCATAGTGAATTCTGGACCTAAATTTAGATATCTAAACAAGGCCGTAGTATGTTGATGACTTGACTAAACTTTGACATATTTCAACATCCGAGCGGCCGTAGTTGATGACTTGACTAAACTTTGACATATTTCAACATCCGAGCGGCCGTAGTTGATGACTTGACTTCGGTGCAATACCTCTGCAGCACGTGCCTGACTTGCTAGTTCAACATTGCAACAACCAAGCAACTGAAACTATATGCTGACCACGAGTAGACCATACTAATATTCAACGTCCACAACCCGATGAGTAAAATTCGCTTGAAATTTTTTTTGCTACTAGCGGCCAGGCACATGCGGCGCGCACGTGTCCATAAAAAGTTCATTCTTAAGGAGGAATTAAGGTACACATCAAAATTTCCTAAAAGTAACACTATGTGCATACCTGCGGTCATCGGGGAAGGAGCAGAATAGGTTATTGCAGTCCTTCCTTCAAGATTTTGATCCTTTAACTACCTCGCCTAGTTGACTTCAAATCAGGACAATAGTGTTATGAATGCTACATTCCGTTGAGTGCCATGGTAAATGGTGTATCACTGCATCCTGTACACCAAGAGAATAAATAAAAAATGGATACCCCTCAGAACAGCCATCAAAAGTGTCTTTAGATTTGCTTTTTATGACCTCTAATACAAATGCAGTGTTTGTTTCGTTAAATCCAATTTGAAAATCTACCTGTTTGTTTCACCTTCTAGCTGTTGACCACAAGACAAAAACATAAGCTGAAACCCACAGTTATCCAAGTAAATATTATCGCCTTGCAATATCTAGATGGACTGCGATTGATGACATAAAAAGTGGAGTGCACTGGAAATCCATAAGGAACTCTTCCTAATATAGTGAAAATAAACATGTGTGGCTAAGAAGTACAGAAGTATTCCCTCAAAAAAAAAAAAAAAGGTACTGAAGTAAATCAAATAAAGCCAAAAGGCTCACCTCCAGATATTCTGCTTTTGCTTGAAAGGATGCCTCAAGAAACTGAGCCTTCTTTCTTCAGTCTTCTAATCGTCTCAAGATCTGACTATGTAGCCTTTGGACCCTCCTAACCAGAGTTGGAACTGGAAACATATATTCTTGAAACAAAATTTGTAACTTAACCAAAGCTTTTTCAACACTTTTAAGTGAATGCAATGATTAAAACCAATTTCGTCAATGCTTCATCTGCAGAAAGCATCTATTTAGAGTCAAGTATCATCATTTTCATTAACTTCAAATAAGAACACGACCTATGCAAAAAAAAAAAAGATTTAATTGCACATGTTGTCCATCCCTTTCACCCAAGTAGATCTTTCAATACACCACAGTATTGCCACCTCTTGAACACTACATTATTGCACCTCGACCACGTGCCTCGGGATCGAAAGAAAGTGTTGCAGCCGCCTCCAGCCAGGCTTCTTCTTTCTCTACCATGAGAGACAATTAGTTTGTCCTGTGAAAATCAGAGTCCAACTGATAAATCAAATATTTGACAAGTGTGTTATCTGCCTCACAAAGGCCAGAGGAAAAATAGTGATGGGAAAAGCTCAAGTGCACTTTGCTATAGAAAGATCAGTAACATAACATTTCACTACAGGATTTGGTAGTGTAACCCATATTTTTTGAGATAAAATCAGTTATAGCTATGATTGCTACAGATTGCATCAGTAACTTCCATAAAATAATTGGAGGCAAAAACACATGGTGAATATACCAATAATAGTTTATTCATACAACGATGGTGCAAAAACTTTGCATTTCGAATGACCAAATAATAATGATCTAGACAATATCAATGTACACCTAACGGCTGCTAACTCGTTACCGATGGGCTGCAGGGCACATTGAAAATGTACGGCGCTGCAGGCCAGTTCACCTCGTTTCCAGTAGCAAATCCTGTAAACCGGTTAGTGGAAAGATCAGGAGCCAAACAAATTGCCATGCAATATTAATCCTTGTTCAGGAATACCAAAGAGTAATTCGACAAAAAAAAAAATGTTCGACAAACAATATGATTTTGACTTGTGGGGACCTAATATCTGGAGCCAACAATATCCCCATCTCTTTTCTTTCTCCAAAAATGACAAAATCTCTGTTGCTACTGCAGCTTCCACCACTGATTTCCACTCCCTCTTCCACCTACCACTCCTACTGAAGCGTACCAGCAGTTCTTAGAACTATCTCTAACTTTACAAAATCTACACCTGTCAAATGAAACTGGCATTTGGTCTTACACCTGGGGCAACAATCTTTTCTCTTCTAGCCGAGTGTATAGACATCTTACTGGACATTATCACCCTCATCCCGCCTTTAGATGGTTGTGGTGATCAGCTTGTCAAAATAAAAGAAAATTTTTCTTTTGGCTCCTCTTAAAAAATAGACTCAATACTAGAGCTCTTCTTCGTCGAAAAACGATGCAACTTCAATCCTACAACTGTGTTTTGTGTCACCTTGCGGTTGATGAGGATCTTTCTCATCTTTTTTCCATTGTCCCTTCTCAGTTTCCTGCTGGTGGGGTTTACAGGCTGTGGTGCCCAATACAATAGATACTTTTTCTATTGTTCAAACTTTAAAATCGCAGCTTCAGCAACCTTTTTACATGGAAGTTATAGGAATAATCTGTTGGTCGATTTGGACTTCGAGGAATGACAAGATTTTTAGGGGCATTGATAACTCTATTCAGCGATGTATGCTGATCTTCAAGAAAGAGTTTGCACAGGTTATTCTCCTTGCAAAAAAAGATTCGCAAACTCTTTTGTTTCCATGGCTAGAAGCCTTAGTGTAATTTTTCTTATTTTCTTTGTAACTTTTTTGTTTCTTGATTTCCCTTGGGGAGTTTGTAACAGTTCGTTTTCACTTAATAAAATCCAGTAGGGGGTCAAACCCCTCCTGTTTCCTCAAAAAAAATGATTTTGAGTAAGATGGAAAATCGAGTTGCAATACCTACCAATTACATGCTAAATGTAATTAATCTCTCAAGGGAAAACTGCAAGCAAACAATCTAAAAGTTGAGACGTGAAACCCTGACATCCGAGAACATCGTTGAATCGGATCAGAATCAAAGTACAGGCAGCCGGTGCTGATTACAATATAGCAGAACAGGTACCCCCAAACCTCTCTTGTCTCTGCGCTCGATCACACATGAGTGGGGCTGCGCGATACAACCGAGCAAGAGATAGTCGGCGGCGAAGGAGTCCATGATGATGACGTTGCTGACCCCGCCGCCGGATCTAGATGGAGCACGAGAGGAAGGCTCACATGCACCAGGAGAGAGCGACGACGGGCTGCGTCGAAGGACTGCAAGGGGGCGCAGTAGCCGTCGGAGTTGTCGTGGGGGAGGGCTACTTGGGCTCACATCGGTGTCATGGTCTTTGAGTGCTGCCGCCGCGCTTTGGCCGCTGTCGCTATGGAGAAGGCCGCCGATGAGAGAACTCCGTACACGCGGGCAGTTACGTGGTTGGTGGCTAGCGAGGAGGAAGGAGGGGTCGGGGCGAGGAGGAAGGGTGTTGCCGCATGGTGACGAAACGTCACGACTGCTGAGGAAGAAGGGGTCGCGACCTCGTGGGGGACGGGTGTGGGTAGCGCGCGGGCGGGTAGAGTTTTTTTCGGTGAAAGAAAATGCCGAGAACCATGACTCCGTAACATGGAAGACTGGTGTTTCATATGTTCCTGTCATCCTTTGCTTTTGGGTCCACTCGTCAATCAGATTGGGGTGGGAAGTTCTCTGGGTAACAAATGAACTAAATTGCTTCGTTCTTTTATAGTATAGATTAGTATTATTGTTTGCTTCAGAAAAATAATACCCTGTGTCGAGGGACGGACTAAGATTTTTATAGTTTGCAATGACATTTTTACTAGTAATATAAAACACCATCCTGATTTAGGATTTTTTTGGCAAGATTAGAAAAAAAATCAACTCCAACAACAACCAAAATCACTCCCCAAACTTTTAGGAGTTAGAAAATGCCAGCCAAAAGCGCGTAAAGATACGCGCATCCAAGGTCGCGCGTATCCTCTCCTTCGCGAGATCTCGCTGCCATTCCGGTCCTTGCCCGTCCGTGAGATCAAAATCATCTAGAGCTTGCCCGTCCGTGACCATGATAACGCTGCCGTTCCCATCCTTGCTGCTGCTCCGTGACGCCGCCACCTCCATATTCGTGTCGTCGTTGTTGTCGCCGCCGGTCACCGTGGCCATGGCGCCGCTCAAGCTCGTGCTGTGTGCGCCATGCTGTTGCCCTTCTTCAATGCCATGCTAGGCCTCATCGGTGTGCGGGGGTCCTGGCCGCTCTCGGTTTACTTCCCCGTCAGCATGCAAAACCTATATGCTCTAGGCGAACACGGAACCCGACAAGATATGTCATCTGAGTAAAGTGCACGGCGGGTCCTCGATCAAACTTTCAGGACATTCTCATCTGGATCCTCAAACTAAAAGAGTGACCATCTAGGTCCCTAGCTAATCTATTGTCATCGCACACCAACCGTCCAAAAATTACCACATCAGCGTCAACACTTGACGTGGCCTTGCCACGTGTGCAACTCCTAGGTCAGACCATCATATAGGTTGGTGTGGGCACACCGTGGTGCTCTATGCGTGACAGGAGAAGGAGGGGCGGGATGCTGCTGCAGAGCAATGCTTCGCATAGAGCCTAGGCACACCAGGCAGTACGAAGCAACACAAAATCAACAATTGTTGCTCCAGAGGAACGCGCCAACCTTCCTATCCGACCAGGTCGGATAGGATCCGCCTTCCAACCACCCCCACCCCGTCGCCTGTGCCCCAGCTCCAGCGCCCGCGCCGTGCCTCCACTCGTTGTTGTCCCCACACATGCTCGACGCCACCGTGTTTGAGCTCGGTGATGTCATGCCCCCAAGCTCGCCACCGTCGTCGTCACCTCAGGCAGCTTCTCCGGCGGGTATAGAAGGAAGGGGGTCGGGGGAGCATGGGAAACCAGACGGTGGGATGGTGGCCGGGCATCTTGGGGGCCCTGGAAGCGGCGGCCGGGAAGGTCTAGGGCGGGGGCGTTGTGGTCGCCGACGACGATGGCGACGGTGGTGACGTGCGGCACCAACGGGATTGGGGGCGGGGAGGGCTCGAGCACGCCACAGCGTGGGCAGCGGCGGAGGCAAGAGTGAGAGGAAGAAGATGAGCAGTAATGCGCTAGGCGGCGGCGCGCTCTCCTACCCCTGGTCGGATAGGCGCTGTTGTCTGACCAGGGCGGATGGATAGAACGCCCAAGAGGAACGGCCGAGGCGCACGGGGCAGGGCGGAGTGGAGGAGATCATTGTCCTCGGCGCCCTCGGGGTCGGCGGTATCGACGAGGTGGTGTGGGAGTGTGAGGCACTTGGCAGCGACGACGTTGTCGCGGGTCTTGGAGAGGCGGCGAGCGAGGGAGGCGACGCAGGCAGGCGCACACACCCGTGGCAGAAGAGGTGGCCCTGCGCGTGACGCTCGTCTGAGGGCGCTTAGTGGTGGGAGGTGGCGCACACGATGGCCACATTGAGGTCAGGTGCAAAGTTTTGGGATTCAAAACTTAAAAAAAAATTCAGAGCCTACCCGAATTAGATGAATTTCAGAAAATTCATAAAATTCAGGAAGAATTCAACTGAGTTGACTCGTCAAAAATTTGTATTTGACAAAATTCATCCAAAATATAACAAAATTCAATTGTAACTCAATGCACCTGCACTAGCGTCGTCACTAACGCTTACACGATTGCATCGAACTGGTCCCCATGTCCTTCATCGCATGGCTACATGAGGACTTGAGCTGCAACACAGTCATCGAATATGGAAGTCCGGCGCGGTCGTTGCAACACATATTGGAAGTTCAGGTGTTTGCATAAACTACTGCCCCCCCCCCCCAAGGTACGCTTTTTTTTTTTACACTAGACACTTCTATTCGTCTCTACAGGGATATAGGCACGCTTTACAAAAACATGTCACAAGTATCTTCATATGGACCGTGTCTGACTTCGTAGAGATGATTTACATAAGCGTATCTATAAGATGAATAGACGCTTTATATAGACATCAGATGCATGTCTAAACACATTGATAGGTTTTTATACATACACATATAACACGCATCCATTAGTGTATTTACATCGTATAGAAATGTTTCATAACGTGTGAAAAAACTGTAGAAATAATTTGTAGGTAAGTTCACAATTCATGTCTACTACTATAGTCACGCTTTGTAGTGACGCATTATTATGCATTAAGCATTATAAAGACAATGTAGTAGGTGACATGAAAAATGATATGCAGGTGACGTGGAATGGTGAAGTGGAAAGGTGATGTGGCAGCTAATGTGGAGAGGTGATGTGGCGTATGACACGTTCTATAGTTACGTATAAATTATGTCAACAAAAGTAGAAATAATATTGTAGCTATGTCTTTATTGCCTGCCTACGTATATGAATACGTTGGATAATAACGTTACAGTGTGTATTAATACTTATAGAAACGATTTGGTATTGACATCTATATGTTGTGTTTAATACTATAGACACGTTATATCGTACATAACGCAGTATGGGAACATGCTACTACTAATTTAATAGTAAACCAAAATAGTACTATTTCAATAGTATTATTTAATCTTTAGTAGTACTAAACACATTGGTATGCAAACAAATCATGCTATATTGTCATTGCAAATACACAATGCTGATTCACATAACTTTAGTAGTAAGTTACAAAATTTTATTCGTGCATTAAAAAGTGAAAAACTACTATTTAATACATGAATAAAAACTACTATTCACAAGCAGATGGTCTGGAGGTGTATTACTCTCTCTGTCCCAAAAAGAATGCAATTCTTGTTTTTCGAGTCAAATTAGTTCAACTTTGTTCATAACTATATAAAAAATACTAACATTTCAAATAGGCATCAATAGATTTATTATGGAATATGTTTCATAATAAATCTTGTTTGAGATATAAATATTAATACTAGTACTATCTTTTTTAATAGGTTTCTCTCTAAATCTCCATAAGACTTCACGTTATACATTATACTAGTAGTCGTAGACAACACATAGTATATATCACTATTATTAATTGGAGGCTTCATGAATGTTGCAAACATAATTAGATACGGTCTTCACGATAGAACAACCATGCATTTTTCCCCATTTTAACAAACGTGCCCACTCTTAATGTACCCACATACCTCTGGTATATATTTCCATGAACTGCTTGCAACAAATCCGAACAACTTTGTATATTTTCCACGGATACTAATTTTTGAGCTAGAGGAACTACCAAACAAGTTCTCTACTAAATAAATGGTCCTGGTATTTGCAATGCGCTTTAAAAAAGTGGTGAACATAAGTGCATACATGTTTTGTCAAAAATCTAGCCATAAACACACAAATTTGTGTTCTCTAACCGTACCAGTAGAGGCACTTTCCAAATAAAGATTAATTACATAATGGATCCGTCTAGGGGTGCAAGTGACGCGGGCACTTCTCCGATCGCTCAGTGCTGCCATCTGTCTGGCTAGCTTTTGTAGGTCCTTCAGGTTGGTTGGAGAGAGCATTTCTTCTATAGCCCTGATTTTATCGGGGTTAGTGAAGGACCAGTAAGAGCGACCGGGGGGGGGGGGAGTTTTAAAAATTTCATTCGAAATTCAGAGCCTATATCCCAGATTCACACACCAAGAACCGAAACATAACGCAGTAGTGATCACGACCCTGGAGACGGGTGGATGTTCCCTAGGAACACAGCGGATCACTACTTGATCGAATCGATGCAAACGCAAATCTTGACTTCTATCGAGGAGAAGTGAGACAGCAAAGCTCCAGAGTGCAGTCAGCGGAAAACAGCACTGCACCGAAACGACCTACACGAAAACAGACAACCGGAGAGCCAAACAGTGCGCAAAACGGAGACCGGATGAACAAAACACAACCAAAACAGCCCTGAGGGCACTCAAGGTAGCTTGGCCGGCTTGAGACTCGGCTCGGCCGACTCCGGCCGGCTACGGCCGGCGATTCGGCTGCCGTCGGCCAGGGTGAGCCGGCTTTTGGCTGGCCGGCTTGGCCGGGGGCTGGCCGGCTTGGCGGGTTTGGCCGGGAGAGTCCAGAGGGCCGGTTTACCTTGGACCAAAGTCGGCTTGGCTAGTTTTGCAAGTCGGCCTGGCCGATTCTTGCGGGAACAACACGGGAAAAGTCCCCAAAACTTGATTTCTCCTCCAAATCAAAACCAACTGGAACCAAATTTCACAGGCTTGTTTCTGATACAGTTGGGGAGCTATCTCCAGGAGATCATTGCTCAATTCGATGGGAGGAGGAAGAAATCACGAAAATCCCCAAAAATGGATCTGGAGCACACCTAGAGGAAAAACTCCATGGATCTTCGATCTCGTGAGGAGTTAGACAAATTTCTTCGGTGGTATCACTTCACTCACGTCCTAGATCAATCCATAGCAAGAAAAATCATCTCAAACGGCCTCAAATCAAAGAAATCGAGTTGGGAACACAAGAGGCAAAAAGGGATCTCAGGAAAATCACAAATTCAACTCAAGAAACACAGACACATGATTTAATCCCGGAGGAAACAGCGAGAGACTAGGTGCTGCTTGCCACACCTGCTTGGTTCGAGTACAAATCAAAAGATTTGCGAGACCTCTCTCTCACACGACAACTAGAGGAAGGGAAATCCTAAAAGGAGGAAATGGAAATGGAAGAGGTGAGGGGGGAAGGAGACCCTCATCCTTTATTTATAGGGGCAAGTCTATTTTACATTCCTTCTTTGCCCTTAGATACGTGAAGAGCCACACCACTTAGCCGGGGCATAAGGGTCCAACTCGAGGCTTCACTTGATCCGACGGCCACCGCGCCTCCTCACCGGTAGCCTTGCTTCCAAGCAATCTCCCCGATGCCGCCACGTGCCGTCCGTCCGCATCGGGACCTCCGCCCTTGGTTTTGAGGCGCAAACCAGGGAAACCCGCCGCCGATGGTTTTGAGGTGAAAACCACCAAACCCTCCACGAGTAGCGTAGCCCATACGCATCCCCCGCCGTGTACACTTGCTCGTCGATGTCCCAGTTGTCAGCCACCACGGCTGGCCGCCCGGTCCTCAGGTCCCTCGATCCAAGCCTCACGTCCGCCCTTCACCGCACCCGGTCCGTCAGCACGGCACGCCCTACTTGATCTTCATCGACCGTCGACCACCGTCTCCGAGCTTGACACCTGCAGACAACACAAGCCAAGAGACACCATTGCTTGACACGAAGCCGCGTGCCATCGGCTAGTAAGAACACACATTGTCAACACCAACACAAACCAGAGACAACTCATCGAAATGACCAAGAGCCAAAGAAAAGCAGAGAACAGGTCATTTGCAATGAGCAAAGCGAGATCACAACTTGGTCCCCAAAGACATGGGCAACGGCTCGACACGACCAAGAAAACCAAAGCTAGCCCTCAAGAAGAGGCAAAAGGCTCAACACCACTAGCACAGCATAGAACAACTGAAAAACGGCTAGACCCTCAAGAAAAGGCAACGGCTCAACACATCTAGCAAAAAATAGCTCAAACTGGAGTGCAACTCCCCCTTGACAAATGCATACTCACAAATGAACTCTCTGGATAGACCCTCAAGAAAAGGCAACGGCTCAACACATCTAGCAAAAAACAGCTCAAACCGGAGTGCAACTCCCCCTTGACAAATGCATACTCACAAATGAACTCTCTGGATTTGTGGATGTTTCTCCCCCCTGTTGGCACATGCACTTATCAAGATTAGATCAAAAGAGACTGCAACTCCCCCTCAAATCATGCCATGAAAGAAATGCAATGGACAGAGCTTCACAAGTATAGCAATTTGAGTACATAGATGATCTAGCAAGTATGGCAAGTGTATAGCAAATGGCACAAGACAAAACCAATGCTCAAGCTGATCAAGTGGTACAGAATATGAAACATAAGCATTTGATCAGGCGTTGGGCATTTTATAAAAGGTGTTCACCAAAAAGAATAGCACCTTGCACATATAAGCAGGAGATCAAACAAGTGCTAACACATGTATACAAGAGTGAACTACCCCATATAACGGTCACACATCATGTCTCAAAGATACACTTAACAACACTTGTAACTACAACATTGATCAGAGTTAAAACAGTAGTTAGCAAGGTTTCATTTAGACATGTGTGAACGAGAGGATCAAAACTGTCCGCCCAAAAGATTGTTTTTATCATGTTTTTCAACCATGCCGAGTTCATCCCTTAGTGCAAGTGGGAAATTTGTCTCGTCACGAGTGGTTGTGGACTAGCACTACAATGCCCAAGTTCATCTCACTCGAGTGAATGAGAAGCAATCTCGTGACATTGCCGTGGGATAGAAAAGATCCAACTCAAAACTTTTCATCATTTCTTAGCTTAGACATCAAGTTTTAGCACAAGATTATCAAGAGATCCGAGCTAAGTGAATGACTCAAGAAACATGAGACATAGCAACTCAAGCATACACATGAAAGCAACAAGGTTCTCACAAAACCTACACATGCTAGTTGCCATCTCAAAGGTGAACATTTTTCGAGTTGCATCAAGATTTAAGCAGGTTCACATTTAGAAAACGAGGCTTAGCTCATAACATGTAACAAGTGATCGAAGAAGCCTAAGCCACAAGCTCCAAGTGACATACACAAGACATACTAGCAAGAGCATGAATGTAATCAAAACTGCTATAGTCATGAAGCTCAATAAAGGTAATATGATACATGATGATATGCAATATGATACACATGTAAAGCCAAACAAACAAAAGCAAAGAAGAAAGCCAAAGATCATACTATACATCAAGATACGACTACCCTACTCTAAAAAGGGTAGCAAATGCCCAACTCCGCTCTTAAGTGGGCAAACCGGGTTTGATCGAGGGGCTTTGTGAAGATATCAAGCAAATTTGTTCATGGGTTCTCACAGTGAAGGTCTATGTCTCCTTTCTCTTGATGATCTCTCAAGAAGTGATATCGGATCTCAATGTGCTTGGTTTTTGAGTGGAGTGCTTGGGTTCTTAGCAACGCTAATGGCACTAGTGCTATCACCGAAAAGAGGCACTTTCCTAAAGTTCAACCCATAGTCTCTCAAGGTAGCAACCACCCAAAGCAAGCGAGAACAACACGCGGCCAGCGGCGACATATTCACCTCACACGTGGATTGGGAAATAGAAGAGGCGTTTGCGAGAAGACCAAGAGATCAACGATGAACCCAAAAACTCACAAGTTCCCAAAGTGGACTTCCTCTTAATTCGATCACCCGCATAATCAGCATCAGAATAACCCGAAAGAGAGAGAGATAAAGAAGTCGAGTACCATAGTCCAAGCTCGGGAGTGAAGCGTAGGTACCGCAAGATGCGTTTGACGGCTGCCGATGCGAAGTGCGTGGTGAAGGCGGGAAGCGTGCGCAAAGGCGACGGCGGCTGGATGTCCGGCCTCGTCGCCGTCGGGTACAACAACGACCCGATCATGCTGCGGTACTCCTTCTGGTCCACGGCTTCTCCTTCTAGATCGGCGTCCAAGGCAGTCGTGGTCGACATGGGAGTTTGGAGTGGCTTGGCATCATCCATGTCGAAGCGCTTCAGAAGATCCTTCGTGTACTTGTCTTGATGTACAAATGTCCCTTCTCGGGTTTGTGTTGACGTTTCTTAGCGTGTGCAGCCAAATCCGCAAGCGCACGGAAATCACCGTTATAGCACTTCACCCGGTGAGTAATCGGGTATCGTATTTCTTTCACGAAGAACGGCTTGTGAGTTAATTCTAACTAGAGAGTACCCAGAGATGGAGTAGGATAGCTTAGGTAATGAGGTTTTCTAGGGTAATGGGCCTAGGAGATGGCTAAACTCGTTGCTAAACTTCTTACTTCGGGCACCGGATCGCACAGTACGCAAGTGATGCCGGCACCGTAGCTCTACGCCGTAGCCGGACGTGGGGATTACAAGGGACGGACGCGGGGTCACCACCTACCGCCTACCACCTCAACCGTGGACTACGAGGCAAACGAAGGTAGGTCCTAGCCTAGACACCACGTCTATGCCAGTTGCTACAACTCTAGCGGTGGCCAGGAGCTCCCGTCTCTATCAGGGGTCCTCTTACTAGAGCTTCCGTCATGGGGACGAACGACGAACCCGCAAGAAGATAACAAGCAAGAATAACTTACTCAAAGGTATTACCGAAAGATAAACACGATGTCTTACTTCAAGTAGCAAGACGTCGTAGAGGTACAAGTGAGGAGGGAGCCGACAAGTCCGGCACTCCGCCCCGTGGAAGACTAGCTTCTCGAGAGCTCTCTTGAAGAGATGCTCTACTCTTGCTCCTCTCTCACTCCTTACTTCTATTCTAGCTAGGCTAGGTAGAGTGGCTCTACTCTCTCTATTGTACACTTGTGGAATGGAGGTATGGTGAAGAGTGAGAACTAAAACGAATAATGAATTGTTGTTCTTAGGGGGGAGGCTTGCCCATGCTTATATAGGAGTGGGATGGTCGGTTTCCGCAGGGCAAATGTCGAAATCACCCCCGAACCGACCATCAGAGGCGGCAAACAAACCGACCAACCAAAGCTGGGCCCGGGCCGCGCTCAGATGGGCGCGCGCGTGCCTCAGGCGCGCTCGCGCCAGGCTGGGCCCCGCTGGCCTTCGGCTTTGGTCGGTTGCCTCTTTGTTGGGCCCCGGGTCGGCCCATCTTTGGTTATTTCGGGGTTGGGTGGCCTCGAAGTTGGATTTCCTTTCTTTTTCTCTTGTTTTGCTTGGACCAAAATAAAAGGTGTTTTCACCCATGTATTTTCTTCATGTCTTGGTCCATTTTAGGTGTGAATCAAGTGTGTCTGCAAAATAAAGGATCTGCACCATCTTGTGGAAATAGTTAGAGTAGAGGCCTATTCTAGGTGAATTTTAGTGTTGCCTAGACTAAAATTGGCGGGGTTAGAAATGAGTTTAAGTACCGCCAACAACTCCCCCACACTTAGCTCTTTGCTCGTCCTCGAGTAAAGGATGAAGAACTACTCCCTCCGTCCCACAATTGTTGACGTTCTACGCTTGGAGAAAAGTTTCAGAAAGAATGACGCTTTAGCTTCTGCTGCTAGCTCGTGCCTACTCCTGCCGTGTACCAGTACGGTATCCGTCCATCAATCACCTCATGTCGTCCTTTGGTCTACCGCCATTGAATAAAAAATGAAGCTTTAAAAGTCTTTGATGTCTCTACGGTGGGTGTGTGGAGGTGTAAAATATTAATTTCCCGGCCAAAGATGCTCCAAAGCTCACCACGTCGCCATCAGCTGCGACATGGCAGGATAGGGGCGTCAGAGTCATTTGGCTTGCGCGTTGGTCCGTGTGACACCTTCTACAACGTCAAGTAATATGGGACAGAGGGAGTAGGTGGTTGCATTCTCCCAAGAGTTGACCTGCATACAGATTATTCCAAGCTTTTCCTACATTTGTGAACATTCATGGTGGCTACCAAGTTATCTTACTGCTATTGAAGGAGGAATAGCTTGAAATCAAGTCAACTCACACTACCCATGCTTTGAGACTCGGGGTTTTTAGGATTTTCGCAAAAGTTAGCCTTGGATCCTCATGTGATACTCTCAAGTCGCTCTTTTTCAGGTGGCTTGTCCTATCCAGGTGTTCTTGATCATCCTACCACTATAGGCTGATATGTGGATTTTTGGGTATGGATGATAAACAGAGTTTCAATGTCAAGCCAGCTGGATGTCATGAAGAGAAGGCCATATCCCTAGATGATGCAAATGCAAGTGCAAGTGTAGAAGAATATTTGTGGACTCCTGATCATGTTTCTCTCTTGATGAATGAGAATGCAAGAAGGTATGGACTTTGAAGAACAATTCTAAGACTGGCATTATTTCTTTCTCTTTTTTTCTTTTTTTTTCTTTTTTTTCTTTCTCTTCTTTCTTATCCTTTTTTTTATCTCAAGACCTTGGAGAAAAAGAACTCTTCCTTATTGATGAACCATGCTTCTCTTTGTAGGATTTTCTAATAATGGTCCATACCTTTCTTGAATGAATGATAGAAAGAGAGATGCATGACTTGTTGACAGGAGTATTTTGGTGGAATGGTGGATGAAATGAGTGCGCGACTTTCACTGTGAGAGTCGGCATATTTATTTGGCGGGCGAATGCTATGCGTGGCTCTCAATGTGAGAGTCGGCATATTTATTTGGTGGGCGAATGCTGTGCGCGGCTCTCAATGTGAGAGTCGGCATATTTATTTGGTGGGTGAATGCAATGATCTTGGGGATAAGGCCATCTCTAGCAAGAATCTCAAGACTTGACATCGCTATAAGTGGCTAAACAGGTTTTGTAAGCGTAAGCGTAGATGTTTGGCTCTGGTAGGACATAACACTTATCACATGAGGAGCAATGGCTAAAAAGTTTTGAATTTTTGCATAGAAATACCCAAGTCCATTGCACGAGTTGGTAAGCATCATATCATTCTACTATATCTCACCTGCCAATAACTTAGATAAAACATGGGGTCCCTATTGCACAGGTTGTTCACACAATCAAGATAGCAAGGAATAAAAAGTATGCAACTCGTTCTCGATTGGTGAAAATAGGAGATGGAGTTTGCAACATTTTTAGTTTTATTTATTTTATTTTCAGCAATAAGGAGAATTAGCAGGGAGTGAGAGGACGCGCAAATTTTGTTTTTGCCGTGTCAAAAATCTTGCGCGTCAAGGAGCGAGGTGCCTCCCCACACTTGTTTTTGTTTGTCTTTTTCTTTAAAATGTACACAAAAATAAGTGGAGACAAGACACAATATATATATCTATAAAATATTTCATTGATAATCAAATTTGATACAAGAGGCACACTTAGGGAATTTAAAATTTGAAAAGGGAAATGATTGAAAGGGAAAGAGCGCGCGAGTGTGTGCCTAGTTGAATGCGGGAATTCTACTGCGGTGGGTTGCGCGCATATTTGTTCTGGAGTGCGCGCACTACCCTGTCGAGCTTAGTGGAGAAACTATGGCGCAAGTCCCTCACTTCTTTGACTAAGTCAAGGTGCACGAGGTCCCTAGTTCCTATTTCGATTGCATCTCGGCCGCAATGTCATAGAGCCCGTTTAGGCGACTATTGAGGAAAGCTATAGTGGGAACTTTTGGCTGAGGTTCGCCACTCTTGTCCTCAGTAGAAGCTTTTCCAAGGTTTTTCCTAGGGATTCGTGGAGAGGGACCTGAGGATGCTCCTACTGGCCTAGGTGTGGTCCTTTTTGCGGGGTTTGGAATGACCCCTTTCCCACGGCCACCGTTAGGCAGGTCTATTCCTACAGCAATTTTTAAAGGGCTGCTAGCAGCCGTACGGTAGGATGAAGTGCCATTGGAGAGTGGTGCTGATGAAGGCTTGCTTGATGCTCCCATTTTGGAGAGGTTGGACTTGAGGCGGATTGCCCCCGTGGTCGGCCTTCTTGTTGGTGCGGCCTTCACCTTGGCACTTAGGGGGGCGGAGGTCTTGATCTTCTTGTTGACCTCATGCTTGTCCCCATGGCTAGACCATTTGCTCCATGGTGCTAGCATGGCTATAGGTTCGATAGCCATGGCCTCTCTCTAGGTCCTCTTGAGTGAAGGAAGGAGCCTCACTATTGGGAGTGCGGCGGCGTTGTAGAGGGCTAGAATATGGCTCGCCATTGGCACCCTTGCTGGTGTGGAGAGGAGAGAGAGGTAGAAGACAAGGCTTGTCTTGGTGTGAAGAGAATGAGAGGAGGAGGGTGGTATTTATAGGAGAGAATGACCCATCCTCGCATCTCTTGCGCATCGGATCGAATCACCGAGGATCATCGGCATCGGCCACGGACACGGGGAAGGAGATGGGAGAAAATCGGGCACCGAGGGCGCCGGTCGCGCGCGCACACGAGGCACGAGCGCGCCGATCGGGCGCCGCTCGCCCGGTTTTCTTCCATCTCGAGCGATCTTTGTTTGATTCTCGAATTTGTTGGTGATTTTGATTCTCTGGCGCGAAAATTCGATTGTGATTGAAAATCTAGAGGATTTTGGATATTTTGGACATAAAATTATTTTTGTGTGGAAAAAATCCTAGAAAAATTCAGAGAGAAACTAGAGGGTTCCCACACAAAACATAATCATAAGAATATATAAACACATTTTTTTAAAGACACAAGAAAGATAGAATAGATGAAAGTCATGTCTTGAACTAGATCGAGGAATTATACGGCATGACTAAATCTATTCTATCAATTTCTTGATCTAACCTTGCACGATAAGAAGGCTCAAGGAAAGGTTTTAGCGGTGGCCATTTACCTTTGAGATGTTACCGTTGTCGTCCTGGATCGTGATTGCGCCATGAGATGATGTGTCGACGACGGTATATGGCCCCTTCCATTTGCTTCTAAGCTTTCCTTCACCGAATAATTTTACCTTGGAGTTGAATAGTAGGACCTTGTCGCCTGTCGAAACTCCTTGGGCTTTATCCGGTTGTCGTGCCACCTCTTTGTTCGCTCTTTGTAGAGCTTGGCACTTTGTGGTATGCCTTCTCTCGCCATTCCTCAAGCTCGGAGATTTGCCTTTGGCGGTTTCTTCCGGCTAGCTTGAGGTCCATGTTCCGGCTCTTAATTGCCCGGTAGGCTCGATGCTCGAGTTCTCGGCAAATGGCAGCTCTTTCCGTATACGAGCCGGAACGGTGACATGCCAATGGGGGTTTTGTAAGGTCTGTATGCCCGGAGCGCATCGGGAAGCTTACTTTTCCATCCTTTCCCCATGTCATCGACGGTCTTACGTAGGATGTTCTTGATCTGCTTGTTCGAGGTCTCGGCTTGGCCCTTTGGTTTGTGGGTGGTAAGGTGTGGCGATGTTGTGTTTGGCCCCAGTTCTCTCGGGAATGCTCGAAGGTTCGATCAACGAAATGTGATCCGCCATCGCGATCACCATGCGTGGTGTACCAAAGCGAGGAAGATTATTTCGTGGAACATCCTTCGCGCATGCTTTGCATCGGCTGCTCGGCATGGCATGGCCTCCACCCATTTGGAGCGTAGTCGACAAGAACAAGGATGTACTCGCGGTCTTGGGACTTCTCGGAAGGGCCCCATGAAATCAATGCCCCACACATCAAATATTTCTATTTGAAGGTTGAAGTGGAGGGGCATTGCGTTTGCGAGCTGTGATGCCACCTTGAATCGGCACTTCCGACACCTCCGAATGAATTCTTTGGTGTCGGCATACATTGTCGGCCGAAGAATCCGCCTTTGCCAGATTTTTGCTTGAGTGCGGAATACTCCATAGTGGCCTCCGTATGGTCTTGAGTGACGGCTTTCAATGATCTCGCATCCCTTCGCTGTCGGCACACATCTTCTTAGTATGCCGTCCGAGCATACTCGACAGTACGGGTCATCCCACGATGACGACGGCTCTCAACCTCCGGCTTTTTCTGCTTTCGCCGGGTGGTACATGACACGCAACCATGTAATTCACAATGTTTGCGTACCGGGGTTGGAGTCCGTTACTGCCAATAGCATGTCATCGCGAAGGAAGTCATTGATGGGCAGATCCTGCATGTTAGTGACTTGCAAACGCGACAAATGATCTGCTACGGTATTCTCTACTCCTTTCTTATCTTTTATTTCTAGATCGAACTCTTGGAGTAAAAGAATCCAGCGGATCAAGCGTGGTTTCGCATCTTTCTTAGTGAGCAAGAATTTCAAGGCAGCGTGATCTGTGTAAATGATCACTTTCGCGCCCACTAAGTAAGATCGAAACTTGTCAATAGCGAATACTACGGCCAAGAAGCTCTTTTTACGTCGTGGCATAATTGAGCTGAGCTCTGTTAGAGTCTTCTTTGGCATAAGCTATTGCGTGATGCTTTATCTTTGGTTTGGCCTAAGACCACACCAACAAGCATAATCGCTTGCATCACACATGATCTCAAAAGGTAGAGACCAATCGGGAGGTTGGATGATAGGTGCGAGAGATGAGTGCTTGCTTGAGAGTGTTAAATGCTTTCAAGCATTCATCGGTAAACTCAAAAGGAACATCTTTAGCTAATAGGTTCGTGAGGGTCTAGAGATTTGTGAAAAATCCTTGATGAATCTTCTATAGAACCCGCATGACCTAAGAAGCTACGGATTCCCTTTACGTTCTTCGGGGAGGTAGTTGCTCGATAACCTCTATCTTAGCCTTATCTACCTCGATTCCCCTCTCGGACACTAGGTGCCCAGGACAATGCCCTCTCGGACCATGAAATGGCACTTTTCCCAATTAAGTACCAAATCTTTGTCCGACACCTTTGCAAGACCCGTCCTAAGTTGTTCGAGACAATGATCAAAGTTGTCCCGTAGACGGTGAAATCGTCCATGAAAACTTCCATGATTTCTTCGATCATGTCCGAAAAGATAGACATCATGCACCGTTGAAATGACGCGGGTGCATTACACAACCTGAACGACATCCTACGGTACGCGTACGTTCCGTAGGGGGCATGTGAAGGTCGTTTTGCTGATCATCCGGATAGATGGGAATCGATGATATCCCGAATACCCATCAAGGAAACAAAAGAAGGAGTGTTTCGCTAACCGTTCCAACATTTCATCAATGAAGGGGAGCGGAAAGTGATCCTTCTTTGTTGCCTTGTTAAGTTTTCGGTAATCAATGCACATTCGCCAACCGGTGATAGTTCGTTGAGGTATGAGTTCGTTTTAGCGTTCTCAATGGTGTCATTCCTCCCTTTTTGGGAACCACTTGGGCGGGCTAACCCAATCACTTTGTGTGGTACGGGATAGATTATCCGGCGTGAAAAAGTTTGAGGGACTTCCTTTTCACGACTTCCCGCATATCGCATTCGGCTCACTTGTCGAGGTTCCCGAAGGTATGCTAGATGGCTCTATGGGAATGCGATGGAGTGGGAGCGTTGGACTTATCCCCTTAAGATCGTCTAGGCAATACCCAAAGACCGACTTATGTTTTTCTAGGACGACTACGAGTTTGGTTGACTCCTCATTGCTAAGTTGGTCACTTATGATGACGGGAGTTTGGGTATCGCCGTTCGGGAAAACATAATGTAAGCCTTTGGGTAAGGGCTTAAGCTCAAGCTGGAGGTCTAGGCAAAGTTTCTCCCCTATAGGAAGATCAACTGTCTCCCCGAACTCGTCTTCTTCTTCTACAAAGAATTACGCATCCTTATCTAAAGACGATTGGGTGACTCAAACATGTCAACCGCTAGAACCTCTATGGGCATACTAGGGGAGGCTCGGTCACTGAGTTCCTGGCTCTAGTGACTTGAATCGGGAATGTTTCTCGCCCTAGTTTCACGTTAATTTCCCCTGTTTTTGATGGATTGTCAAAGAGTGTTTCGGGGATGCCCGATAAGTATGTCGAATTCTGGATGTCAAAGACAATGAAGTCCGGGGCCATTTCGACATCTCCATGGTGGAGTGTCACGTTATGTACTATCCCTAGTCCTTCTTGAACGGAATCGGTGTTCTTAAGGACCGTGTTGTTGGGGTAAATGACATTACTCCTAGACATGTAAGTGCATAGGAGTAGGACATTATATTTGCTCCAACGGTAGGATTGTACAAAACATCCACCCATTTCCATTGGATTTTTTGCGGCGGGTAGAAAGATGGAGCACGAATCTGAATTATTTCAGACGCGAGCTCACCTTCTGCCAACCATTCCGAGCTCATAACAGAAGTTAATTCTCTAACGGACTCTTTGAGGAAAAATTCATCGAGGGTTCGCTAGGAGCAACGGGAATTGGTGGCTTTGCGCGACACTCATATTTCGAGGTATTTCCTAAACTTTCGAAAAGCTCATCCTCGAAAGCCGGAAGATCCATGGGTTCTTCCGTCTTGGGTTACAGTTCGGGAGAGGGTCTCTCTATGGATTGGGAAGGTTCGGGCGATGCCGAAGAGACATCCTCTTTTTATTGGCTCGGGTTCTACACGGATGGGTTCTAAGGGAGGAGCATTCTCTTGGATGCGATCCAAGAGAGCTTGCCCCTCTTCGGTGGTTTTGTCTTTGGAGCGACCCCCGGCAGCTACATCGAGTAATAGGGCAGAATTTCGGTCTAATCCTAACCAAAAGTGTTGTAAGAGTACATGGTTAGGAATAGGCAGTGCAGGCCCGATCATGTTAGGATCAAAAAGCGTTCCCAGGCTGCACCTATGGTTTCGTTCTCTTTTTGTTGGAAGCGAGTGAGCACCTCTGTCGTAGAGAAGCGACACGAGAGATGGGGTAGAATGTGAAGCAAAAATGCTTACGCAATTCTTCCCAATCTCCGTTTACTTTCCCTACGTTTTGGGTGTACCATTGCTTCGCCTTTTCATGGAGAGAAAAGGGAAACAATTTCCACCGCAATGTATCTTGTGACATGCCCGCAATGGTCAGACATGCACAGAGTTGCTCAAACTCCCGTAGGCTTGGTCCCGAACCATGGCTATAAAGCCAGGGCGGAGCTCATACTCGGAAGCTTTGATAGGCTTCGAGGATTGGGGTGTTTGAATGAGCTCGCCCTTCGGAGCAGATAGGTTGTAAATGGTTGGTTGCTCCATGAATATTTTTGTTTTCTAAAATAAAACAATAGAAGTGGAGCAAAGGTAGGTCAAGGTACATGGGCAATCTAGGTTCGAGCTAGCTGCGACAACCGTTCCCGAGAACTTGGCGCTTAAATGCTTGTTGGCGTTTCTTAGCGTGTGACCAAATCCGCAAGCGCACGGAAATCACCGTTATAGCACTTCACCGGTGAGTAATCGGGTATCGTATTTCTTTCACGAAGAATGGCTTGTGAGTTAATTCTAACCAGAGGTTGCCCAGAGATGGAGTAGGATAGCTTAGGTAATGAGGTTTTCTAGGGTAATGGGCCTAGGAGATGGCTAAACTCGTTGCTAAACTTCTTACTTCGGGCACCGGATCGCACCTGGTCTGCCAAGTGATGCCGGCCTGTAGCTCTACGCCGTAGCCGGACGTGGGGGATTACAAGGGACGGACAGGGCTGTCACCACCTGCCGCCTACCACCTCAACCGTGGACTACGAGGCAAACGAAGGTAGGTCCTAGCCTAGACACCACGTCTATGCCAGTTGCTACAACTCTAGCGGTGGCCAGGAGCTCCCGTCTCTATCAGGGGTCCTCTTACTAGAGCTTCCGTCACGGGGATGAACGACGAACCCGCAAGAAGATAACAAGCAAGAATAACTTACTCAAAGGTATTACCGAAAGATAAACACGATGTCTTACTTCAAGTAGCAAGACGTCGTAGAGGTACAAGCGAGGAGGGAGCCGACAAGTCCGGCACTTCGCCCCGTGGAAGACTAGCTTCCCGAGAGCTCTCTTGAAGAGATGCTCTACTCTTGCTCCTCTCTCACTCCTTACTTCTATTCTAGCTAGGCTAGGTAGAGTGGCTCTACTCTCTATATTGTACACTTGTGGAATGGAGGTATGGTGAAGAGTGAGAACTAAAACGAATAATGAATTATTGTTCTTAGGGGGAGGCTTGCCCATGCTTATATAGGAGTGGGATGGTCGGTTTCCGCAGGGCAAATGTCGAAATCACCCCCGAACCGACCATCAGAGGCGGCAAACAAACCGACCAACCAAAGCTGGGCCCGGGCCGCGCTCAAACGGGCGCGCGCGCGCCTCAGGCGCGCTCGCGCCAGGCTGGGCCCCGCCGGCCTTCAGCTTTGGTCGGTTGCCTCTTAGTTGGGCCCCTGGTCGGCCCATGCTGGTTATTCTGGTTGGGCTGGCCTCGAAGTTGGATTTCCTTTCTTTTTCTCTTGTTTTGCTTGGACCAAAATAAAAGGTGTTTTCACCCGTGTATTTTTCTTCATGTCTTGGTCCATTTTAGGTGTGAATCAAGTGTGTCCTGCAAAATAAAGGATCTGCACCATACTGTGGAAATAGTTAGAGTAGAGGCCTATTCTAGGTGAATTTTAGTGTTGCCTAGACTAAAGTTGGCGGGGTTAGAAATGAGTTTAAGTACCGCCAACAGTTTGCTTGATTTGCAACCCGAGAAAGAACGTCAGCTCGCCCATCATGCTCATCTCGAACTCCCTGCTCATCATATCTGAAAACTTTGCAACAAGAGCATGTGCTGAACCACCAAAAATGATGTCATCGACATAAATCTGCACCAAGAGAGTACCGCTGCCATTGTTGAGGAGAAACAAGGTTTTGTCAACCGATCCCATGGTAAAACCCTTGCCCAGCAAAAAGGACTTCAGTCGCTCATACCATGCTCTCGGGGCTTGTTTGAGACCATATAGGGCTTTGTGGAGTTTAAAGACATGGTCAGGATGTTTGGGATTTTCAAAACCTGGGGGTTGTCTCACATACACCTCCTCATCTATATACCCATTCAGAAAAGCACTCTTTACATCCATTTGATACAGCTTGAACCCTTTCGAAGCTGCATAGGCTAGGAAAATCCTAATGGCTTCTAAACGAGCAACAGGTGCAAAGGTTTCCTCATAGTCTATCCCCTCTTTCTGGCAGTACCCCTGAGCAACCAACCTAGTCTTGTTTCTCACCACAACTCCATCCTCACTCTGTTTGTTCTTGAACACCCACTTGGTTCCTATGGGATGACACTGAGGTGGAGGTGGAACTAAAACCCACACTTGGTTTCTCTCAAAGTTCTCAAGCTCCTCATGCATGGCATTTACCTAATCTGGATCAGTTAATGCCTCAACCACTTCTTTGGGTTCGAAATTTGCAACAAAAGCAGAATGTGCAAAGTGCGAAATCTCATAAGATCTATTGCGAGTGACCAGCTCATTTATGTTACCGATCATGGTTGAAGGAGGATGGCGATCTTTTGAATGTGTCGCGGTGCTTCTCTTGATGAAGACGCCTCCCCCTCAACAGCGGCAGTGGAGCTCCCTCGGGTGCGGCTGGAACAAGGCGAGGAGCCTGGTCATACGGTCCCCATGTGGTGGAGGATGTAGCGGTGGGGCCGTCAACCGAAGTAGTCATCGCGGGGTCAACCGGGGCAGCCGGTGGAGTCGGCTCGGGATCACCCCAATCGGCATCGTCCTGCTCCTCCTCCACAAAAATGCTCTTGTTCATCTCCTCATCACTGCACTTTCAAAGACGGGAGAGGAACAAGGTGCGGTCTCGTCGAAGGTGACTTCACAAGTCTCCATGACACGGTTAGTTTCAAGGTTAAGTACCCGATAAGCATGCGAATGAGAAGCATAACCAAGAAAAATCCCGTCAGAAGATCTTGATTCAAATTTGTCTAAGTTTCCCTTCTTCAAGATAAAGCACTTGCAGCCAAACACCCAAAAATGGCTCACTTTTGGCAAACGGTCAAACCGCAACTCATAAGAGGTCTTCTTCATAAAAGCTCGAAGGAAAATGCGATTTGAAACATAACAAGCCGTGTTGATTGCTTCGGCCCAATAGCGCCTAGGAGTCCTATGCTCATCAAGCATCGTCCTGGCCATCTCAACAAGGGTCTGATTCTTGCGTTCAACAATCCCATTTTTTGTGGGACATATGGCGAGGAAAACCGATGTTCAAGACCTATGGATGAGCAAAAGGTCTCAAAATGAGTATTCTTGAATTCGGTGCCATTGTCACTGCGAATAGCTCGCATGGCATGCTTTGGTAACTCATTTTGCAACCTTAAGATCAAGTCATGAACATGAGTAAAAGCCTCATCTTTGCTCTCCATGAAAAAGACCCAAGAATAGCGAGAAAAGTCATCAACCACGACCAAGACGTACCACTTTCCACCATCCACAATAGGACCCAATTTGGACCTACATTTGTCCATATGTAAAAGCTCGCCGGGCCCCTTGGTCATCACTTGGTTCACGGGAGGATGAGAAGCCGCAATCATCTTCCCGTGACGACACGGATGACAAACAAGATCCTTCTCATACTTGAGCTTGGGCAAACCCGAATTAGATCAAGTGAGCTCAATCTTGCAAGCAAGTCGAAACTCAAGTGACCAAGTCTGCGGCGCCACTTCCCGAGCTCGAGGAGGAATTTGCCATCAAACAAAGCCCGGGAAAGACCAAATGAGTGAGAAAAATCAGCACGAAACACTTTCCCAAAAGGCACAATCTTGCAAACGAGGTTCTCTGAGCATCAAGAACACGACAAAGTCTTGGCTTAAACCGAACCTCAAAACCGTCATCAAGAAGCCGAGAAACAAAGAGATTGAAGTGCAAGTTTGAAACCAAGGCCACATCCTTAAGCACAAAGTTCTCATTCGAGACGGATGGACCCACGCGAAAGCACTTTACCCTTTACGTTATCCCCAAATGTAATGTATTCACTACACTTCATTTGGGTGAGGCCGGAGAACCATTTTGAGTTCCGGTCATGTGTCGAGAGCAACCGGAATCAACTAGCCACGTGTTCTCTAGCCCTTCATCCTGCATCAATAGCGAGACATGGGATGAGCAAATGATCCAACACTAGGGTTAGTGAACTGAGGAGAAAACCAGTGTTGGCTCATTCGCCCACGAGAAGTGTTAGCAAAAGCATCATGCATGCCATGTCCCATTTGAGTAGAGCGATCACCACGACGAGAAAAACGTGGTCCGCTCATCCTGTAAGACTGAAAGCCACGGTCACGAGATCCAAGGTCATAAGCAAAACCTGAACCCCGCCGGGCATGACCACCTCGTGGTCTCACACCTTGAGGCCTAGGTCCTTGAGGTGTTGCACCTCTTGGCCTAGCACTGTGCCTCTGGAAACGTGGAGCAAACACACCTTGAGTAGAGTTATGGAAAAGCTCATACTCATGCCGCTCATCTCTCTTCCTCTGAAAGCAAAACTCAAACAAGTGACCATCATGGTGACAATAATCACAGTGATACACCTCTCTCTTGGGTGGTGGTTGACTCACTCTCTCATGGGTATGGATCACTCTTTGGGTTCGCTTATTCTTTGGAGGGGTTTAATACAGATGTCGGGAAGTGTGTCAAGTGGGTTCCTTAGGTGGTTTGGCTTGGGAGTCCACACTTGCTTTGGAGGTGAAGCTTTGGGAGGTTCCTCAAACACACCATTTTTCACATTGGGCTTGTTAGGCTGTGGTGGAGTGATTTTGATCAACTTGGGAGTAGTGGAAGACTTGGTGGATTTTTCAGATGCACTCGAGACCACTATGTTCACCAACCTTGCCAAAAACATTTTCACCCTTCCCACGTAGCAAAGCCTAAACCCGTTGTGTCGGTTCCCTCTTGAACCGACTCATCATCATGCCAAGTTGTGGCTCCTTTGCTAGACAACCAAGCTGAGCATGGACCGAAGATTTGTGATTTCTTCTTCGGCCCTTTTCTTGTCATGCCTACAAGAGTCCAGTTCTAGCTCCAAAGCCTCACAACAAGCACATCTAGTAACAAGGCTAGACTTCTCAAGTAAAGCAATCCTAGCAATTTTCTCATCTAGCTCAGACTTCAAACCATCACAAGATTTGCAAGAATTCACAGAGATAGACCTAGCCTTAACCTCATCAAACTCATCTACCAAAGCAACGTACTCGAGGCGCACATCGGCTAAGTTTGCCATATGAATGGCACAAGCATCACACTCGGACTCATCGAGAGATGTGCACGAGACTCCCTAACGAGACTCTAGCTCTTTGACGGCAAGCTCCCACTTAGCCTTGAAATCTTTCCTCTCACGAGCGGCACGCTTAAGCAAAGCATCTTGACTAAGCGAGTGGTAGTCAAGTTATCAACCTCAGCGGCAAGGGACTCGAGATTTTGTTCTACCTCGGGCTCGGTGTCGTCGTTCTTCTCAATGCTTGGGGTAGACTCGTCGAGCGCCATGGTGCGTAGCCTCCAAGCTTGGAGTCGCGAAGAAGCACGGCTGTTGAACTTGTTCTCGACCTTCTGCTCGGCCTCATCATCACTTGGAGGTGAGCCGCTGTCGGAGTCATCGTCGAGATCGCTGAGGGATGCGAGGAAAGCTCGCTGCTTCGCATCTTGCTTCTCCAGGAACTTCTTCTTGACCGCCTCCTTGTCGAATCTTCCCTTGTACTTGTACTTGGGTGGAGAAGACTCATGCTTGTCCTTGCGCTTGCCGTAGTCGTTCTTGTTGTAGGAGCGCTTGTCGGGATGGGGACAGCTTGCGATGTAATGGTCTGGATCTCCACATCTGAAGCATCCTTGCTTGGTGATGCCTCACCGGCGATTCAAATGGTTGTTGTGAAACCATGAGAACCGGCTAATCACCAAGGCGAGCTCGTCATCCCAAGAGCCTCCATCTGCTCCTCTGTAGCTGAGACTATAGAAGACAAGGCAACAGGCCGGTTGTGAGGGGTTAGTCAAAGAACTTGAACCTCATTTCCGAGACCAAAGCTATGGTAGGGGCGAGACGGATTTCGATCCTCGCTGCGTCACGGTGGTCAATCTCGGTGGACTTGAGCTTGCGAATAGCTCATCCACGGTGAGTCTCATAGCCGGGCGGTCGATGATCGCCGAGACCTTCACTTCCCAAACCCTCCGATCTAGAGCTTATAGAAGCTTAAGCGCTCTCGATGATCGTCATAGGGCATCGAGGGTTGTTTGCCCTCATCTTGTTCATGATGGTTTGAAAGCGAGTGAACAAAGAATCAATAGATTCACCATCGGTTTGAACAAAGTTCTCATACTCTCTCTTATGTGTCTCATAGAGTCTGGTCTTGACATGGGCGTACCCTCATGATATTTGCAGTCTAGACCGGATCTCTCGAGCGATAGCACAATCGAAACATGCTCAAATTCCTCCATAGAAAGAGCAGAAAACAAGACAGTTCTAGCAGTGTTGTTCGCCTTGTGTTGGTCGATCTGTGCTTGGTCAACATGGACAGCAAGTACCACGAAGTCCGCATTCTCACAGATGTCCCAAACACGCGAATCAATCCCTTGCAGATGCGCCGACATGCGGATCTTCCAATAGGGATAGTTCTTGCCATCGAAGTGCGGTGGCTTTCCAAGCCCACGGTTCTCCATGATGTCGCCTTCGGGGATCACAGACCGATTAAGGTGAAGTGATCCTTAACCGGCTCTGATATCAATTGAAGGAACGGTAAGAGCGACCAGAGGGGGGGGGAGGTGAATGGGAGCTTCAAAAATTTCTTTCAAAATTCAGAGCCTATATCCCAGATTCACACACCAAGAACCGAAATACAACGGTGAGTGATCACGACCACGGAGACGGGTGGATGTTCCCTAGGACACGGCGGATCACTACTTGATCGAATCGATGCAAACGCAAATCTTGACTTCTATCGAGGAGAAGTGAGACAAAAAGCTCCGAGTGCGGTCGGCGGAAACAAAGACCGCACCGAAACGACCTACACGAAAACAGAGGCGGCGGAGAGCCAAACGGTGCGCAAAACGGAGACCGAATGAACAAAACGCAACCAAAACAGCCCGAGGGCACTCAAGTCAGCTTGGCCGGCTTGAGACTCGGCCCGGCCGACTGCCACGGCAAGCGCCCCGTCTGGGCTAGCGGCCAGAGCCGGTTTTGGCACGGCCGGCTTGGCCGGCTGGCGGCCGGCTTGGCCGGGTTTGGCGGGGAGAGAGTCCAGAGGGCCGGTTTACCTTGGACCCAAGTCGGCTTGGCCGGTTTTGCAAGTCGGCCTGGCCGGTTCTTGCGGGAACAAAGACGGGAAAAGTCCTCAAAACTTGATTTCTCCTCCAAATCAAAACCAACTAGAACCAAATTTCACGGGCATGTTTCGATGCGGTTGGGGAGCTATCTCCAGGAGATCATCGCTCAATTTGATGGGAGGAGGAAGAAATCACGAAAATCCCCAAAAATGGATCTTGAGCACACCTAGAGGAAAACTCCATGGATCTTCGATCTCGTGAGGAGTTAGACAAATTCCTTCGGTGGAATCACTTCACTCACGTCCTAGATCAATCCATAGCAAGAAAAATCATCTCAAATGGTCTCAAATCAAAGAAATCGAGTTGGGAACACAAGAGCAAAAAGGGATCTCGGGAAAATCACAAATTCAACTCAAGAAACACAGACACATGATTTAATCCGGAGGAAACAAAGCGAGAGACTAGGCGCTCGCTTGCCCACACTTGGTTCGAGTACAAATCAAAAGATTTGGACTCTCTCTCACACAACAACTAGAGGAAGGAAATCCTAAAAGGAGGAAATAGAAATGGAAGAGGTGAGGGGGAAGGGAGACCCTCATCCTTTATTTATAGGGGCAAGTCTATTTTACATTCCATCTTTGCCCTTGGATACATGAAGAGCCACACCACTTAGCTAGGGGCATAAGGGTCCAACTCAGGCTTCACTTGATCCGACGGCCACCGCGCCTCCTCACCGGTAGCCTTGCTTCCAAGCAATCTCTCCGATACCGCCATGTGCCGTCTGTCCGCATCGGGATCTCCACCCCCGGTTTTGAGGCGCAAACCAGGGAAACCCACCGCCGATGGTTTTGAAGCAAAAACCACCAAACCCTCCGCGAGTAGCGTAGCCCATACGCATCCCCCGCCGTGTACACTTGCTCATCGATGTCCCAGTTGTCAGCCACCACGTCTGGCCGCCCGGTCCTCAGGTCCCTCGATCCAAGCCTCACGTCCGCCCTTCACCGCACCCGGTCCGTCAGCTCGGCACGCCCTACTTGATCTTCACCAACCGTCGACCACCGTCTCCGAGCTCGACACCTGCAGACAACACAAGCCAAGAGACACCATTGCTTGACACGAAGCCGCGTGCCATCGGCTAGTAAGAACACACACGCCTTGTGTTGGCATGTTGACAATCACTCATCACACAAAGGTCCACACAATGGTTATGGAAAAACCATGTGTCCTCAGTTAGCTTCGATGCTTCTCTGAGATACTAAGAAACGGAGTAAGTTCCCTGATCGTACTCCGAACACGTATTTATCCGGGTTGAGTTTCATTAGATAAATTCTTAGGTTCTCAAAAGTTTATAGCAATCAAGCTGCCGCCTTCTCTGAACGTTATTACAATGTCTTCGACATACGTACGCTTCTATATTTCTACCTATCTGCGGTCTTAGACATGCCTGAATGCCACGCTTAAAGGTGGAGCCTGCATTTTAAGCCGAATGGAATTTTTACACAGCAGAATACATCATCTGGGGTTACAAAGGCTGTTTTCTTCACGTCTTCTACGGCCATGCTGATTTGTTGGAAGCCCGAGTATGCATCAAGCATACATAGCAATTCACAGCTGGCGGTAGAGTCAATGATCTGATCGATCCTTGGAAGCGGATACAGATCCTTGGGGCACGCCTTGTTAAGAGCCATGTAGTCAACGCACATTCTGTTCCAACTGTTAGCCTTCTTGGCGACGACTGGGTTCGCCAACCACTCAGGGTGGTGAACTCTTTTGATGAAACCCTGCCCTTAGGAGCTTATCGCACTTCTCTCTGATGACAAGCTTGCATTCTGTGGTGCACATCCTAAGCTTCTGCGTTTTTCGCGAGCAGGCATATATACCGTATTTCATTAAAAGGACAGAAATGGTCAATAGATCTACAACATAAGCAAAGTTGATAATGGCGAGCTGCCAACATCAAGGCACAGACCCAAAACACAAAAAAAACAAACAAGAATACAAAAGGAGAACCCCGCCCCGACACCCTAACCAACTATACCTGCAAAACAGAAAATACATCCGCGTAACGATCGCCAAGGTGGTGTCCAAACATCCCCAGCGACCAGGTAGCCACTGCGGGGTAAACAACAACATTCGTCAAACATCCCCAGCGAGCAGGTAGCCATTGCGGTGTAGAGACGACGACATTCACCAACGGCCAGGTAGCCGCTGCGAAGAGGAACGACGGCGGTGACACCAAGCACTACACAATCCTTGCGAAGATGAGCATGAGGCACATACAGGCACAGTCAAGGAGCTAATTCGACGAGAGTGGCAGGGGAACGAAGCCTTCAGGAAGGAGTTTGACATCCATAGACGCGAACAACGCTGGATAGGGTCTCTCGACCATAGCTTACCCGAACGGACAGGAGCGGCGGCACCTTCAAGAAGAGACACGACGCTGACGTGCCACCACCACCGGCCTGGGCGAGTCAGGCTAGGTTTTCACCCAGCTGTTGTATGTCCATCAGGGCAGGGTACCCATGGTACCCGTAGCGGCGGCGTCGACGCACAGGCACCATGACCACAACGAAACACGGGATCTGACAAGAAGGACGTTGGCTGGCGTAACAGCCGAGCGCCCTCGAAGTCAAGGCCACCAGGCTTCTGCTTCACTGGTCGGGAATCTAACTTGACGGCCAGTTTGTGCTCAATTACCTCTCTAGGATCCCGGGCATGTCGGATGGCTCCCAAGGCGAACACATCTTTAGTTGCCCAAGGAAAAGTAACGAGCAAGAGTTCCTATGCAATGTCCATATCACTGCAGATGTTGGTCATCTTGAGCTCCTCGGAGTTGGAGAGTATGGATTTGTGATCACAGGCTGCCTTCGCCACTACCTTTTTGGAAGGTGCTGAGGGTGCCACAGGGGTATCCTCAGAGGATCTCGGCTGCTGAACATCCACGACAAGGTCGAGGTTGAACTTGTCGCAGAGGAGTGCTGTTCGCACGTACCCTGAACTATGACAGGCCTCTGGGGATGGGGGATCTTCGTCAACAAGTAGGCAAAGTATGCAAAGTGCTTTATGGCCATGAACTTGGCTAGGGCTTCACATATCAGTGAGAGAGTTAGATCGCCAATCGGAGTGGCAAAAAGATAAATACCTCATTTTCCCAATAGGCACAACTTGGGCCTTGTATAGTTCACCCCAAACTCCCAACTTTGGCACTATGCAAAAAAAAAAAAGATTCCCCGTCACATCAAACTTGTGGTACATGCATGGAGTACTAAATATAGATGAAATTAAAAACTAATTACACAGTTTTGTTGTACTTTATGAGACGAATCTTTTGAGTCTAATTT